>CM035408.1:7963863-8141363 GCA_020310875.1 Ceratopteris richardii | reverse complement strand
GCACGAGAAGTCTATGCCTGCAGTACCCATGCAGTATTCAGTCCTCCGGCCATTGAGTGTCTGTCTGATGGCCTTTTCCAAGAAGTTATAATCACCAACACCATTGATGAAGAGAATTCATTGAATAAAGATGTATCAGAAGAGAATGATGATGCACGAGAAAAACTATAGATGATTCGTGTAAAGTTTTTGAGGTTAGCACATAGGCTTGTCCTGGCAGAACAGTTGCATGGAGGGAGGATGCCCTGTTGATTATAATGTGATAACAGACCTTTTCCTACAGCGAAATTTAATCAGAGAAGCAGCATCTTTCTTGTTAGATGTTTTAAAACCAAAGCATTGCTGAACATGCAATGCTGCATACTAAGGTGCTGGAAATCAATCTTGTCACGTTTCCTTATGTTGCAGATGCAATATTAGCTAATGGAATGTTTACCCATTATGATCATCCACGCATTGCCCAATTGTGCGAGAAGGCAGAGCTGTACATTTGTGCTCTTCAGCAGTATACAGAACTGAGTGATATAAAGCGGATCATTATCAATACACATGCAATTGAACCACAGTCCTTGGTTGAGTTTTTTTGCACGCTATCACGGAATTGGGCACTTGAATGCACGAAAGAGCTGTTGCTGGTCAATATGTAAGGCAATCTACGGATAATTGTACAGGTGGCAAAAGAGTATTCAGAGCAGCTCGGTATAGATTCTTGGGTGAAATTAATTGAGCGATTCAAGTCATTTGATGGGCTTTACTTTTTCCTTGGGTCATATTTAAGTTCAAGCAAAGAGCCTGACATCCATTTCAAGTACATTGAGGCTGCGGCCAAGACAGTACAAAGATTCCCCTCAATGCACCCAACATCCTAAACTTTCGGAACCTGCCCCCCACTTCTGTCTCCCTTATTTATCTGCCTCCCCACTCCTCTGACATCCACACACCCCACTTGCCATGTGCAACTCTGACAACTCTTCCCTCATCGTATGGTCAGCAAGTACAAACATGCCCCCCCTTCCATGTGGGGCCACGTGCAGTCAATCTTAACCTTGACCACATTCGCAAGGAAGCCCTGCAGCTTACCCTCGCAAGGGTGCACAAAAGGCAGGTGGCCATACTCAGAAGGGGGTTTCGAGGGGGAAAAAAGGTAAAAACAAGGGGTTGGCATGGATATGTTATGTTTACAAAGGAGTGAACATTAGTGAGGCAAAGGGAGGTCTGTGTCAGTTATTGGGTTGGCTCAAGCTATTGTTCAGAGTAGTGGATGCTATTCTTACTGCTGTGTGCACACTCTAGGAAGGAGTAGCATAATCCTACATAAGGATCAGAGAGCAGATAAGTGGACGATATATCCAGGTGGCTGAGGATTGGCAGACTTATGAACAAAACACCTCATCATCCTGACAACGCTGTAAGGACGTGCAAAGCTGGGCTTATCATGTTTCAACTTGTTTGTTATTCCTAAAAGTTTCCCACCACACTCCCAATCAGAACAACTCTGATTGAAAAGTTTGGGGCACCTGGCTTGGTTTAATCTTCGTAGAATGCCCATGAGAGTAACTTCCACTGATACAAAGGAAAGGAAGGTATTGCTTATGCTTGTGCTGGTAGTCAAATGCTGTCGTAGTCAGAAAACCCTGATTTAGAGCAGGTCAATGTGTTATTACCATGGTTGCACTGGTTGACAGTCTAGTAGGTTTGTAATACAGACACAATCAAGATTAAAACTGATGTATGGGTGAATGGCTAAGATGTAACAGTGCAGCATTGAGTCTATAGGGTGTTCCAAAAGTTTTTTTTGTTTTCCATCCGTCTTTCGTAAGGAGTAGCAATTGTTTATTGGAGGGTATTGTGTTTTTTTAACAAACATCAAATTTGTCTGGTATAATCCATTCACATAAACTACCCCCACACCTAGATGAATGTCTGTACTGAATAATGATGTTATCTTGTAAGAGAAACCTGTTTTAATTTTCACTCTAAATCACTCGGGTAACCACTCTGGAAGGTCAACTCTTTCTGCACCAAAATTTTTGTATCTTTTTCGAAGGGGATTAGGAAAATAGATTTGCACTAGTTCTTGTTGGGATATTCATCCTTCAGATGTGTAGTTTATGACCATAAGATCTCTTAATCATAGAACATGACTATCTGAACCATATGCACCAAACTGTTCTATTGGTGCATGTTTTTTTTTTGCCTGCTAACCTTACGAGATTGTGGAATAGCACACTCTTTCATTACCGAGGATGTCTGTAATCCCCCAAAAAAAAATGATCTTAGAAACGAAGATCTGCTGCATCTCCCCTATTTCTATTGACTTCCCCACTGGGTAGACTGAAAAATGTGTCGTATTTGATTAAGTGTGCGCTCTGAATAAGGCATCGGTTCAATTTGGTATGATGCATGTTTGCTCTGAATATTCATAACCTAGTGTTGTTCATAAAAAAAAGGCTTCGATACTCGGTGAGAGTTGGTGAGTGTTTGAAGGTCGTGAATAGAGCATAACTCTTTATGGAGTCTGTAATGATGATGAAATAGTTTGATAAGTGTGACTGTGGATCTATGAGCTATAACTGTGGTTCTGATCCAGTGTGTACTTTTGGATAGAGTGGCTCTGTGACCGGAACTTGATATATTAACCTTTAATGCAATCAGAATGGTGGGGTCCTCAGAAAATGGGCTGGATTACTTATATGTCATGAGAGGGGGGTTTGTGTGAGGGGCTGGACTGGATGTATGTAAGTGTAAGAGAGAGAGAGTGTCTTTCTATGAGTAAATGTGTCTGAGGGTGAGAGTGTCTAAGAGTGAGTTTGTGTAGATGATGTGACCATGTGTACAAAATAAGAAGAATGATAATAGAGTTCAAGAAAGCATGGATTTAAGTGGTCCAAACAACTCATCCAACACAAGGACACCCTCATCATGGAGTTGAAGGCTTCGAGAAAGAAAGACCAGATCTGAAGAAAGGCAAAGAGAAGATTGCAATTGAAGAAGCTACATGGATAACAACATGTTGGAAGATGGAGAGAAGAAATTCAAACCCCAGGAGTGGCAAAACAAAGCAAGAGTATGGAAACCACACCTAAAGGAAGTGAAACAAGATCCTCAAGAGTAAGATATCCAGTTGAAAGGTTAATATATGATAATATCATTGCAAAGCACTATGCATACATGACTGAGGTAATCAAGGACAAAGAATCGACTAGTTATGAAGAAGCTAAGGATTGCAGGGAATGGCAAGAGGCAATGAAGGAAGAGCTCAAGGCACTTGATGACAACCATACTTGGAGCTTGGTATTAGCTCAACAAGGCATGAAGGTGATAGGTAATAAGTGGGTTTACAAAATTAAAAGAAATTCAAATGGTTCCATTGCTAGGTACAAAGCAAGGTTGGTGGCTTATGGGATAGAATATGATGAAACTTTCAGCCCCATAGCCAAGATGTCAACAATTAGGACTTTGATTACAACGGTCACATCAAAGAAATGGAGCTTATATCAATTGGATGTGAAGATTGCCTTCTTCAATGGAAAGCTTGAAGTAGTAGTCTACATGAGCCAACCTCAAGGATTCGCTAGTATGTGGTACCCAAATCATGTTTGCAAGCTAAGGAAAGTATTATATGGACTAAAACAAGCCCCAAAGGCCTGAATCAGAGGTTAGTAGATTATTTTTTAAGTTATGGATACAAAGAAAGTGTTGCAGATTCATCACTTTACATGAAGAAGCAAGAAGATAGGACAATATACATATGCATCTATGTGGAGGATTTGATGATCATAGGAAGTGATATTGTAGGTACTAAAGATATCAAATCAAAGGTTGGAAAAGAGTTGAAGATATCCGATCTTGGAACACTAAAGTACTTCTTGGGAATAGAGATAATATATGCACACAATGGCATCTTCTTGATTCAAAGAAGATACTTGTTGGATGTGCTATACAGGTTTGGTATGAGTGGTTGTAAGCCACTTTCTTTGCCCATGGATCCCAATACGAAGTTGGTTACATGTCAAGGAGAGGCTATACAAGATACTATACTATATAAAAGCATGGGGATCCCAATACGATGTTGGTTACACATCAAGGAGAGGCTATACAAGATACTACACTATATAAAAGCATAATTGGTTCATTGATTTATATATAGGTGTACTCTCTCAATTTCTACATGCACCCACTCATGATCTTCTTATGGAAACAAGAAATGTGCTTCGATGCATCAAGCACATCATCAACTAAGGTCTATTTTACTGATCTAAGTGTCAAAGGTCATAGTGATGTTGATTGGGCAGGTAGCAAAGATGATCAAAAGAGTACATCAGGTTATGTTTTCATGATAGGTACAAATGTGATCTCATGGAGCTCTAAGAAGCAACCCATTGTTGCGCTTTCATCCACAGATGTACTCAGAGGCTGAGTACAGAGGTTTACCATTGGCTACATGTGATTTATTATGGCTTAAGAAGCTTTAAGGACTTGGAATTGAAAGTGAAGGAATTTCCTCTTTATGGAGATAACATTTCAAGCATCTATCTAGCTAACAATCCCATATTTCATGCAAGGGCAAGCACATATAGGTTCATTACCACTACATCAGAGAAAAAGTAATGGCAAAGGAGCTGGATATAAGGTATGCGAACACTGAAGTATAGGTTGCAGACATGATGACAGTTTCTTGAAGGTACAAAGCTTGGAGGATTCAAGGAAGCAATCAACATAAGAGACATAAGATGAAGCAATGAAGGACTTGAGCTTGAGGGGGAATGTTGGAAGTTAATAGGACACTTTAGCACCTTAATGGAAACGAACACTTTAGCACCTATTGGTTTTGGGTTTCGCTTAATCATTTACTTTAGGGTATTAGTTAAGCACGCATAGCGCTTTATGGCGTGTAGCTATTACCATGTAGGTGAAGGCTTAAGCGAAAACCGATAGGCTTAAGCTATTACCATGAAGTCAAGAAGGGTGAAGTTAATTCCGTAAAGGGAAATGGGCAAACTACACCGATAAACTAATCGTGCTAACGTTTTGCCCCAAGATGCATTTTAAGCTGAAGAGTGTAGCAACATACCCCAAGCTTGAGCTTCCACATCATCCACAATCAAAGGAGGATGATTTCCACGAGTTGGAAGCATCTATTCATCTCTATAATGGAAAGATTTTGGTTAGAGAAGAAATAGATCACCTCTTGGTGTGATTGGACCTCACTTTTTGACATGTATATGCTTTTGATTGATTAAAGAGGTTGGTATGTGATCTTTAAAGCCTCTAATGAGTTGTATTATGACTTGAGTCGTGAAAATACGTGCCTAAGCTGCCCCCTTGTTTAAGCACACCCCCTACTAGCTGTTCTTTTCATATTTTATAGAGATTTCACTTTTACATACTTTATCTCTCTAGGTGATCTTGGCAGATCCCCCTGATCTTGCAATTGTTATTTCTCTTTCATACTGAATCCATTTGCAATCATTTTGTCTTGTTGGAAAGTTTATAAGTTCTACTTTGAGTATTGTAAGTCTCTGGATCAATGCCTGCACATTCTTATATGTGCAGTTAGCTAATACTCTGTGAAGAGATCAAGTCATCTGTTTTGATTCATCTGGTTGAGGCACCATCCAGTGTCTAAATGAAGTGATTTTATACTCATTTGAAAGATCCTTAAGTATAGTTTTAGCCACAAAATATCATTTTTCATTCGATGTATGTACTTAGAGGAAGTCACAGAGGCTATGTCTGAAAAATTCAAGATCGTAGGAGGGTTCATTCGCTTTTGTTGTGCACATAGGAGTGTTTATCCTCTAACTGATAGGAGCATGATAAAGTTCAAGTTGTAAAGGATTTCTTGGAAGAGATGAAAGATATGCCTAATATTGTTAAGATTGTTAAGGACATTAGGAGATCTCAAGATAGAGTTAGAGCCTATGTTGAACATCAAAGGAAAGAAATTAACTTTAAGATAGGAGAGCAAGTCTATCTTACAGGTCCCTCTAGGTCTGAGACCATGAAGATAGAACCTTCCCCATACTTATCTCCTAGGTATTTTTGACTATTCAAAATACTTAAGAGAATAGGTAAAATGGATTACCAATACCAACTTCCAAAAGATGGTCAGATCCATGTGTGCCACCTTAAGAGAAAATTAGGTAAGTCTAGCAACTTGATTCTTGATAGTGAGGTTGTAAATCTTATCTTTGTTCAATCTATTTTACATGATTATGGAAGAATACAATGCACACAACAAAAATAGCCTAGAAGTCACCTATATAAAGAGTACCTAGTTAAGTGGAAAGATAGTTCAAAGGATAGTGTTAAATAAGAGTGTTGATATATTTTGGTAGTGATGTGTGTGAACACTTTTAGGATCGTCTTGGTACCTTTTTCCTTCTTTAGGAGGTTTTTTCCACCCGACTTGTATATATGCCTATAACCCTAATGGATCATTTAACTTTGTACATTTCACTTGCTAATACATTCTATATTGTGTTGTGCTCCAAGCTTCTTCTTCTTCCTTGTTTGTGTGCTTTTCGAGACTTGGAACCCTAGTAATTGGTATCAGAGAAGATCGGTTAATGTAGGTATCATCAACACCCCTTTGATCATAAGTCTCAGAATTGCAAAAAAATTATTGAGCATATGCAGGGTATTTAGGATTTCAAAAGAACTTTGCTTTGTGGCATCCAAATTTTGTTCTAATCTCATTTCGGCCTTCGAATGCCCTATTGTAGTGATTATGCATGTAATTTTGTCCTTTTGTGCTAAAAATATATACAGGTTTTGGTTTGCCAGTACAAATGCCTCAAAGTTTGGTACAAGTTTTGCAGAGCTTGATAGGGTGTTTTTGTTCAAGTTTTTGGAATATAATCAATTTTCCACATCAAGATATTTAGTGATTATCCATTATTGAAAGCAATTATGTATTCTGTATGTGGGTTATTGAGGATAAGTTGGATGATACTAATTACCCATTGTGGGAATATATAACGTGTCATGTATTGGTAGCAAAATGGTTGTCGAATATTATGTAGGTGTTGAAAAATATCCTACTTAACCTACAAATATAATTATTGAAGGTGATGTAGATGGCATTGAAGATGATGATCTTCAAATTCATGTTCATAATGCAGTTCGTTATGCACGTTCTATAGAGCAAACTAGTTGCGATGGCACGCAGATATGCTAAGGATGCATTGATAGCTTTTTCTATCAAGCGTGTTGTTGTCCCTCACATGCACTCTTGCAAAACATTAAAGGATGCTTGGGATACACTTACAACTTTATACCATGCAAGAAATGAGGCTCGTGTTGCTTACCTCCGAAAACTGTTGGAGAGTGAGCATATGAATGAAGGAGATTCTATGGATATTCTTTTGAGAAAGATCAAAGGATCAATTGATTTTTGCTCATGAAGTCTTGCCAATTAGTTCACTTGTGCATACTGTTATTTATGGTCTTCCATATTCATATCAAAGTTTTGCTTCTACTCGATTGATGATGAAAGAGAATCCAAATGACTTAATATTTAAGGAGTTAATCTCTATTTTGTTGGAGGAAGATTGGTCCAATTAGAACAGGTCAATTATGTGTGTTGCAGATCAAGCTTTCTTAGTTAGTTAGAAGGGCAAAGGAAATGGAGCTCATCCACTAGTAAGCTTGAATTTGCTAATGTTGCATAGTCAAAGAAGAAAGATAAAGATAAGGGGAAAAAAACAAAAATATATTCACAAATATTGTAAAGCAAATGATCATGTCAGAAAGAGTTGTCCTAAACTGGCTGCAAAAGAGGCAAAGAAGAAGTTGGAATGGTTGTTGCAAAGGCCTCTACACCTAAAAAGAGTCTAGTAATCTTGTTTAGAATGAAGGATGGACATTTACTATTGTTTGCACCTATGATCCATCTTCTCATGAGCAACGTGTGTATGTAGTAGACTTAGATGTTTGGTACTCTGATAGTGGGGCAACCAAACATAATACCTATCAGTATAGTATCTTCAATTCACTTGAGCCTACTCCTATAGGAAATATTGTCACATGTGCTAACAACTCCTCTTATCTTGTAATGGGACTTGGTAAGATCACTTTGACTACTATTGATGGCAACTCTTTGACATTGTCAAATGTATCATATGTGTCAAGGATCAAGAAAACTATATTGCCAGTTTCAACATTAGCCAAGATTCGCTTGGCTATCAAATTCGTTGATGGTATATGTGCAATTTATGATCTCTCAAATAGTGATGTTATTTTTGCTTCTCGAATTTTATGTAAGGGGCTATGTGTGCTCATCGGCTATGTGAAATATGTGAATGATTCAACATGTTAAGTTCATGGTTTTCATGCTATCTCATATACAAAGTTTTGGCATGCACGCTTTGGGCATCTGAATTTTGGTAATGTGTTATGCCTGTAAAAATTTGAAATAGTGTCCTCTGCCCAAACTTGAGGCACCTTGTAAACACATCTTTGAAGGTTCTGTTTTGGGCAAATTGAAGTGTTCCTCCTTCTGAAAAGATGGTTCAATTCGAGTTGCTCATAAAATGCAGCTTGTTCATAGTGATGAATGTGGTTCTATGCAGACACCTTTTGGGAACTACCTTTACTTCATGAATTATATTGATGATTTATCTGAGCATGCATGGGTTTATTTATTCAAAAAAAAGTTCAAAGAGTTTATGTGCTCCAAACTATTTCTAGGTATGGCTAAAAAGTTGTCTGCATGTAAATTGGGCATGGGGTTCTAATCGAGGGGGAATACATGTCTTCTATTTTTTATGCATTTTTGGTTGAGCATGGGATAAAGCATTACTGGACAGTGCCACATACACCTCAACAAAATGGATTTGCTAAAAGAAAGAACAGGTCTCTCATGGAGATGGCATGGTGTATGGTCAAAAGTCAGGCTTTACCACATAACTTATGGCTTGAGACTGTTATGTGTGCATTATATGTACTTAACAGGTTGACCACCAAAACACTACAATTGATTACTCTATATGAGGCTTGACATGGTCACAAGCCATCTATTGCTCATCTACATGTCTTTGGTTGATTGGCATTTGTATTAATGCATGAACAACAACGTACAAAATTACACGATAAAGCTATGAAATGTATTTTTGGTGGGTATAGTTCTAAAAGCAAAGGCTCTCATCTAAATCATCCACTTGACTAACTCTTTTTACGTGTGGGTAATCAAGTGTTCATCCAAGTGAGGAAATTTCTAAATGTTTACAAGTTCCACATGATGGTGTATATCATTCCATTTCTTATGCATTTATCAATGAGGGACTGACATAGAATCAGATAAAACTATTCCTAAACGGTTTGTGCAGACTTTAAGATATAGCAAATTAGATGCACCTTTGTCATATTATACCCATTCCGGCTCTCATAATGCTTCCTTTGCATTGGATTGCTATGCAATGGTTGCCTCTAGTTTTTGTGATGAGAATGAGCCTATTTCTTTTGGTGAGATACAAAATTCAAAAAATTAGATGGTTGTTATGCAATAAGAATATGATGCTATTGTGAAGAATGGTACTTGCTCTTTATGTGATTTGCCTGCAAGTAAAAAGGCCATTGGCATTAAATTGATATACAAGTTATAACGTACGCGTGATCAAACAATTGACATGTATAAGGCCAGGCTTATTGCCGAAGTTTATGCTTAAGAGAGAGGCATTGATTTTGATGAGGCCTTTGCTTCCACATGCCGGATGATCACAGTTCGTAGCATTTGTGCACACACAACTCATCATAGTCGGACTATACATTAGTTGGACATTAAACTTGCATTTCTCAATGGTGACTTACATGAGGAAGTCTTAAGTATTTCAGCCCATGGTTTAGTGCACAAAGGGAATGAAAACAAAGTGTAAAGGTTGAAAAATGCATTATATGGTTTGAAGCAAGCATCATGTGCTTGGTATAAAAAGATACATGCCTACTCGATTGCACATGGTTTTGAGAATAGTCCAACTGAGAGCACCTTATATGTTAAGATTACAAATGATATACTTCTAATCATTATTGTACATGTTAATGACATGCTGCTCATTGGTCCTAATATAAAGTCGAATTTAAGGTTGTTTTGCATGCATCTTTTGAGATGTCAGATTTGGGGTACTTGCATCATTATTTGGGCCTTTAATTTATGCAAATTGATGGAGGAATAGCTTTGTGTCAAATAAAATATATTGACACATTATTATAGCATCTTGGTATTGAATACTTCAAACCTATTGCCACTCCGATGGAAACAGGTTTACACTTGAGTATTCATGTTGTTGGATGCATTTGATGTTGTTCTCTATTAGTAGGTCGTTGGATGCTTGATTTACTTATGCATAACAGGGCCTTATATTTAGCTGCTCGTCTCTCATATGAGAAGGTCTATGCACTTCCCAAGTGTCAAGCATTGGGATGCAATTAAGTGCATCTTTCATCTGAATGGTATACTTGGATTGTTTTATCCCAAGGGGGGTTTATTACCACCATATTTACATGCTTTTTCTAACTCATACTAGGTTGATTGTTGTGACACTCACGTGTCCATTAGTGGTTTTTGCTTCATGCTTGGTAGTTCATGCATATCTTGGTTAAGCAGGAAGCAGGCTATTGTGCCCACTTCTAGTTTTCACGCATATTATAGGGCAAGTTTCACAACAACTATGTGAGTATGTGTGCTTCACATGTCTTTTGGCTAATTTGGGTGTTGGTCAATCTTCTCCCACCAACATTTCCACTTACACTTAGAGTGCATTGGCAGTTGCGAGGAACTGCGTTCCATGCTCGCAAAAAGCATATTGAGGTCCACTATCATGATGTCAGGGAGAGGTTCTTTGTTGGAGAGATTAGTTTGGCTTATGTGCTCACACAAGATGATGTTGTGGACCTTTTCACAAAAGTTGTTCATAGGGAGAAGTTTGAAGCTTTTTGCAAATCTTTGTCTTACATCCTTTTATGGATTAATCTCTTTCCACATAACTTGGCACTTCCTCATACATGAGTGCCAGTTCCCTGTCCATTGCATCACTCTAGGGGGGATTTGTTGATATATTCTGGTATTGATATATGTGAACACACTTTGGATCATCGGGGCACTTTCTTCCCTCTTTAGGAGGCTTTTCCCCCGGCTTGTATATATGCATATAACCCTAATGGGTCATTTAACTTTATACATTTCACTTGATAATACATTTTGTGTTCTGTTGTGCTCCAAGTTTCTTCTTCTTTGTTTTGATGTTTGTGTGCTTCCCCAGACCTGAAACTCCAATAAGGAGTGGGTAAGCACCTTTCAAAGATTTGTTTTCATATCATCTATAACTACTCTTCTAGAGAATTCAACAAGAAACTTTTCTAATAGGTGATCTATGTCTTTGAAGAACTCTATGAACAATGTTTGAAACCAAGTCAAAGCAAATCCTCTAAGGGTCAATCCAAAAGCCTAGTTTTATGTAAAGTAAATCAACTATTTTCTATGCTCTTAAGATTTGTTTGAATTTGGCTACATGATCATGTGGATTATGAAATCCCTCATAGAGTTACCTCATGCCTTTTTCAAGTTTGATGGACATTCTGGTTTGTTGTGACTCTCTTTAGATCTATAGGTAGAAAGTGGTCAAATGGTGGCAACGTTTGATTCACTTTAGGCCCAAACGGGAAGGGATAATTTGTTGTATGTGGTATGTATATTGGGATTTCCTAAGCATTTTTAATATATAATATTATTGTTTTTTCTCATCCATGTATTTTGTTATTTGATTCTCCATAGATACCAAAGAGTTCAGGTTTTCATATGATTTACTAGTTTGAAAAGGTTTTCAAGTTAATAATAGGAGCTATTCAAGTTCCTTTGAACATCATCTGGGAGATCTATGCATCAAAATAGTAACACTTTCGAGGTTCTTAAAAGCTTATATCAAATGGTTCACATAATTCTATCCTTTGATGAGGATTGAAGAAATCTGGAAAAGGCAATTTTTTACAAGTTGATAAGGTTTGTGAGACTTGGAGACCTCTTTTAAATCCAAATTGATTGTTTTCTTGACTCTTGGGACTTGCAGATACTAAGCTTATCTTTTGAATTTTTTTTTGTTTGATGAGTTTTATTAGAGTTTGAAAAGTTCAGAACTTGCATTGGATCGGCTACTTGAGCTCCTTTCTTTCACAAGAAAGTGTAGATAGGTTCCATTTCTTTAGTTTGGTTAAAAGTTTACTTCCATTTTCATTTCTCCATATATATTCACTTCCAATATGGTACAAGAGGGAGAGAAAATGGTAAATAAAACTTAGCTACACAAATGGAACAAGTAAAAAGAAAAGGGAAGACGAATTTAACATGAATAAAAGATAGAACTTATAGAGAGAAATCAAATACTAGAGGATAATGTAGGGAAGTTAAAGGCTCATGATTACTTAGAAACACAAATTCCATCTTTGATTTTGTTGAGAGAGCATTGAAGAGATGCTTCTTCAAAAGAAACACATTATATGGCTAGCAAGTTAGACTAGAGAACTCAAGGGGGAAAGCTCTAGGGAAACTTCACTCTTAAAAGACCTAAAGCTACCTAGTTTCAAGGGGGATGATCAAGAGTAATAAGGATGTTGTCTACACTTTTCTCCAAAGTTGATTGATTTGCATCAACTCAAAGGCATCCCACCAAAGTATTGGATGCTTAAGAAGAGTCTTTCCTTGGGGCTATGAGTGCATAAATGGTGGATGATTCTCAAGGAGACAAGAGCTAGTCCTATAGATTGGAATCACTTTGAAACTCTTTTTCTAAAAGATTTTCTACCAAAAAATGAAAAGTAAATAGTTTGGGATAAGTGGGACATTTCCACATCGAGAGGTAGTCCATTATCCATTTGTATATCACAGTATAGAGAGATCATTAATTAAGGAAATTGAAACAAAAACAAGGAGAACACTCTTAAAATTTTTGAAGATGTAAAATATGCACAAATATATGAGGGCCATAATGATTATCAATTTATTCTTATGGAGCTATCAACCTCTTAAACCATAAACACCACAAAATTCAAGAAACATGTATTCATGGGAAAAAACAAGTTTTTGTCTCAAAAATAGAGATTAGAAGGGCTCAAATTACATTGTTTGAAAAGGCAAGTAAAGAAAACTTATGCTTTAAAGGTTTGTCTGCAAACCACTCATAATGGAATTTCCCCTTTGTCAAGGGGGAAGAGAAAAGACCTTTGATAGGGATAGTGCAACCTTGGACAAAGGCAGAAAGGTGGTCCATAGCACCAATGATAGGCAGTGAAAGTGATGCACGAGGATATCTTCCATGTGCTTTTTGAACTAGTCATTGTGGTCAACAAAGTTTGGGCCACATGACTTAGTTAAGCTACATGGTGTTGTTTATGAGATCAAGATGCAGGTCATGTTCGATAATTATGCTATCCATAAGTTCATAAATTATGAACTAGTTAAGAGGTTGAAGATTTTTTGACAACATAGTGCACATAAATGTATATTATCTATGATGGAATTAGGATAAGAGGATATGGGATATAATGGTGTTTAATCTAGAAGTTGAAATCCAAGGTCTCAAAGAACGCATAGATTTCCAATAACTAATATGAAAGGAATTAACTTATTTCTAGGTAGGGAATAGGTCTAGGGTTTGGGGGATATCCTTAAAAGAAACTATTAAAACAACACTTTAGAATTCACTAAAAATGAAAGTAATATTTGTTATTCACAATGGAAGGGATACATGTAGAACACCTCTCATATCTTGTATGGATCTATGTACATTGTTTGATTTTGAGCATATTCAAGAATTGTATTTGTTGTATGTATGAGCACCTATATGTGCATAACTATTTTGCTGTCTATACACATGATGGAAATGTAAATACGGATTGGAATTCGCATTTCGCTTTCTTACAAGAATGTGCACCGAAAAAAATTAACTAATAAATATTTGATTTTGAATGTTTTCCCCACTTTTTTATCAAGAGGACTACCACTTGGAAGACAAAATATTGATCATGCTATAGCTTTAGATTTGGAAAATAAACCTATTTTTAGGCCACTAGCCTAGCAACTGAACATGGGCATCACCAATTATCCCCATCAAGAAAAAAGATAGCTCTATGAGACTATGTATAGATTATAGGGCGCTAAACACGATAAAAATTATGAATAAGTTTCCAATGTTGTGACTAGATGAACATTTTGGCTTGTCAAACCAAGATCAATATTTTACTAGGCTAGGTCTTAGGTGAGGGTATCTTTAAATTAGAATTAAGTGAAGGTTGTGCCTAAAATTGCCTTTGGGACTAGGTATGGGCACTGTCAAGGGAGCACTACATTGTGCCTTCTGAGTAGACTGGACAAGACTGAACAAGATTTCAAAAATATACATGTGATTACAAGATCACCCACATGGGGTAAATAATACAAGAATATACAAATGTTTTAAGAAATCCCACAACCTATGACTGATAGGTATGGAGACTTGGACTACATCGGATACAAGAGATCCCACAACTCTCGATGATAGATGTGAAACAAGATATTAGAATTACAAGAACTCCCTTGATAGAGATGAACCAAATATAAGAAATAATTGGGCTCATACTATGAGACTACAAGAGAACAAGACTAAAGTTATCCTCAACAAGCCTAAGCATATAGCTCGTCTCTTCCAAGAAGTCTTTTGAAGCTTGTACTTTCTCGTGTTGCAATCCTACTTCATGATGAGCTCTTGCCTGAAACCCATACATGATAATAAATGGATTATGCCCAAGGGAAGAGTGCTTGACGCTATTATATGCAAATTCTACTACATGTTAGTACTCTTCCCAATTATTTTTTCATTCATTTACATATACTTGTAGCATATCTTTTAGGATTTTTTAACCCTCTAAGTTTTCCTACCTATATATGGATGCTTTTCCATACTCATGCTTAAGCTAGGTATCCAACAAGAGAGCTCTCCAAGAATGGTTAGTAAACTTCCTATATAGATATGAAACAATGTCTAATGGAAGATGGTATAATGGATATAAGTTCTCTACAAACAATCTAGCCAACCGAGGTATCTTCATTGTGCTATATGTTGAAATAAACCTAGCCATACTGGTAACCTATCCACGATTATCGGGACTAATTTGTTACATCTCTATGTCTTAGGTAATCCTACTATGAAATCCATGGAGAGTATCTCCTACTTCCCATTGGGAATATACATAGGTGGGGAAGACTTCCTATCCTAAATCTCTCAACTTTATTGACTTGGCATTTTGTGCACTTAAGCACATACTCTAAGGCATCCATATGAAGTCCAAGCGAATAGAATTTCCTCTTAACATGATCATAATTCTTATTAACTCTTCCTTGTCCTTCATTAGATGTATCATGATACTCATACAATATATGTCATCTCATCTCTAAACCTCTCGAGACACACACCTTACCTATACAACAGATATCCATCATGGACATTGTAATTCTTCCACTTGAATCCATTTTGAGTGCCTGTCAAATACTCAATCCTCATTAGAAACTATTGTGTTTGGATTTCCTTTCTCTATGGCTTACCAAATCTTGAAATATGTAGGATCAAGCCTAAATTTCCCTCAAATGGGCTCAAGTAGGCTACTAGTAATCTGAGCAAATCTCAATCCATCGAGCATACTCATGTAGCTAAGTGAATCAACCATTACATTAAACTTTCCCTACTTATACCTAAGTTTATAGTCAAACTCTATGGTCTTTGTGGGACTTATGAACTTTAAGGTTTATTTGATTAGAGAGACACTTAATGCTCTCTTGATCAAACACTATCGAAAATATAAATAATGATACCACTTCTCCAAAGCATGGAAAATTGCACACAAATCCTTCTCATAGATGGAGTAATTATTCTGAGCCAACTCTAGCTTCTTGCTCTCAAAAGCTATTGGTTGACCATCCTATGCTAGAACCGCTCCTATAGCAAAATCACTCGCATCAATGTCAATCAAAAAGGATTTCTTGGGATCAAGTATATGCAAAAGTGGAATTGTAGCAATTGCTACCTTCATTTTTTCCATACTTTGCTTCTATTCATCTCCCCAATGAAAGATTGATGATATCCTGATGATAAAATACTTAGCTTGATATAACTGATCAAATAATTCTTCTAATCTAGACATTGGAAGTGTATTCTATAACCTATTATCTCTCTCTCTGTCTCTCTCTCTCCCTCTCTCTCTCTCTCTCTCTCTCTCTCTCTCTCTATATATATATATATATATATATATATATATATATATATATATATATATATATATATATATATATATATATATATATATATATATATATATATATATATATATACACACACACACACACACACATATATATATAACCTTGTTTAGTGATCTAAAATCTACATATAACCTCATAGGGCCATTTTTTTCTTTACAAGGAGCATTGGCAATGCCATGCCTAAGGTGGCTTACAAATATGGTTAGTGTTAGTAAGTAGATATACGACATGATCAGTGTCTCCTATCTGTAGCGCTAGCCTTCCTAGAAGATCAGTATGGAAAACATCTTTAAATTCAAATGTTAAATCTTTGAAACCATTCCAAACACACTCTTGCAAAAGTAAACAATGGAAATTCCTATCTTTAATTGAATTTTCTTCATGAATATATACATCAGATGAACTATCTATACAATGATCTAGATCATAACTATATACAACAAAGTCTAGGCCATATCCTTACTCCTCTCTCCATCATTCCCCATAAAAGTGGATGGCTTTAAGTCTTTTGAGAAGGGAGTCTCCATAGAACTTATCCTCTTTTGTTTTCTAGATTTGAATGACTCCTTGTTTTTTCAAATGTCAGAAGAGAAGAAATATGTACTTCCTTCTTAGCAAGGAAAGAGCTAGCATGTATCTCAAGAGAGACCATTTAGGCTTTTAGATATTGAATGAGTGATTTCATGGTACCTATGATAGTATCTAACCTTTGGTTTTGTCCTTTGAGTTCATTGAATTGACTATGGGTAATGAGATTGTCATAAAGATAAGTGTATTGATCGGCCTTTTGCTCAACCTCTCTCATTTTTTATTATTTCTCCCTGTTTCCTCCCAAATGTAAAACTTTGAGAACTAATAATGATTATCGAACTAACTTTTCAAAAGAGATAAAAATGACCCAAGGGCACTTCCATGATGAGTTCCAAACTTTCAAAAGCAACTTTGATGCAATATTTGAAGGGGTAAATCTCTACTTTTAGCTCCTTTCCACGCCCAAAATAAAATTTGAGAAGTCCTCTAGTTGGCTCAAGAATAGTCATGATAACATAAATCACAAAAGCCCAAACAAAGAAAGAATGATCACTTTTTCACAGCCATTTTAGACCCCTAATTTTTTTTCTCTTTCTCCGTGCCTTTTTTGCACTCTACATGGCTCTTCAACATCACAATGCTTTTCCAAGTTATGAAAGTGAAATTCGATACCAAAATCTCTAAAATGATGATAAAAAGATATTGAATAGCTTCTACTGAAGTGTGACAAACCTCTTGAAGTCTTGTCCAATTGAAATGATCTTGGTTGCAATAAAAAGCTCAAAAAATAAGCTTCAAAATGACAGAAAGAATCTTAAAATTGGAGCTTTCAATGGGAAGCTATGCTCTGAAAGATATAGGTTCAAGTAGTCATAGGTTAAATGAGAACAATGAGACAAGGGATTTTTGCTCCATCCATTCAAGCTTCTTGAAGCAAATTATCTGACCCATACCCATCTTGATAGCCTAGATTACATACACATATGCCTGGACCCTCAAATTTCTTTCAAAACATCCTTCAAACCCTTATTCAAATTTGAGAAAAATGAAAAATTTCATGTATTTTTAACTTCTACTATGGGAGAGATGGAAATGACTTTCTGCACATTTATGACCAGCTTGATGAAGAGCTCTTTATCCCACATAAGATGGTTCATCGACCCTTTCAAAGCTATAAGAAGAAGGAGAAGATGCTATGATCTTCACCTTGAGGAAGAGAAAGAGGGAGGCAACCTCTCTATAGGTGCTCATGATAGGCTTTAAGGGTCATGTGCAAATATCCCCTATGCCTTTGTGTGTCCTCTAATGTGGGGCTAGTGCACATGGTCTTTCATTATCATCGATCTCTAATACTAGCTATTATTTGCTCCTAATGAAGTCTTCATTTTGGTGAAGACAGTTCACACATAGTTCCCAAAGCAGATGATCATGATAATTAGGCATTGCAATAGTAGGTCTATGATCTAGGGGTCTAGCCGGTTTAGAAAGATCTAAAATCAGACACCGTTTGGTCACTCTCGTGTATGGCCAAAGATCTCGAGAGTAGACATAAGCATAAGTTCATGTGCTCTCTTGAACAAGTAATCCACTTAGCGTTGTGGTTAAGTCTCAAGGTTGTGAAGGAGGAGGTCTTGGGTTCAAGACCCATGGGTAGCATGGGGAGAGTGTTTTCCCAAGGAGCTCTAGAGCCTTCTAGCTCAAGTTAACATGAGCTAACTTGAGTCTAGAGAGACTTAGCTCGAGTTGCAGGTACATCAACCACTAGTGGACTCTAGTGGAAGGTACTAAAGCAGTGGTTGAGATCACTCCAATCACTAATAGACTGTAGTGGAAGATATTAAAGGAGTGGAGGAGATTGCACATGCACTTGTGGACTCTAGTTACATTTATGGTCCTCATTGATTCGAGCAGCTATATATACATGCATAAGGTTGGGAGGAGAGTTATCTCTCTAGCACGTAGTGGTCGCAATTATTCATTCTCTTGCATTGGTATCAGAGCTCTAGGCAATCTTCTATGGTGACTTTGATGCTCGCATCATCTTCATCATGAGCTTATATCTTATGCAAGTTGATTTTATTGATTGTTGTTTTTTCCCATGATTCTAATTGGCCCATTTTTGTTGGCATGCAAAAAACTTTCTCCTGAACTCTGTTGTTGCTGATTTTTTCTCTCTCATAGTAATCTTCACCAAAATGATTCTTTCACTCGTAGTAATAGGATTTGTTGCCAGCAATACTCGAACTCGCAGCTTCAAAGGGAAATCATTCTCTTCTAGTCAAGATGTGTGTGGATTGTAATGGTCAAGAACAAGTATTTATTCAAACTATAATTTGGCCAATGACATCTGTAGCAGAAGAAGACAGACATCTTCTTCTTCAAATGAGCAAATTCAAGGATTGATCTCAGGATATTGTAGAAAGGCGATATTGGTGCAACCACGTTGCCTAATATCTTTCATTGATGTTCAGTTCTAGATGGTTTTTCTAATTCCTAAGTCTGGCATTGCTCGTCTTATTTTTTAGTCTCGCACAGAAGAAAAATTTTGAACTCACAAAATGGATGGCATAAGAATTGAACTAAAGTCGAAGATAGATAAGTTTGATTTGCTATCCAATAGAGTAGCGGCTTGGGTTGATTTGCAGAAATCGAATAATTAATTTTTCTTATTTCAATTGCGGATGAAAAAATTGATCTAGAATCAAGCCTACACAAAACACAAAGAAAGAAGTTTCATAGAGCTTCTCCTAGCATAACTCAAACATGAGAAATCATCCAACAAATACTTTTTGATTCAATTGATAATTCAGAGGGTGCTTATATGTCTTGAACCAGAATTCTCAAGGAGACGGATTGACTATACTGTCCATCCATCACTTCAACCATGAAACAAGAAATGAAGCCTCAAGGAGGAGCATTAGCTCTTCTCATGGAAATTTGGAAGGATGTAGCATAAATTGAAGATAAGTATTTTCCAATTGATTATTGTTTTCAATTCATGTTTGATCTTCTTTTCATTACCTTTCACTTCAAGAGTTGAAGTAGGGCAAAGATTTTCATATATTAAGATTAATTCTAATCTAAGGTGATGAAAGTAGCTTATTCTTTCAAGCACTTGGTGCATAACATGAAAAACATGAGCTCATGCACAGAAATCAATGATTGTTTGTGCATTTCTCTTCTTTCAAAAGATTTTTTTTATGCACAACAAAAAATTACTTCTTGCTTAAATGAAGGTATTTGATGCACTCAAATTTTGTGCATATGCATGTTTATATCTTTTTATAAGATAGCAAGTAGTATGTTTGTGCATGGATGCATGACATGCATCCATAGCAAACTCAAGAGCTTCTTGAATTAAGTTTGGTGCATGAAAAGAAAAAACATGCCAAAACATGCATGCACTTACATGCATTTGCATGCAACTACATGCATTAACATATGACAAAGCATGGTTTTTTGCTAAGTAGATGAGTAAGAAAATAGATGAGAACTTGTTAATGACCTCTCTTACTAATTTTATACCATGACATGATAGAAATCAACTAAAAGCTAAATATAACTTACACTAAGTGAACTTTTAAAGTTCAAAATATAGTTGTTATGTTCCATACATTGCATCTCCAATATGGATGTAAATTCATAAGAAAATACGAAAACTTTGAAAGCACTCTTAGGATTAGAGAGTTATTTTTATGTTTCATTTAAGATACATGTGGCTTAAGAGAAAATCCTAGTCAAGTAATCTTTAGGAATTTGGATACTTCCTAAAGATAAGCTACTTAATGAAATAGTATAGTTTTCTATTTTATTAATTGCTTGTTGTTCCTATCCAAAATGAACTTTTTGGGAATATAAGTTCCAAGGAATGGATCCATGAACTTTTTCCGAAGTAAGAGACAAGTTAAGAAAGATGTTAAGGATCAGTACATGAAGATGTTCTTTTGAACAAATTTCTACAGCTCGAAGCGATCACATGATGAAAGCTTCAAGTTCTTTTCAAGTATCTATCCTAGAAAAGAAAAAAGGACAAAATTATTAAACCTAACTATGGGTTAAAGAAAATAAGCATCTCCAAGCTATAGATGTTTATTCAAGAACTTTTATCTATAGCTTTGGACATGCTAAAATCTAGAAAAGTTGAGATGCCTAACCCTTAAGGTGGTTGTAGTTATAGCATGCCCAAGTTTTATCTCATATGAGGAGCAAAGCATTAGATTTCTTGAAACTCCAGTGCTCATGTAATAATTCAAGCTGAAAAGTGTATCTTTGGACAATATAATTATAAATCTTAATCATTAAGGTCTTCCAAGATGTTCGTAATCTATCACTTCTAAGAAAGAATCCCAATGATTCTTAAGTGATAAAGACGGCGATGAAGTATTCATAGTATAATTATTATGCATTGGTTCAATCGCCAAAAGATGTTTGTACTTTAAAATATGCAATCAAAGTGGATTGTTGCATTATTGTTTGACGTACTCGAGTATCATCATACGATTGAACAATGATAATAATTTTTTCAAAGTTAAGAATAGGAACACATGTAAATGAAAGTTCCAATCCAAATTTCATTACGAAATGGGAAACCATATCCTAAGGTGATCCTTTAGTTTGATATGTGAGACATGAACATGATTCTAGCAATAAAGCTTTGAGAGTCTTGTCCAAATGTCAAGAATTTGTTTCAAGAATCATTACAGTAGTGCAAAATAATCATTTACTCATGTTGTTGATTCCTTCTATGGAATCTCAAGTATTGAAAGAATAAAACTTCTCCTGGCAGTAAGCAAAAATTCTTCAAGCTCGTTATATAGCAAGTAGTTCCCAAGAAGTCCCAAACAATCGGTAGTGGTACTTAAGTCCAATGATTGGTATAATTAAAGGTGTATCAATATTGATGAGACCTAGCCTTGGAAACTAAAAGGCATTAGCATATGCTTAGACTTGAGTTGAGGAAAAGATATCTATAAATCCTACAGGTAAGCCAAAAAGCTTTAGATAAGTTTGAGAGATCTTAATGATAAAGACTAAGTCTTTATTTCATCGTATAATCAACAAGAATTGATCAAGCTTGGAAAGGTTTGTTCAAGATTCGAACTACTTCAAAGTTTGCCCAAGTATTGGCAATCCAATTCCTTTACGGGAATTTTTCACTCAAGTTCCATTTATTCAATGGAAAGTGTGAAAAAAAAGTAAGTTTTTCCAAGTCTTAACAGATTTAAAAATGTTCCAAGTGCGTAGTCTGCAACCATGATGATGGTAATGAAGTCTGCGAAAGGTAAAACATAATGTTTGCCTATCCTTAAAGGTATTATTTAAATTCCAAAAAGTGTGAGCAGATGCTTAGACTTAAGCAGTAGAGAGATTCATGTAAAGTCCTAGTCTGGGTAGCTACTTAAAGTTCCAATAAAAAAGGAATCTAAAGTCAAGAAGAGAAAAACTCTTGTCGCTACAAATTGGTTGAGAATAACCAATATGACTTGAATTTGGGAAATTCAAGAAGTTGGAATTATAAATGGTTTTTCTTTTGAAAACCCTAGACAAGAAGGATGGATGTTTCAAAGGTTTTCAAGTTTCCAAAGTAAAATCATGAGATCAAGAAATGATTTTGTGAAGGAATCAAAACTTAGAAAATCTAGTTAGAGGCAATGCCTAATAATTCAAAATTCTTTCAAAGAATTGAAATGAGAAGGTACTCTATAAAGATATATTTAGACTTTAGGATAAGTATCACTCACACATCAATGTGAATACGAAATAAGGTGGTATGGAACACTAGATTTTATACTCAGATTGATATAGGAAAGATGGTATGGGACATCGGACCATGGGACGATAATTATCTTTAGTCCTAGAATGGATTGACACAGTGATATTACATACCACACTAGTATCTTGTGGTTGGATTATGTTTAGCTTTAATCCAAGAATCTTTTTGAGAATCTAGTTTCTTTTTCTTGAAGATGGATGGAATGCATCAATACCTTGCTGAAACAAATCTTTTGAGTAGTTGAAGTACTGATTCATCTAGAATTTGACTCATAGCGAGAATATCTCTTAGAAGTTTGAATTTGTTATATAGAGTTTTAGTTCTTTTTCTCCACTTTTGGAATGTTTTGGATTCGACTTAGATATGGTATCTGACTCTTTTTGCAAAATTCTAGGGTTAGCTAGTTGAAACAAGGTAACTAAATTAAATATCCTAGATAGATGTTCTATATAAGAACTTTTTTAACCTCAAAAGAAGATAAGTCTAAATTGACTCATTCATTTGAGTTTTCTTCAAGTTATATAGCGTAAATGGCTTTCTAAGTATCAATCCACTTTCGAAAAGAGAAGTTAGGAATTGCTCATAAGATTGACAATTCCCAAGAACGTTTAGCTAAAGTCTTTGAGAAAAGTATTCTTAGTTAGAGAATTTTCATTTTGACTTGGCCAAGTTATAGTATTGTTGATCCAACGTAAATGACAAACTTTCTCTTGCAATTTACATAGGTTTTTAAAGCCCATTAAGACAACATAGTCCTCCAGTCGAGTGGAAAAATCAAGTAACTATTGGTTGGGAGTAAACCATTGTACAGACATCCAAGTTAGATATTTGGGCCAACCAAAATTTAAGTTTTTCAAATCAAATTCAAATGAATCAAGAGTTCTCAAAGTCTTAATAGGGATAAGAATCTTGCCTTAGTTACTAAGTCCATGCACCGGTCATGCCCAGAAATGGAATAGTAATTGGAATCCACCCATTACATATGTTTGTGCCTAGATCGCACATCGAGAAACGGTGAAGTGGCTAGGAATGTTTTTAGATCCACCCTTATTATTCATTCACTACTTTGTACTTTGATCATGCTCTCAAAGTGTAGAGCAAGATGGTTTTTTTAATCATTTGGGCAAGAATCCCACCATAGAGATGAGACATGTTCTTCTGATTTTAGAATATGAGGCTCAAGGTTTCTCGGGGTTTACCTATGGTTACTATATATAGCTTTATTTACAAGGATCAAAATCTTTCCCAAGGGGGAAAGAATGTAATAAAGTAACTCTATGATCTAAGGGTCTGACCAGTTTAGACAGATCTAAAATCATACATCATTCGGTCACTCGCATGTATGGTCAAAAATCTCAAGAGTAGACTTAAGTATAAGTTCATGTGCTCTCTTAAACAAGTAATCCACTTAGCCTAGTGGTTAAGTCTCAAATTTATGAAGGATGTTGATATATTTAGGTAGTGATGTGTATGAACACACTAGGACCGTCGAGGCACTTTTTTCCCTCTTTAGGAGGTTTTTTTTCCCCAGCTCGTGTATACGCGTATAATCCTAATGGATCACTTATCTTTGTACATTCTAGTGGTAATACATTCAGATTTGTGTGTTGTGCTCCAAGCTTCTTCTTCGTCCTTGTGTTTTTTGCATGCTTGTGCAGACCTCGAACTCCAACGATTGGTATTAGAGCATGTCACTGCTTCATCTAGGGCATCATCAACACCTCTCCAGTCACAGTTTTAGAATCACACAAAAATTGGTGAGCATACTCAAGGTGATTAGGACTTCAAAGCACTTTTGTTATGTAGTATCAAAATAGTGATATGATCTTGTTTTGGCCTCCGAACACACTACGTAGCACTTGTGCAAAAAAATTTATCTTTTTATGCCAAAGATATATATAGGTTTCAGCTCACAAGTATAAGCGTCTTGAAGTTTGGTACAGGTTTAGCACAACTTGACACGGTAGTTTTGTTCAACTTTTTGAGATACAATCATTTTTCTGCATCAAGATATTTTAATCAGTGGCCATGGCTGAAAGCAGTGATGTATTCCATATCTTGGCTATCGAGGATAAAATGGACAGTATCAATTATCCATTATGGTCTTATATGATGCATCATGTATTCGTTGCAAAAGGAATGTGAAATATTGTGCAGGGTATTGAAAAACGTCCTATTACACCTGCAAACACAATTATTGAAGATGATGTAGATGGCATTGAAGATGGTGATATTCTTCAGGTTCCTATTTGGCTGCAATTCCTGCTGCACCTACTGTAGAGCAACTTCGTTGGGATGGCAGTGATGCTCACACACATGCATTGATAGCCTTGTCTATCAAATGTGCCATTATTCCTCACATTCGCTTTGCAGAATAGCAAAGGATGCTTGGGATACACTTACCACTTTATACCAGGAAAGGAATGAGGCTCATGTTGCTTACCTCTGAAAACAATTGGAGAGTGAGCACATGAATGGAGAAGATTCCATGGATAGTTTTCTGACGAAGATCAAAGATTTGAAGGAGCAATTGATTTCTGTTGATGAAGCCTTGCCTAAGAGCACTTGTGCAGACTGTTCTGAATGGTCTTCCATATTCATATCAGAGTTTTGCTTCTACTCTTCGACTGATGATGAAGGCAATCCAAATACTTTAACATTTGGGGAGTTATTCTCTGTTCTGTTGCAGGAAGATCATTCTAGGCAAAATAGGTCCATTATGCATGTTGTAGATCAAGCTTTCCTGGCTAGTTAGAAGGGCAAAGGTAAATGGAGCTCATCTACTAGTAAGCAGAAATCTCCTAATTCTGCACAATCAAAGAAGGATGAAAGAGACGAGAAGAAAACAAAAAAGCATAAATTGTTTTGCAAATATTGTAAAGGAAATATCATGTCATAAAGAGTTGTCCAAAATTGGCTGCTAGTGTATGTTTGCAGCAAACTCAGATGTTTGGAACTTTGATAGCAAGGCAACAAAATCTCACAGCACGCTTTCTTCACTTCACTCAAGCCTGCCCCTACAGGGAATACCATCACATGCACCAACAACTCCTCTTATCCTGTCATGGGAATTGGTAAGATCATTATGACTACTATTGATGGTAGTTCTTTTAAATTATCAGATGCTTTATTTGTGCAAGTGTCAAGAAGAATGTGTTAGCTGTTTGAGCTTTAGCCAAGATTGGCTTGGTTGTGAAATTTGTTGATGATAGATGTACAATTCATGATCTGTCAAATGGCAACATCATTATTGCTTTTGTCTTTTTATGTCGTGGGTTGTATAAACTCATAGACTATGAAAAATCTGGGAATGATTCAGAATGTACAGTACATGATTCTCTGGCTGTTAGATGCAAAGCTTTATCATGAATGCTTTGGTCATTTGAATTTTGCTAGTTTGCTATGCGTACAAAAATTTGAAATGGTGTCCTCTTTGTCCAAACTTGAGGCACCTAGTAAACATATATGTGTGGTGCCAATGTTACACAAAATGATTGCTCATCTTTGCATAATGATTAAATAATACACAATAAACATGCATAAAAATGACAAAGAAGATTAGGTAGAGAGAGAATACCCGATATGAATCCACGATAGAGCTATTCCAGAATGCACATTATTTTCATTAACTCAAAGCCACGCCCATAAGGCCATTCATAAGGCCACACCCATTTGTATGGGTTTTGTGCCTTTTCATTGCACCACTTAGTCAACCCTTCAATTAAACCTTAATGAAACTATAAAATTCCCACCATAAATTGTTAAAAGATGCCACTCTAACACATATTACCTTGCATCATAGTTTCTTCACTTCGCTTGGGCCTGCCCCTACAAGGAATATTATCACATGCACCAACAATTGTCTTATCCTATTATGGGAGTTGGTAGGATCATTTTGACTATTGTTGATGGTAGTTCTTTTACATTGTCCAATGTTTTATTTATGATAGGGATCAAGGAAAATTTGTTACCACTTTCAACATTAGACAAGATTGGCTTGATTGTGAAATTTATTGATGTCGTATGTATAGTTCATGATCTGTCAAATGCCAATGTCATTATTACTTTTGGCATTTTATGTCATGGTTTGTATAAGCTTATACATTATGAAAAATCTATTAATGATTCAGCATGTGCATTTCAAGATTCTCAGGCTATGCCAGATGCAAAATATTTGGCATGCATGCTTTGGTCATCTAAATTTTGCTAGTTTCCTATGCCTACAGAAATCTAAAATGGCATCCTCTCTGCCCAAACTTAAGGCACCTAATAAACATGTATGTGAAGGCTGTATTTTTGACAAAATGCAGTGTTCCTCCTTCCCAAAAGATGGTTCAGTAGGAGCCACTCAGAAATTGCAACTTGTTCACAGTGATGTTTATGGTCCTATGGAAATACTTCTTTTGGAAACTACCTTTATTTCATGAATTTCATTGATGTTTTTTCCAAGCATGGATGGGTATATCCATTGAAAGCAAAGTCCGAAGTGTTCATGTGCTTCAAAGAATTTTTGGTTTTGGCTCAAAATCTATCAGCATGTAAAATGGGCACCCTCCATTCTCATTGAGGGGAGGAATATATGTCTTTTGATTTTAATGCATTTTTGGTTGACTGTGGGATAAAACATCAAAGTACAGTGTCATATACACCTCAACAAATTGAAGTTTCTAAAAGGAAGAACAGGTCACTCATGGAGATGGTGAAGTGTATAGTCAAGAGTCAGGCTTTACAACATAGTTTTTAGCTTGAGGCTATTATATGTGCAACATATGTACTTAACAAGTGTCCCACTAAAGCATTGCAGTCTATCACTCCGTATGAGGCTTGGCATGGTTGAAAGCCATCTATATGGCATATGCATTAATGATGGAGAGTGATAATCTCCAAGAGAACGAGCTATTCTTGATGTTAGAGCACCTCTATATCAACAACAACTCAAAACCTTTATCAATTTGGAGGATCAATACTCAATTATCAAAATCTTGAACAAATTGTGAAGAGAGTTAATACTCAGAAAGTCAGTTGCACATAATTCACTCATTGACTGATCAAATGTGTAAAGTTTTTTTATAAAACTTTGCAAAAGGTGTCGTCTATAGATTGGGCACCTTCTCCAGTTTAAATCATCTCAAAAGATTCAGTAGATCTTGAGAAATTATCCTCACGATTCACCTATGTCTAAAACTATACTTTTCTATAGTCGACTTTGACACCTGTAACTTCTAAAGCATGGTTCTCTCAAAGTACATCCTGTTTATTCAAATGCTTTTAGCCATAGGTATCTTACCTTCCAACTTAAAGAATGAGTCCTTGCTTGCTCAAAACTTTACACTCTGGAAGGAGAATTGACCAAAACATTAGCATCAAATTTTGCACATGTTGCAACTTCACTTCTTCACATTTACACATGTAAATGTTCCTACTCTCAATTCTCTCAGCCTTATCATAATTAGGATCTGAAAACTTGTACAGAGGTCAACCAACTATAGACTTAGACTTATACAAAAGCATTTCACAAAAGATTAAACACAGGAGTACTCAGCAAAAGATCGGGCGCAATATTTCTTCATCTCTGAAAAATTTTTACATCTGAATGATGAGAGAGATCTCTTCACATCTAAAAGTCTCTAATGACTATTCTAACTTCTAATTCTTCTCTTCAAATGCTCTCTCATACTTGCCCCGACTTTTTACTTGTATATATAGGCATATATGTACAAGCTCATGACCATACAAAAGGTATAAATGAGCTAACTATAAATTAATGTACATATGTATACAAGTCTTCATTTCCTGAACATGCTTTATTTTCAATCTTCAATTGTTGATCTTTTCTTCATTCTTTGACTTCAAGTCTTTATCCAAAACATCAATTGGTGATTGACTTGCACCAAGAGATCCCCCTCAATCATCAATTGAGCTTTTCTCAATCTTCTTTATACCTCCGATGTCTTTAAATCTTTGTAGCTTTGGTCCATCCAAGCTTTTGGTTAGCATATTTGCAATCTGATCTTTTATTGAAGTACGTATGGCTTCAATCTCCTTATCAATCACCTTCTCTCTTAAAAAGTGATACTGAATCTCAATGTGTTTAGTCCTGGCATGAAAAACAGGGTTAGCAGCTAGATACAATGAACTCATGTTATCTCCATGAATAGTGGATGTACTCTGAATGATGTCAAAACTCTTCATAAGAGTTTTTAGCCATATGACTTCCTTTGCAGCTTCAACCATACCTTTGTACTCTGCCTCTGTAGATGATAAAGCAACTGTGTGTTGCTTCTTAGAGCACCAAGAGATTAGCTTATCTCCCACATAACACAAATACCCATATGTTGATCTCCTATCATCAGGATTACCTGCCCAATCTATATCACTATATATCTTGATATTTGTATCTGATGTAAAACCATAATACAAACCTTCCTTGAGTGTACCCTTAATATATCTCAACACTCTTTGTCCTGCAATCCAATGTTCTTTCCTAGGACAATGCATGAATTGAGACAATACTCCAATTGCATATGAAAAATCAGGCCTAGTTAGGGTTGCATAGATTAAACTACCAACCAAACTTTGATATAGCTTCATATCCTTGAATTCTTCTCCTCCATATCTGCTCAATTTGTGATTCACCTCCATTGGAGTAGGTGCTACCCTACAATCATCCATTTTAAACTTGATCAACAAGTTCTTCAAATACCTTTGTTGAGTAACATACACTCCATGTTGAGTGTATGAGATCTCCATGCCCAAGAAATATGACAAGTCTCCCAAATCACTAATCTTGAACTCTTTTTCCATTTGCTTCTTGAGGCTTTGTATGCCCTTCTCATCTGTACCTATAAGAATTATGTCATCAACATATATGCACATGTAAATGAACCCATCATCACTTGCTTTGACAAGCAAGTTGCTATCTTCTTTAGATACTTGAAAACCAAGTTCCTTCAAGAACTTCACAAGTCTATAATTCCATGCCCTTGGAGCTTGCTTCAAACCATACAAAGCTCTCTTAAGCTTACATACATATTCTAAATACCTTTTATCTCTGAATCCTTCTGATTTCTCCATGAAAACATCATCTGAAATATAACCATTTAAAAAAGCATTTTTCACATCTAATTGACATAATCTCCAATCTTTACATGCAGGAATGGCTATGAGTGTTCTGATGGTTGTCATCTTTGCCACAGGACTATAGGTCTCATCATAATTTATACCATATGTTTGAACATATCCTTTCACAACAAGTCTAGCTTTATACCTAGACACACTTCCATCTGCATACCTCTTGGTTTTGTAGACCCATTTGCATCCAATGATCTGTTGACTATTTGGTTTAGGAACCAAATCCCAAGTCTCATTTTCTATTAATGCATCATACTCTTCCTGCATAGCTTTCTCCCAATTTTCCTTACCTTTTGCCTCTTCATATGTAGAAGGGTCTTCATCTGCTTTCACCATGTAAGCATAGTCTTTAGTAGTAAAAAAAGAAGTTTCATAGCTATACCTTGTAGGTTTCCATTTGTGTCTTGATGACCTTCTGAGTTCTCCACTTTTTGAAGTTTCTGGTTCATCACATTCTGGATCAAATCTTGGCACTTCTTCAACTTCAACTTGTACTTCATTGTTCTCTTCTTCATCAAATATCTGAACCTTTGATTTACCTTTCTTTTGATGCACAATTTCTTGATCACCTGCATGACTATTGATTGTTCCTGCAAACCAAGTACCTTGCTCATCAAATGTAACATCCTTTGATATGAGAAATTGTTTTGTGGATGGACTCCACAACCTATAACCCATCTGCTTGTCATCATATCCAATGAACACATACTTGTCAACTTTAGGTTCCAATTTATGCCTCAACTGAGATGGCACATATGCATAAGCCAGACATCCAAATACTTTGCAATGATCTAAGGTAGGTCTCTTATCCCACCATGCCTCATATGGTGTCATACCCTGCAAAGCTTTACTTGGTAATCTATTGACCAAATATGTAGCTGTATTTACAGCCTCCACCCACAAATAATTTGGACAATTTTTCTCCTTCATTAAGGATCTTGCAAACTCAACAAGAGTTCTATTCCTTCTTTCTGCTAGACCATTTTGTTGAGGAGAGTACCTGCAAGTAATTTCCCTTTTTATACTTGCATTCCATAAGTAATCACTGAACTCATTAGAGAAATACTCTCCCCCTCCATCTGACCTTCGTCTCTTCATCTTTTGACCTGTGATTGTTTCTGAATACACATGATCATGTTTGAATGTATTAAATACCTCTGATTTATCTTTGATCACATAGATAGTGATCCACCTGGTAGCATCATCAACATAAATCACATAATATCTTGAACCATTTATACTGAAATCCTTTGATGGTCCCCACACATCTGTGGGTACCAATTCAAGCTTCTCTGAATACATGAACCCATGCTTAGAATAAGACTGCTTATGAGCCTTACCTAATTGACATGCCTCACATCTATATGTCATATGTTGACCTGCAACATTAGGCAATCCAAGCACTGAACCATTGTTGACCATATCTTTAATACCTCTTTCATTGAAATGTCCAAGCCTCTTATGCCAAAGATCTAACTTAGAGATCTTATGTCCTCCATAAGTAAACAAGGCATGACCAACATTACCTTGAATCTTCAATGTGAAAAGTCTTCCTTCCTTGTTCCCTGAAACAATTTGTTTATACCCATTGCCAGGGCCTTCCACAAAAACTCCATCATTAGTGAACCTTACTTCATAATCTTTTTCAACAATTTGTCCTACACTTATCAGATTCTTTGGAATAGGAACATACAAGACCTTACTCAGAAGAGTACTTCCATCCTTGGCCTTCACTGATCCAATTGACTTCACATTGTGCTTTGTGTTATCACCTATTTGAACTACATGATTAGTTACCTTATTCTCCAAATCAATCATCAAGGCTATGTTACCACTCATATGATTGCTACACCTTGAGTCAATGTAGAAGACTCTTTGATATTCACTTTGTCTTTCACAAGTTTCATTCATAATCAAGGTTGAATCCTCCTTCTGATCTGAAGCATAATTGTAGTAGGTATTGTTGTAGGATTGACTTTGTAAACCTCTACCTGCATTTCTCCCAGAGTAACCTCTACTACAACTACCTCTGAAATTACCTCTTTGATTTTTGCCACCTCTTCCTCTTGAATTAAAGTTCTGATTATATGCTCCATTATTCTCATTATTATACCAACAATCATGAGCTAAGTGATTTGTCTTACCATAAATCCAGCAAGCTTTGGCTCCATCTTTATTGCCTCTTCCTCTACCTTTGCCACCTCCTCTTCCTCTTAGGAAGTTGGCTTGGCTAGTTGTACCTTCATCTTCATTTGCTTGTTGCTTGCCTTTGCTATTCTTCTTCTTATCCTTTGAATACATTGCTTGACCTGCACTCTTATCACCATCACCTTTGACATCCTGCTCAAAAGTTAGCATGTGTCCTAACAACTGATTTAAATCAGGAGTGAAATGATCTAGTGACAATTTAGTAGACAAAATGAATGGCTTCCATTTCTCATCTCCTCTCAAACCTCTGAGAATTTGCCTTACCAATTTATCCTCCTCAATATCTTCATCAACTGCTCCTAATGCATCTGCAATGTCCTTCATTCTTGTTACATAATCAGAAATGGATTGAGAGGCCTTCTTCTTGAATGTGGTAAACTCCGCCCACAAAGATTCCTTCCTTGACTTTGTAGTGTTTTGGAAATGCTCCTCCAAAGCATTCCATATATCACTTGCACTTTCAAGACCTCTAATATGAGGTAGAAAGTAGTCATTGACTCCCATGTAGATAATGCTCCTTGCTTGAGCATCTCTCTTCATCCAAGTCTTCAAATCTAAAAGTTCATCCCTAGTTGGAACACTAGGATCTTTGAATTGTGGTTTTTCTTCTTCACTTGTGATGTAACCTATTAGGTCTTTGCTCATAAGATGAGCTTCCATCCTCATTGACCATGCTCGATAGTTTTCTCTGTCCAATCTCTCTATCTGAAGAGAATCTCCCATCCTTTCTTCACCTGTGTATTAAATTCTTCAACCTTTATGAGGAATAAGTGTACCTTTACTTTGAATGAAGTTCCTTTTTATCTTCTTGATAGCTTCAGGCCTCCTTCTCACGCTTTCACTTCAAACTTTCACCTTCTGAACCTTCAAGTGTTGATTTTTGTATGAAGCAGCAGTCTCGGTCCTCCTTTCTTCAATTTTGATGATTCCTACTCTAATACCACTTATGGAGAGTGTTAATCTTCAAGAGAACAAGATATTCTTGATGTTAGAGCACCTCTATATCAAGAACAACTCAAAACCTTTATCGATTTGGAGGATCAATGCTCAATTATCAAAATCTTGAATAAATTGTGAAGAGAGTTAATACTCAAAAAGTCTACTGCACATAATTCACTCATTGACTGATCAAATGTGTAAATTTTTTTATAAAACTTTGCACAAGGTGTCGTCTATAGATTGCGCACCTTCTCCAATTTAAATCATCTCGAAAGATTCAGTATGATCCTCACAATTCACCTATGTCTAAAACTGTACTTTTCTACAGTCGACTTTGACACCTATAACTTCTAAAGCACGGTTCTCTCAAACTACAACCCGTTTATTCAATGATTTTAGCCATAGGTAGCTTACCTTCCAACTTAAAGAATGAGTTCTTGTTTGCTCAAAACTTTACACTATGGAAGGAGAATTCACCAAAACATTAGCATCAAATTTTGTGCCTGTTGCAACTTCACTTCTTCACATTTACACATGTAAATGTTCCTACTCTCAATTCTCTCAGCTTGATCACAATTAGGATCTGAAGACTTGTATAGAGGTCAATCAACTATAGACTTAGACTTGTACAAAAGCATTTCACAAAAGATTAAACAAGAAGGAGTACTCAGCAAAAGATCGGGCGCAATATTTCTTCATCTCTAAAAAATTTTTACATCTGAATGATGAGAGAGATCTCTTCACATGTAAAAGTTTCTAATGACTATTCTAACTTCTAATTCTCCTCTTCACATGCTCTCTCATACTTGCCCCGAATTTTTACTTGTATATATAGGCATATATGTACAAGCTCATGACCATACAAAAGGTATAAGTGAGCTAACTATAAATTAATGTGCATATGTATACAAGTCTTCATTTCCTGAACATGCTTTATTTTCAATCTTCAATTGTTGATCTTTTATTCATTCTTTGACTTCAAGTCTTTATCCAAAACATCAATTTGTGATTGACTTGCACCAACAATTAATGCTTGAACAACAATGCAAGGAATTGGATAATAAAGTAGTACAATGTATTTTTGTTGGGTATAGTTTTGAAAGCAAAGGCTATCATCTATATCATCCACAAAATAAATGCATTATTGTTAAATGTGATGTTGTTTTTGTGGAAGATGCAATTCAACCATTACTTTCATGTACTAGAGCAACATCAGTTAGTTGCAACAATGTGTATAACACTTTGCTGCCTCTTTTCATAGGTGGACAGTCTAGTGTTGGTTCAAATGATGCAATTTCTTATCCTTTGCAGGTTCCACATGATGATGTAGATCATTCCATTTCTAATGTAGATTTACATCATGCACGTCTGATATAGAGGAGGAGGAAAAAACTAAGCCTAAATGGCTAGTGCAGACTTTGTGAGATAGCAAATTAGATGCATCTCTATCATATCATACTCGTTGAGGCTCTCATAATGCTACTTATGCATCAAATTGCTATGTTATGACTACCTCTAGTCTTTGTGATGAGAATGAGAATGTTTTGTTTAATGAAGCACAAAATTCAAAAAATTGGATGGTTGTTATGCAATCAGAATATGATGCTATTATGAAAAAAGATACCTATTGTTTATGTGACTTGCCTCCTCGCAAGAAGGCCATTAGCACTAAGTGGATATACAAGATGAAGCATAAGCCTAATAAAATAGTTGTTAGGTATAAGGTTAGGCTTGTTGCAAAAGGTTATGCTCAAGAAAGAGGTATTGCTTTTGATGAGACCTTTGCTCCCACATGCCAAATGACTATTATTTTTGTGCACTTACAGCTCATAACGGTTGGAATGTACATCAGTTGGACATTAAAATTGCATTTTTGAATGTTGACTTACATGAAGAAGTGTATGTTTTTTAGCCCCGTGGTTTTGTGCAAAAAGGGCATGAAAACAAAGTGTCCAAGTTGAAAAAGGCATTATATGGTTTGAAGCAAGCACCACGTGCTTGGTATGAAAAGATACATGCCTATTTGATTGCACATGGTTTTGAGAACAGTCCAACTCAGAGCACCTTATATGTTAAGCGTGCAAATGATGTGCTTTTGATCATTGTTATCTATGTTGATGACATGTTGCTCACTGGTCCTAATGAGAAGCATATTGTTGATTTTAAGGCTGATTTGCATGCCTCATTTGAGATTTCAGATTTAGGGCATTTGCATCATTATGGCAGAATAGCTTTGTGTCAAACAAAATAATATTGACATATTATTGGAGTTTTTTGGCATTGAAGACTGCAAACCAATTGCCACTCCTATTGAGACACGTTTACGGTTAAGTCTTTATGATGTTGGAGACTCATTTGATGTTGTTCTCTAATAGCAAGTTGTTGGATGCTTGATTAATTATGCATTACTCAGCTAGATATTTAGTTTGTTGTCTCAGAGATGAGTAGGTTTATGCATTTCCTAGGTGTCAAGCATAGGTGATGAAGCACATCTTTCGCTACTTGAGTGGTACCCAACTACTTGGATTATTTTATCCAAAGTGGGGATCACTACTACCAGATTTAAATGCTTTTTCTAACTCTCACTCGGCTAGTTGCTATGACAATTGTGTGTCCATCAGTGGTTTTTTCTTCATGCTTAGTAGCTCATACATATCTTGGTTGAGCAAGAAGCAACCTACTATGTCCACTTCTAGTTGTGCGGCTACGTATAGGGCAGCTTTCATAGTGACTGTTGAGTGTGTGTGGGTGAGATGCCTTATGGTTACTTGGGGTGTTGATCAATCTTCTACCACCACCATCTTTACTGACAGTCAGAGCGCATTGGAAGTTGCAAGGAACCTTGTGTTCCATGCTCACACTAAGCACATTGAGGTGCACTATCATTATGTTAGGGAAAGATTCTTTGATGGAGAGATCAACTTAGCATATGTGTGCACACAAGAGAACGTTTCATACCTTTTCACAAAGGCTTTGCCTAGGGAGAAGTTTGAATCTTTCTGCAAAGATTTGGGCTTACTTTCTTTTGTGGATTGATACCACATAGCTTAGCACTTTGTTATACATGAGTGCAAGCTCCTTGTTCATTGCATCAACTCCTAGGGGGGATTTGTTGATATATTTCAGTAGTGACGTGTGTGAACACACTAGGACCACTAGGGTAGCTTTTTCCCTCTTTAGGAGGTTTTCTCCCCCTACTTGTATATATGCCGATAACCCTAACGAGTTACTTATCTTTGTAGATTCTCTTGGTAATACATTTAGTATTGTGTGTTGTGCTCCAAGCTTCTTCTTCTCCCTTGTGTTCTTTGCATGCTTTCACAGACCTTAAACTTCAACAAGAAAGCCTTTCATTGGGGAGATGAGTAGAAGCAATGCATGGAGAGGTTGAAAGCAGCAACTGCTATGGTTCCGTTATTTCATATTATGGATCACAATCAACCCTTTGTGGTTGAGATGGAAAAGTGATTTTTCCATAGGAGTGGTTTTAGTTTAGGATGGGCAGCCAATTTCTTTTGAAAGCAAAGAAATAGAGTCTACTAAGATATTACTACATATATGAGGAGTTCTTTGCACTTGCCCATGCTTTGAAAAAAAGGCATCATCATTTATATGGTGTCAAATTCATAGTAATATTTATTCAAGAGAACGTAAATAGATTTCTAGTCAAAGAGATCTTAATGTCATATGGCTTGATGGACAAAGACCCTCCAAGGTTTGTGTTATGAGCTTAGTAATGAGAGGGAAAAGTTTAAAGTGATGGTTGAATCACTTAGCCACATGTCTAAGCTCAACAGATTGAGTTTTACTTAGATCGCTAGTGAGATATATGAGTCCATTAAAGAAAAATGTACGTTTATCTTGCATATTTTGAAAAATAGGAAACCATTAAGAAAGGGGATCCATGTGCATAGGTTTACTAAGACCACCCACCCTTCTAGTACCAATGGAACCCAAGAAATTGCAAGAAAAGACCATATTATCTGAGATCTTCTTGAAGAAGGATTTAAAAACTAGGTTTTGAGATATCTTGAGGTGGAAATAAGTATTTTCTAGGATTCTTCTGTCTAAAGCATGCTATTTTTCATGTAGATTCCAAATATGAACTCGGACTTCAATTTCAGTACTTGTATCATCATGATGAGACAATCGTGATTCTAATAGAAGTGGTTTTCTTCACCATCAGCAGTAGTTTCTTGCAAATATTCACTCAATATTGTAAAAGACTCATTTTTTCACAAGATTCACTCAGTAATACATAGGTCTCATCAACAAGCTCCATGAACAACACAAGGATAGCATTCACATTCAGCCATGAAAACTAGAGAAAAGGGAGAAAACACGATTTTTTGCTAAGAGCTCTCAAATTAGTATTCAACAAGTAGAAATGATCAGCAACCACTTCAAAATACAAGATTTTGGCCTTTATACTTTTTCAAGTGTCCACTTGAAATTAGGTCCTTTCAGCTTCTAATCTAAAAATAAATATGTTTGATTTTATCATTCTGATAATCATATGTACAAAAAAATTCTATTTTAAAAAATCCTTTTGACTTCAAAAAATACATTCTAACATTTCTTGCCCTCCTAGGATTTTTGGCATCTTTGAAAAAATTTATTCTTAGTGCTTCTTTAGTGATTCTTTCTTTGATACACTTGAGTGAGGACTTCATGGCTCTTTCTTTCAGTCACATTTAAACTGTTGACCATCTTAAACAAGGCTTTTCTCCACTACATTGTTGCTTCTAGTCTATCAATGACATCTTTCTTGACATATTCAGTATAAGCCGCTTCAAATGTTATAAGTCTTGACTTTGTAATTACTGACAGTGTACCAAAAATTTCCGACTCCCTTTCAAAAAACCCGTAGTCAAAAGCATCTTCAAAAATTTGTAAGTAATGACTTCCCAAAAATATTATCCTGTTGTAATAAGCCATGAGGCATATCCTATCAGGAGTTCACTTAGATAAAAAGGAAGAGCATCTGTAGATGAATTGAACCCTATGTAATTCAAGGTCCTGACTTCTGTATCTATAAATGTTTCTATACAAGTGAGGATCATCCTCATTATTCTCATTATTAATATACAAGCAGGGTCATTTACATCCTTATATGAGGCTATCACTGATTCAGTTGTATCCACCATATAATGCTTTGTTGGCCATGTTCCTTTCTAAGGTCTTGCTATACTAAGGAAAATTAAGCCATCTAGCTGGAATTAAACCTTCATTTCTCCTTTTCCAATAGTATGGCCAATCTCTTCTTCTTGCAATAGGGTAGTATGCTGGATTTATCTTCTGTTGTAGAGGAGATTCCTTCCAAATATTCCTGCACTCCTTATGAGCATCAAGCCATTTGTTTCTCCAAGCAGGATTTGCTTTCTCAAATAATTCTTTGGTCACATTCATATCTTCTTCATATTCCAAGAATTTGCTGGGTGGTATCCCTACTCTTGCAGTTTGATAATTCTTTATACTTTCCAAAATCATGAGAAAGGGAATACCCAATCCATCAGTATCCCAATGGTGTTGATCACAATTTTCTATTGCAAAACTTACTATCTGATTTTCATATTCATCATGCATCTTCCTGATATAATCCATCCTAACTTCTCTGCTTGTCAATAGTTGATGAACAAATTCCAGTGAGTATTCTTCTGCTGGTCTTTCTTCTTCAGAAGTAATGAAATGTTCCTCAGGTGGAGGAGACATCTTTGTTGTTTCTCTTTCTTTTGTAGTTGTTCTACCAGCCCCTTTTCCTTTTGTGCCTATTTTTCCACTTGATTCTTCCAGTCCTCTAGTGTTACCGTTAGTGTCCATGTGAAAGGCCAAATGGTCACCAGACACTTTGTTGTATACGTTCTTTAATAAAACATATAGTGGCATGGTGTCAGAGACTGTAAGTTCGACCGCATTTGTAAGACCTAAGAATTCTGTCGTCGTGCTCCCCTGTGTACTGTGTTTTCTGCGTATTCTGCAGCCTCTGTGCGGAGTACTGTGTGCGACCTTAGAAGCTCGATTTTCTACTCCGAGCATATCGTCGTGGAGCTCTCGAGAAGGAGAGCGCACTATGGTGCATCACCCATCGAAATACCACCCCCCCAAGGCTTACGACTAATGCGGCGACCAAGGCATAGACCTTGACATACCTTGTCATCCGAGTCACCGAAGTCACCGTTGGCGTCGTTGGCTGCACGCGAGGGAGAACCTCAACGATCAAGGAATATAGAGGTTCCCGGTACTTCCCAAGAGGTCACCCATCCCAGTATTGTTCCCCCCAGAGCTCGCTTAACTATGGCAATCTCTTGCCACTAAGCTACACTCTTGTGGTGTCTGAAGAAGGGGAAAGACTAAGGTTGACATTACCTTGAACAAGTTTTGGTCCCTCAAAGCTTCATTTTTTGCTTTCAAAGCCTATTTCTGAAGCATTTTTGGGGTGTCTTTTGGAGCCATTTTGGAGTACTTTCACACATAGTTCTCTTCACACAGGTCCAAGAACATCAAGAAGAGTGTTCTTTGTACTTCTCAGACAATAAATATCAACCTTTGGGGCTGTATTTTCAGCCACACTCGTAAAACTACAGGTTTCTCGAGAGGTTTGGTGGGAGCAGCTGCTGCAAATTTATGCAGGTTTTTAAGCCTAAAACATCAGAGTTGATAGACACTTGCAGGTGTTATTGGCTAGTTTTTGGGCTGTGTATTCAACCTTTTAGTGTCATTTTACTGCATATATTGAGCACATATACACCATGTACGCTTCTATGGATACCGCTTATGTACGTCGATGTGGTCATTGAGATAGCGGTTACGTTCTCTGCATAAAGCCTTTTACGTTTGATAAAGAGGGTCGTGGTGAGGTTTTCTTAACTAGGATACACCCAGATGTTGGGGTCTCTTTGGTGTTGCAGGTGGAAGACTTACCCAGCCTCGCCATAGGAGATGTATGATAGTTGCTCATAGGTGCTTGATAAGCCTAGTTGGCTTCTATTGGGTAATTGATTATATGCAATGGATTCAGTGATTCACTATGCAGGTAGACATGCCAGTACTTGCAGTTTTATGATACTTTGACACTGGTCATATGCTAATTTTGCAGAGGATACTCTGGCAAAATTTTTCCAGATTTCTGGTTTAGTCAACTATATAGTGGTCGATTTACTACTTGATACACTTATTTGTTGGTGTTTGGACTCTTCTAGCCCCATTATCATCCTATTCAGTTCTCTACCATCATGGCATCAAAGGTCTCAGGAACATTCCGGTGGATCAGGTTCTAGTGCTAGTGTTCTGAGGAGGAGCTCTAACTTGCATGGCAAAGACCATTTTGAGATCCAAAATTTTGATGGCACAAACTTTGCTCTATGGAAGAATCAGATTAAAGATGTGCTGATTCAAAGGACGCAATGGAAGCCAATAAATGGGATTTCAAAGAAGCCTGCTGACATGGATGAAGATGATTGGGATGAGTTAGATGAAATGGCCAGGTCTACCATTCGCTTGCACCTGGTAGATAATGTGTACTTTACAGTATTAGACTGTGAAACTGCAGAGGAGCTTTGGAAGAAGTTATGCAATACATATGAAAAAGAGACGGCATCAAATAAAGGGTATCTGATGAGAAAATTATATGACCTTCCTATGAAGGACACAGATAGTGTTGCTGCTCATCTAAATGAGTTTGATGCTATATTCTCCCAGTTACAGGCTCAGAAAATAGATATGGATAATGAAATGAAAGCAGTATTGTTGTTATGCACCCTGCCATCATCATGGGATACGTTTTGCACAGCTATTAGCAACAGTGCACCTGGTGGTAAACTCGTCTATGATGAAATATGTGGAGCACTCTTGAGTGAGGAGATTCACAGAAAGTCTATGGTTCGCACTTAGAGTGGAGATGCATATAATGTTCATGATTCTTACCAAGGAAAGAATCAGCAACGTGGCAGGAGCAAGAACAAGGAAAAGAATGGTCAACGGAATAAGAGTACAAGTAAATCAAGGAAGAGGGATATGGAATGCCATTATTGTCATAAGAAAGGACACATGAAGAAAGATTATTATGCATTAAAGAATGCTAAAGGTAAAGGACAGAATGTTGATGGGCATGTTAAACAGTTACCTGCACCATCTACTTTGACTGTGAAGATTGAAGAAATTAATGCTATTTCTTATGATGCTGATGTGTTGAAACTTGATAGTACTATGCCATCTGAGGCACTTATGGCTGATTCTCTTTCCCACACTTGGTTGCTAGATTCAGGTGCTTCTTTCCATGTGACACCACATAGAGAATGGTTCTCTAATTATGCAACAAAGTCTCTTGGTACCGTGAGACTTGGTGACTCTTACAATCTTGCCCTATCCTTCTTCTATAAGTAGCTTATTAATTTCCTCATTGGCTCTAACCATGATTTGATAGGAATTCTGCAAAATTTTGTATTTTGATTCCATTTTCTTTAGATTTACTTCTAGCTCACTAATGCTTTCCACTTTCTTTGTACATTTTTCTTCCAGAAACGTTATCCTGTTCTTATTATATATATCCTGAGTTTCCAATACTAAAATTTTGTCTATCAATTACTCATTTTTTCCCTGTGTCTCCTTAATTTGCTCCTCCATTCTAGATTTCTCATTCTTTTGTTCCTCTATGACTTTACTTCCTCTTATGAATTCTGATTCAGCCACCATACCTGATAGGATCATATTACGGCTTGATGATCTGAAGTTCTCTATATTTTCCATGATAATCTGACATGCATTGCTTATATCTTTTGGTATTCTTTCCAATCATGTACGTACTTCCAATTGCTTTAACTCAATCTACTTCTCTTCATTTTGATATCCTTCTTCTTCTTTTTCCTTTGACTCGTCATCTTCTATCTGTTCCTCTTCTTGATCATCTTTGACATCTTCAAAACTAATCTTTTAATCTTTGTGCTCCACCTTCTCTTGTTCTTTTTTATCTACACCCTGATCCATGATGACATTTTCCTCTTTTTCTTTCCTCTCCTGGTCACCTTCTTCCTCATCTGTTTCCACCTTCTCTTGTTCTTCCTCCTCATTATTTACTTCTATAAAGCCTTGATCCTCATTTTGCTACTCTTCTTCTCTCTGATCTTCTTGCCCTTGCTCTTCTTTTCCTAAATCCAACAAGACTTCTTCAATGTTTTTGCTTATTGCTGGTTCTAATGCAACTTCCTTTTCCTCAATCTTCGTTATTCCTTTGTCTTCAATAATCCTTTGATAATGTTCCTTTTTAGAAGGTTTAGCAATGATAGCTTTCCATCCTAAACCGATCAACCCTTCATGACTTTCCCTTTGTTCCCTAACCTCCACTTTATCCACCTTTTATTTACCCTTGTCTTTCCTCTTCTTCTCTTTAGCATCATCGAAAGAAATCACATTTTCGGTCTCTGACTTCTTTTGAGACTCACCAAATCCCATTCCCTTTTCTAGTACCTGAGTTTGTGCTTCCACCCGTACTTGTTTCACAGTTGTTCCTAGTAATGACAAGTTTAGACTTCTTAATTAGAATCCTTCTATGTCTAAGTCTGACTCATATGACACTTTCTCTGAGAACTGCCTTTTCCACTCTTTCCTCTTGAATTTCTTGCTTCTTGCCCACGACAAATCCTTTAGTAGTGTTATATTCTACTTCCAACATTGAAGTCTCCACAGCTTTTCAATTATCTTTTCTTGTGGGTTTCTTCTTTTGAGATGTCTTCTTCTGTACCTTCCTTCTAGCTACTATTCTTGTTCTGGTTTCTGGTGGTCCTTGAAGATCTTTGAAATAAGCTAATAATTCTACTTCTTTTTTCACAAAAACTTCTTCTGTCTCTACAGCCATCATCTGCTCATGGAGATCCTGAAGCCCTTTTATCTCCTCCATGTGTCAAGTAAGCATACAACTTCTCTTTTCCTATTTGGGGTGGATGTGGCTCTTTATCAGCCTGCACTTTCTTTTGCTCTACTTGAATTTCTTCTTTGGATACTTTTTCTTGCTTCAATTCAAGCTTCCTGGGATCCATTTTCCTCTTCTTACTTGGTTGGGCTTCTTCTATTGCTACCACCTTCCTCTTTCTGGCTACCTCTTTAACCATCATGGATTTTGGAGGACTTCTCATGCTAGCGATTAAAGTTCTGAACATTTGAGCATCTGGAGCCACTTTCAATTTTTCCTCCATCATTAGTACATGATAGATGATTCTAGTCAAAAATTGGGCTCCATTCATGAAGTTCCTTTTTGGCCAATGCTTTGTTGCTTATTTAAGTTGCTCATGAATATAAGGAGTTACATCCATAACTCCAAAGGGCATGGTCTTATCTCTGTTGTTTAGCATAATGAGGGTGATTGGTTTGTGAGGTATCCTATACTTAGGCATTCTTGGAAAACATAAGTATTGGAGAAACATCCTTACAACCAATTCTGCATTTTCCTTTCCTTCAAAGTCATTGAATTTGGTGTAACCTATATATGTTGTAGCATTCTTCTTTACAAAGCTGACATCCATCTTGGTCCCCAAAGTATAAAACTTCAAAGCATTCCTGATATGCTCTAGTTTGATGGATATCTGCATTTCCTCACCATCCTTATTATTTTCTTTGCACATGAAATAGGCATCATTGCCTCTTCCCAATTCCTGTAAACTTGACATTACTTGAGCCACTCTTTCAAAGTCTAGAAAGAAAATTGGTTCATCCACCATCCTGTGCAAACCTACAGCCTTCCATTTCTTTTAGGTAGTTGTTGCCCTCTGAAAATTATAGAATTTCTGGCAAAGCATTGTATATTTGTACTGCCCCTTTTTTATAGTAAATATATGTTGTCCAATGATGATCGAGGCTCGTTTGAGTTCTTTTGCTATCTTGGCCCTCTCACGTAGTTCTTCATCAGCATCTGACTCTAGCTCATGAACTTGCTCTATAGTTTCACTATCAAGGAACCAACGCCCTCTAGATGAGGACACTAAGTCCACTTCCAACTTAGCAATAGGCAGCTCCTTAGTATTCAACATCCTGTAAGTGTGAAAAAATAAAAAACACACCCACTCCAACACAATGAGTCTCTTGAAAAAAAAATCAATCAAGGAAAACTAGAATTCAAGATTTCTCAAGACTCAAATAAGTGATCATTACAGTGAAGCAAGATTTCTCTTCTAGGTGCTTTTGGGAAGAAATGAAGAATAAACTTAGACAGATTATCATAAAGTAAAGAAAAAATTATGTTAATATATACAAAAGAAAAAATAGTTTTAAGAAAATGGAATAAATTAAACTAACATTCTACACTACCCAACACTAGATCTTGCTTTGTTCTTTAAAAATTATTAGGACCTTATCAGGTAAAAAATTCAAAAAAAAAGTGAAGAGGTCAAATTTATCATGAAAAAAAAGTTCCATATTTTTACCTCTTTTTTCATACTTTTGAGTATTTTATATATTTCTTTCCATGTTTTTAATATATTTTATCTGAATTTTTCAATATTTTTTCCATTTCCTTCTCTTTTGCTTGATTGATTTCGCTTTTACCACATATGAGGGTAATTCTCTTCCCCTCCTACTCTTTTTCCATGAAAAAGAGTTCTGATATGTGCCTGGGTGATCTCTTCTATGTCTATCAAATGCATGGCTTTGTAATACAACCCTATACATGCATATTTTGGAAATGCATTCCTCTTCATGGTGCAAATATGGGGTCTTAAGCATTCCACTTAAGTAGTTAATTGATGTTGAGGTTTTTCTAGTCCTATTCTTGTGTGCCTCCAATGATTTTGGTCTCTTGCAAATTATATTGTCCTTTTGTGTATTTGTTACCTCCTTCATTTTCTAACCCAACATATTTTTACATTTGACTTTGCTTCCATATTATTGCTAGTATTCCTAAATTTCCAATTTGCATGTTGCTTCTGAATAGAATGAGTCTAGTTTTCTTTAGGTCTCCATATCCACCTACCTTTTAGATTTTGATTGGTTTGAAGAGTTTTGGTCTCCATACCAATCGTTCTTTGAATTGTAAAATCATTCTCTCCTTCTGACTCTGCTTTTAATGAGAAATACATAGATTCTTCTGTTGGAATTTCCCCCACTCTCTCTACGTTTTGTTCTAAGTACATGTACAGTAGTTGAAGACCCTTGTATGCCCATCTCAAGGATAGAGACGTCCAAGACACGATCAATATTGGTGATATGTGCATGGTGAAATCGGGTCTGAAGCTAAGAAGGAGGCTCTGTGTGTTTTTGGATCTGATTATTGCTACCTGCTTTGTTGAGTATATCCTTTTTTGATGAAAATTCCTCTTCTATAGAGAAAGAAAATTTTCCATTTCCATTCTATAGGTTTCTTCACTGAATTCTTGCACATCATATCTAACAAACAAGATTTTTTATTCTTTTATTGGCCAAATTCAAATGGAGTACCATCTTTTCAAAATCAATTGATACCTTGTTATCTCTCATCCAAGTTTGCCCTAAAATAAATTATTAAGACATTATTTCATCTGGCCATTCCTCACACTCTACTTCCACTTGTTCTTGTTCAATTTGCAATATGATACTTTGTGTAGAGAGAGTTTGAACTATTTGCATGTCTAATGTTCTTATTAGGGTTTTACTTTGTTTTCTTTTTGCATGGAGTTTTTTTCAATAATTCAATACTTATTAGACTCACTTGAGATCCTGAATCTAATAAAACCCTAATTTTTTCTCCTTTAGAAGTCAAGTATAAAACTGGCAAATGTTCTCTTGTTTTACTTGTTTGTTTTTCACATTTCAACACGTCTCTTATATTCTTTTATTTCCTTATTCTTTCCTTAGCTTCTAGTTGAGCTTCCCACCTCTTGTTATTCTCCTCTTGTTTCCTGTGCTGAGCTTGTTGTAGTCTCCTCCAGTCTTCAATGGACCAAGGTTGGTTATACCTTTGTATTCTACAGCCACTTATGAAGTTTGGCATGATTTCTCCATCTAAATTTGCCAACTGCATAGATCCACTATGACTAATCTAATGGATAATATAAGGACCATGTCCTCTTTTTTGCATTTTTCGATTGTGTTCTTTAAGTGTATATGCTAATACTAAATCTCCCTCCTGCAAGTCCTTATCTCTTATGTGAACATCATGATATGTTTTTTGTCTTTTTTTATCTGCATATATACTCAACTGCTTGCAACCTTGAAGCTCCGAACTTTTCCAACCCTAGAACTCTATTGGATAATCCATGTCCTCTCCATTCTAATTGATTCCCTACTCTCAGTGTAGGTATTAGAAATTCTAGTGGTAACACTACATTCTGACCATACACTAAATTAAATGGATTTGTTCCTATTGCAGTCTTATAGTGCTGGCTAGAGGTTTTTTCCCCATGTTATCACATACTTGATACTCTCATATGTGGTGGTACTTTGTACTTAGGGATATTATTCAGCTCTTACTTCAGTTCAGTTCATCGATCAATAGAGAGAGCTATTCCAGCCATCGTCTTCTCCGTGTGTCTTGCTGCGTTTGTGCTCCTTGTGTGTGCTTCTTATGTGTCTCTCGCACTTCTACACACACCCAACAGTGGTATCAGAGCAGGTTCAGCGTCTTCTCAAGTTTCGGTTTTTCGCGTCGCGGCGCGCGCGCACTTTAACAGTGCAAATCGACTTCAGAGCATAGAAGTGTGAATTTCAGCAGCCCGAAAACATTTCCACCAGGTGCGCTGGAGTTTTACCCCCATTTCGAAGCCATTCGTGCAGTCAGAATCGCCATCAGAGTGACGGTTTGTGAGCTGAAATTTCAGCACTCATTTTAGTTTTCGTCGAAGTGAAGATTTTGTCACATTCTTGTTCCTTAGTGAAATGGCGGGCAGCAATGACTTGTTTGGCATGCTTCAAGCTGAAGATAAGCTTGATGGGACCAACTATCCAATGTGGTCTTACATGATGAAGCACGTTCTTGTTGCAAAACAACTTTGGAACATAGTGGCAGATGTAGATCGAAGGCCGATAGGTGCTTCTACTTCACAGTCTACTATCACAGATGGAGCTTCTTCTTCGAGTACAGTGGTTTCTCCTTCTCCACCTACACAGGAGCAGCTTAGATGGGATGGAAAAGATGCTCAAGCTCATGCTTTGATTGCGCTTTCAGTGAAGCGTCATATAGTTCCACACATTCGGTCATGTTCTACATCACGACAGGCATGGGACACTCTTGCTTCTTTGTATGCCGTGCGTAATGAAGCACGTGTTGCATACTTGAGGAAGCAACTTGAGGATGTATGTATGGCTGAAAATGAGTCAGTGGATGTGTATGGGACACGCATCAAGGACTTGAAAGAGCAATTGGCAAACATAGATGAGATCATTCCGGATGCATCACTCATTTCTACATTGTTGAAAGGATTACCGGAATCCTTTCAAAGCTTTGCTACTACACTCCGTTTGGTTGCAAAAGTAAATCCTAATATGTATGCATTTGATGAGGTTGTTTCTCTTCTTTTGCAAGAAGAGCAATCTAGAGTGAATAGGAGTGGTTTGATTGAGGGAACGCAAGCACTTGCTATCTCACAAAAGGGGAAAAGCAAGTATGGTTCAGCTTTTGGTTCATCAAAACCAAAGCCTCAAGCTTCCTCTTCCACTCATTCCTCTAATGATGGTGATTTGCAAAAGAAGAAGAGATGCAAATATTGCCGGAAGGCTGGTCATACTATTGATGAGTGTAGAAAGTTTGCTAAACGCAATGAAAAGAAGAAGGAATCCGGCATGTCTATTGCTGAAAATTCAGCAAATGCAAAGAATGATGAAGCTAACATGGCTCAAGATTTTTGGGCATGTGTTGTTACATGTCATTATGATGTTTCTTTACATTCTAAATGCATGGTTGTGAGTGAGGCTGATTCGGATTGGTTCTTTGATAGTGGTGCTTCAAAGCACATAACATCATGCAAAAGATTTTTTGCCTCTTTGAAAGATGCACCTAAAGGAGGACATGTGGTGTGTGCAAACAATGCCTCTTATCCTATCATTGGAGTAGGAGAAATTGAGCTTATGGCTGCAAATGGAGGTGTGATTCTCTTGAAAAATGCATTGTATGTGCCCGGTATCAAGAAGAACTTAATTTCAGTTCCGTTGATTGCCAAAGCAGGACTTCATGTACACTTTGTTGATGATAAGTGTATGGTTCATGATTTCAGCAATGGCGATGTTATCGTGATGTCCGGTACATTATGTGATGGTTTGTATCGCGTCGAATGCCTTGGTTGCTCATACTTCTTCCATGGCTGAAATGGAGCTTTGGCATGCTCGTTTTGGTCATTTAAACTTCAATAGTTTGCTCTACTTGCAAAAGAAGGACATGGTTATTGGCTTGCCTACACTTGAGTCCATTGAAAAGCATGCATGTGAAGGTTGCATTCTTGGAAAAATGCATCGTGCTTCTTTTCCAAAAGATAGTCACACACACACTACAAGAAAATTGCAACTTGTTCATAGTGATGTATGTGGTTCGATCAAGACTCCATCTTTTGGGAAGCATGTATATTTTGTTACCTTCATTGATGATGCTACTCGCCATACATGGGTGTATCCTATGAAAGCAAAGAATGAGGTATTTTCTTGCTTCAAAGCATTTTTAGCTATGGCTGAAAATTTTTCTTCACAAAAGCTTTTGACTCTACGCACGGATCGTGGTGGTGAGTACATGTCACATGAGTTTAATGCTTTTCTTCATGAAAGAGGTATTTCACACCAATGTACGGTGCCATATACACCTCAACAAAATGGTGTTGCCGAGCGTAAAAATAGAACTTTACTTGAAATGGCACGATGTATGGTTAAAGGAAAGTATCTTCCTCATAAGTTTTGGATGGAAGCGGTCATGTGTGCAAATTATGTGTTGAATCGCTGCCCTACAAAAGCATTGAGAGTCATCACTCCTTATGAGGCTTGGAATGGTCATAAGCCTATGGTTAGTCATATGTGTGTGTTCGGTTGTTTAGCATATGCTCTTGTGCCATCACAACAACGTCACAAACTTGATGACAAGGCAAAGAAATGTATATTTGTTGGTTATAGTGCTGAAAGTAAGGGATATCGGTTGTACCATCCATTGACGAACACAATTATTGTAAGTCGAGATGTGGTATTTGCTGAAAATTCAGTTTTCCCTCTACTTGAATGCAAAAAATTGCCAACAGTTACCTCACAAGATGTGTTCGATACACTCATGCCTTTGTTCCAAAATGGTGCGCTTGACTATGGCCATGTAGACCAGCCAACTGAGGTTCAAAGGGCTTAAAAATTCCAGCCAAATAGGGCTGAAAATGTGGATAATTTTCAGCCAAACATGGCTGAAAAAATTCAGCCAAAAAATGTCAAAACTGTTGGAAATTTCCAGCCACATATGGCTGAACATATGCGACAAAATATGGCTGAAACTGAGCATGAAATTCAGCCCACGCATGATGTACATATTGAAGATGTTTTACATAATGAACGCATGTCTATCAAGAGTGCACAATCTATGCCAAAGTGGCTGAAACAAACTTTGCAGGACAGCAAATTGAGTGCACCTTTACTTGGTAGAACAAGATCAAGCTCTCACCATGCATCAAGTAATTTTGTGGATTATTCTCTTATTGCTACAGCATGTAATGAAGAGCCACTTTCTTTTGAAGTTGCATGTGACGATCCACAATGGATGAGTGCTATGCAATCAGAAATGGATTCCATACATAGGAATGGTACTTGGGAGTTATGTGAATTGCCAAAAGGAAAGAATGCCATTGGTACAAAGTGGGTTTATAAGATTAAGAGAAAATCTGATGGTAGCATTGATCGCTACAAAGCTAGATTGGTTGCCAAAGGATATGCGCAACAATATGGCATTGACTATGAGGAAACTTTTGCACCTACTTCACGCATGACTACCATTCGTACCATGGTTGCATTGGCTGCCCATCGAGGTTGGAAAGTGCATCAATTGGACATAAAAACAGCCTTCTTGAATGGAGATTTGCAAGAAGAGGTCTATGTGAAGCAACCTCCTGGATTTTCTATGAAAGGAAAAGAGCATATGGTTTGTCGCTTGCATAAAGCCTTGTATGGTCTCAAGCAAGCTCCACGTGCATGGTATGACAAAATACATAAGCACTTGATTGCTCTTGGCTTCACATGTTGTCCGATTGAAAGCACACTCTATGTACGCAAAAATGGGGCTGATCTTATAGTGCTTGTTCTTTATGTCGATGACATACTCTTGATTGGGTCATGTAATGCAAAACTTGACATTCTTATGGCTGATTTGCAGCATACTTTTGATATCACTTATCTTGGTCTTTTGAGCTACTATCTTGGCATCCAGTTTGTATCCGTTGAGGGGGGAATTGTTATGCATCAAGGAAAGTATGTTGAAAAACTACTTCAGCGTTTTGACTTTGAGGATTGCAAGCCAGTTTCCACACCAGTTGAGACAGGATTTAGATTCTCAGTTGAGGATTCCAGTGATGCATTTGACACTTCTCTTTATCAACAGGTTGTGGGATGTCTTATATATGCATGCAACACAAGGCCGGATATACAGTATGCAGTTTCCCAGTTGAGTCGATTCATGCATAGCCCTGGCACTAAGCATTGGCAAGAGATGAAACGTGTGTTTAGATATCTTCGAGGCACTTTGAGCTTAGGTCTCTTTATGGCAGAGATGTCAAGCCATGCTTGCATGCTTTTACAGATAGTGATTGGGCTGGTTGTTATGATACTCGCGTGTCCACTAGTGGTAATTGCTTTTTCCTTGGAGACTCATGCATATCTTGGTTGAGTAAGAAGCAACCTACAGTGGTGACATCGAGTTGTGAAGTTGAGTACAGGGCAGTTTTCACAGCTACAGTGGAGTGTATATGGTTGAGACGTCTATTGATGGATCTTTGCATGGAGATTGATGCTGCTACGCATATTCTCACAGATAGTCAGAGTGCTTTGGCTGTTGCACGAAACCTAGTGTTTCATGCACGGACCAAACATATTGAGGTGCATTATCACTATGTGAGAGAGCGCCTTCATGCAGGAGATATTGATTTGGTATATGTGCCTACACAAGATAATGTGGCAGACATATTCACCAAAGCTCTTCCACGGGAAAAGTTTGAAGCTTTTCGCAAAGCTTTAGGCTTGTTACCTTGTGGGGGCTGATCTGTCACTCTCTGTATGTGTTCACATCATTCACTCCAGGGGGGTTTGTTACACTTATGTGTTCCTCGAGTAGCTTTGACGTGAACCTTTTCCCTATACATGGGCACTTTTTACTCTAGTGCTGGCTAGAGGTTTTTTCCCCATGTTACCACATACTTGATACTCTCATATGTGGTGGTACTTTGTACTTAGGGATATTATTCAGCTCTTACTTCAGTTCAGTTCATCCATCAATAGAGAGAGCTATTCCAGCCATCATCTTCTCCGTGTGTCTTGCTGCATTTGTGCTCCTTGTGTGTGCTTCTTGTGTGTCTCTCGCACTTCTACACACACCCAACAGTCTAGCCAATAACACAAAATTTCTACTCTGTAATAGCAGGTGTGTTTTACTACCAATATTTTTACATGGTCCAATTGTAAGAAGTGGCATCAAAGACATTGCCCAATCAAGGACACTTTCTATTTTGAATAGATAAGCATCTGGCAAGTCATCATTAATTGGAAGAGTTTGTTCTTTTTTTTGAATCCTAGATAAATGGTTTGCTTTCAAATGTGTTTTCCCCTGTCTGAACACAACTTCAAATTCAAACTCCATTAAGAGTAAGAACCATCTCACAATTATTCCAGTATGAGAGGGTTTGTTTACCAAGTATAACAATGCTTGGTGATCCACAAAAAACTTAAACTTGTTGGCTAGCAGATAATGTCTATATTTTTTTTACTGCAAACACCATTCCTAATCCTTCTCTTTTAGTAGTGGTATAGTTCCTTTATGCTTGATTTAATTGCCTATTGGCATAAGCAATAGGAAAATCTAATTTACTTCCTTGAATAGGTTGTGCCAGGACACATCCTAGAGCAAAATTGGAAGCATCCACATGGACATGAAAGATTTGATCCCATTGTGGTGTTTTCATAATAGGTGTTGTCAAACAAGTTTTTAAAGTTTCAAAGGCTTCATCACATTCTTGGGTCCATTCAAATATGGTTATTAGATCATATAAAGATTTAGCAATGTCTGCAAACCTATGTACAAATTTCGTATGATAACCACAGTGACCCATAAAAGTTTGAATTTCTTTTACATTGGTTGGCTTGGGCAGATCCACCATTGCTTTGATTTTTCCTTCATCAGTAGAGATCCCATTCTTAGAGACTATCGTCCTAACATTTTGCCTTGTCTGACAAAGAACACACATTTCTCAAGGTTAAGGCACACTCTATAGATTCTACATTTTTTGAATATATTCTCAAAGTCTTGTAAATGATTTTCTCTTTTATTTGAGAAAGTTCAAAGATCATCTACATAGATTTCCATCATACTTCTCAAAAAATCTTTGAACACATGACACATTAGTCTTTGGAATGTGGCTGGTGCATTGGTTAATCCAAATGCCATAACCCTAAATGCATAAATGCCTCATTTTGTTGCAAAAGTTATCTTGTGTTGATCTTCTATTGCAATAGGGACTTGGTTATATCCTAAAAATCCATCCAAGAAACTATAGACCTCTTTTCCAGCTACTCTTTCCAATAAGTGATGTGTTACTAGCAATGGATAGCTATCCCTTATAGTTGCAGCATTAACTTTCTTCAAGTTAATACAAACCCTAAGTTTACCATTTTTCTTCGGAACCACAACTATAGGAGAAATTCACTCAGTATACTTAATTTCATAAATGAAATTGGCAGCCAACAACTTGTCAATTTCCTCTTTTATTTTTGCAGACTATTTATCATTGAAGGTGTAGTGTCTTTGCTTACTAGGCTTTGCATTTGGAGCAATGGATATATTATGTTCACAAATCTGAGGATCTATGCCCTTCAAATCTTTATAATTGTAAGCAAACACATCCCTATATTCCTTAGCTAATTTTATCAAAGCATCCTCCTCATGTTCTTCCATATCATCTGCTATGACAATGTGCCTATCTTCTCCCTCTTCCTAGGTGATTACTACCTTTTTAGTTTGTTCCTCATTGTCATAGGAATCGCCTTTCTTCTTTTCTCTCCTTGGCTTCATTTTGAAAAGTAGTCTCTCTTCCACCTCATATTGCTTGAAGTTTGAAGGTACATCCAATTTTTTCTCTTCCACTCTAGATTCCTCTTGTTTTGCCTTTTTTCAGAGTCTTGATTCTCACTCCTCTCTTTATGTACATACTTCTTATATTTTCTTGAGATTTTATCTCTAAGTACATCATCTGCCTGAACTGCTTCCAAGTAAGTATTTTTGTTGTCGATCTGAAGTGTTTGGTCATCTTGTAAATTATTTTGTTGTGCTACATTAATCATCTTGACTTTTATATGAAAAATATCATACCCCTCCTCATTCTGAAAGTTTATACCCACATATTCATCATTAGCTATATCTAATGTAGACAAAATTTGGCTCCACCCATATGATTCAAACTCTTCATCATCAAACTTCTGGGGTATGTATCTTTAATCTTCAGTTCCTCTCCTCCTTACAATCCTCCTTTTTTAATAGAATTCTTTTGCAGATTTTCTTACTTATTGCATTACACTTCCATAATGGTGGTTTAATATCACTTTTACTTTCTCCTTTTGATTCCTCACTTGAGTCCTGAATTTGATGTATCTTAAACCATTCTTGAGGGGGATATATCACAGAACTGTCCATTTTTTAGGTTTACTTTGGTGATTTTCCCTTGATTCTGGAGATATAAACAATCTTTTCCCCAATCTTGTACTATTTGCATTTGTCTCATGAAAGGCCTACCTAGGATAATCTCATAGGATGTTAATTGTGGAAATTCTACTATGGCAAATGTATGTTCTATTTTTATTCCACAGATTTCTATTATTACTTTCTCCTAGATCCCTAAGAGTGCCTCAATGTGACCATCTGCCAATTGTATTTTCATTTTAGTTGGTTGAAGTGTGTTTGCTCCCCAAGTTTCCCAAGTTCTCTTTGTCATAATTGCAACTCCTCATCCACTGTCTAGAATTGCATTTGTTTGTTTATCACCAAATTGCACTTTGAGTATGGTGTTCCCTTCCTCCCCTTCACAATAACCTCCTATCTTATCAATGGGTACGTGCATAATTTCCTCATTTTCCTTTTCTGTTCCTAGGTTCGAGTGTGAGTTATTTGCAAATTTTGTGATAAGATGTTGCAGATGAGGGTTTCGTTTCACCAATTCACTTAGTGTTGTTTGATATTGAATTTTACATTGTTTTGTTAGTTTGAATTGTATGGTGATGAGTTGTGTTGTATTGGCTCCTTCTTCTTGTAATGGTGCATTGGTTTCTTGATTATGATTTTGTTTTTGAGAGTTTTCCTTACTTCTCCCACCCTCAATGTTTCCTTCTTGTTCAAGGTTTTGTTGAGTTTTAGTAATTATTTGTTTACATAGCTGCATTTTTTGCTTCTCCAAGTTAGGCATTGGATAAGCTCTTTCATAGTCTAAGGCACTAGGTCCTTCCTCAATTCTTCCTTGATATCCTCTCAACAATGTGTCTAAACACTTTTATTGATTTTCTTTTCTGTCCCTGGTTTGTCTTATTGTGGTGTTTGTGTTTTCATCTTGTTGTTTATTTTATTTTTCTAGGTTTTCCACTTGTTTCACTTTCTTTTCCCGTTTAGCTCTTTGTCTAGCTCTTTTTTCTCTCCAAGAGGTGTTTCTCTTTATCTCATATGAGTGTGGTTCCAAATATATTCCTTGCTCTAAGTTGAGCACTTCTCAAGCCTTCTATGAATAGAGACACTTGACTTGCCATTGAGGGAACCTCATCCTTTGGTCATCTATATATGTAATGCTTGAATCTCCTAGCAGTTTCCCTCACATTTTCCTCTTTGTGTTGTTTAAAACATTGGATCAAAGTAGTTGTATTATGTTTTATCTCAGTTTTTGAAAATTCCCCTATGAAGGCTTCTAAGAAGGATTCTATGTCTTGATACATTTCCTTCCTCAAAGGTATGAACCAAGACAAAATTGGTCGAGTCAGAGTTAGCCCAAATGCTTCAAATTGTACTTTATAATCCTCCACTTCTTTAGCCCTAATTAATTGTCTAAATTCAGCAGCATGTGCATGAGGATCTGGATACCCTTCATATTGGTTCTTCATACACTTTGCCACTTGGTATGGCCTCGGCGTTCTCCCTTGAGCTTGCCAATTTGGTCTCCTTCTGACATGGAAATCAGGCATGCCTTCTCCTTCTCTTTCAAAGGGATTTGGAGAATTATATGGACTCCCTTCTTTTTGTGGCTCTATTGGAGTGTGATTTCTACTTGGTCTAGGCATGTTAGATTGTCCCAAATCTTGATCCCAAGGTCTTTTATCGACACATTGACCAAGATCATTGGAATTCTCTGGATCATGAGTGAACACATAAGCACATCCTTGTCTATCCTCATATCCACCATCTCTGAAATGTACCACTGGCATTAAATTCAGAGGAATTTCTAAGTTTCTCAATCTGATGAGATTCTTATGTGTTCCATCCTAATACAATTAGGTACCAAACCTATTTGTGTACATGTATTTGAGGATATTCCTATAATCTCCTATGTTTGTGTGTTCTTCTTTTGAATTCAAATTTTCCATTCTTGGTGACTGATTTGTAAGCTCCTTCTGATGATTAGCTTGGTATTGATGTTTCACAGCCTCACTATGGGTTTTGGAATGTATAATGGTAGTTGGAGATCTCAATATCATTCACTTTTGTATTTGAAAAACCTAAATTGTCTATTTGGAAAACCCTAATTTGTCAATAAATTAGAAATTTGATCTTGAGAAATTAACTCCTCCCACATTTAGCCTAGAGATCTCTCCCTCCCTTGCATGATTTGTCTTAGTTGTAATTTCCTTGAATTTCCCTTTGTTTTGTACTTAAAATTGTGATTTAAAAAAAAAAGTGATTTTGAGTGTTTTCTGAGCATTCCTTGCCAAGTTTGAGTAGAAGAGTTGGAAATTTATGTCTTTTACTATGATTCAATTGATTTTTGTTCAACAATGTCAAAAAAAACTTGAACCCCCCTCTTTTCTCTCTTTCTTTTTTTTACCAAACTTGAACAAAATCGCATTTTGCAAAAAAAACATGATTATGATGTTTTTTGTGATGGCTTTATGAGAAGACTTTCCTAAATTTTGAAAGGGAATTAATTGATTAGACCTTGTTTGCTCAAAATCGTGTTTTTTTTCAAACCAAAAAACACAATTCTGAGAAACCACGATTTTCAATAAAAAAAACACGATTTTCAAACAAAATCATGTTTTTGGCTTGCATCGAAAAACCATGATTTTGAAATTTTTATTTATCTTAAAAATCACAATTATGAATGACAATCATGTTTTTCAGCAAGAGAAAAACACGATTCTCAAAAATCATGATTTTTTGTGAAAATCGCAATTGTGAGACACAATCGTGTTTTGTTGAAATTATATGATTTTGTGTCAAAATCGTGAAATCTTGAACTCAAAATCGTGTTTTATTTGAAAATTATGTTTTATTTGAAAATCGTATTTTTCACGATTCTGAGTCAAAATCGTGAAATTTTGAGCTCAAAATCGTCTTTTTATCACAATTGTGTTTTTTCACGATTTTGTGCTGAAATTGCAATTTTCACACAAAATCGCGTTTTTTCATAAAATTGTGATTTTTTCATGATTTTGTGGAGTTTCATGATTTTTTGCTCAAAATCGTGATTTTCACACAAAATCGCGTTTTTATTCACAATCGTGGAAAAACATGATTTTCTCTCAAAATCACGTTTTTCCTCACAATCGTAATTTTTTCACGATTATGAGTCTTAACGATTTTGAGCTCAAAAAATCATGAAATTTTGACAGTTCAAAATCGCGATTTTCAATCACAATCGTGATTTCTCACAATCATGGAAAAACACGATTTTATCACAAAATCGCGTTTATTAGAAATCGTGTTTTTATTTGCATAGAATCACGATTCTATGCAAGTTTTAGAAAAAAAATTAATTGATTTTTTTCTTAATTTTTCAATCACCACAAGAGCGGATAATCAAAAAAATGACATGCAATAAAATATTTTCCTAAAATCTATCAAAAATCCTACTCAAAAATCAAAATTCTAGAGAATTGCGATTCTAATAAAATCATGATTTTCAAGTTTTCTTATTGAATTTTTTTATACTTTCAATTGCAAAAAATATTCTAGTGATTCTTACCTTGACAATGGGTTTCCTCAATCCAAAATGCTTGTAGAATGCAAAAAAGCATAATTTTATAGCTCTCACTCTCTCTCTCACTCACTATCACTCACAAATGAGTTTTTTTGCTTTCAAAACTTGCTTTTATAGCTTTATAAATATTGGGATTGTGTGCCGAATTGTACCATTTCACTTCATTTTCAAAAATTCTCCCTCAATTCTTACTCTAATGATTATAATCCATCCTTCCTCAAGCAATTCAACAATTTGCCTATATTCTTTCCTCAGTAGAAAATCGTGATTTTGTGTATAAGATCAAAATCTTTGAAAAAAAAAAAAAAATCTTTTGAGAATTTTAAATCCAATCCTTACCCTTTCCACTTGAATTCAGTATCATCCCTTGGTTGATGTACCTATACATTCAAATTTGTAAAATTGAAAAGAGGTTACCAGATCTAGAAAATTGCGATTCTCTATTCAAAATCATGATTTTGGGTTCTTTCAAAAAATCGTGTTTTGATTCACCTTGCATTCAATCACCTCCTCCATCTTCACTTTGTACCTACAAACATCAAAGGATTAATCAAAATTTTGATTTTCTTAAAGAAAAATTGAAGAAAACACTTTGTTGCTTACTATGTAATTTTTTAGATTTTTATGAATTTTCCTTGAACTTTTCTTATCAAAACAATTTCTCACAATCAATATCTCTCACCTTCCATCAATTCTACTATAAAAAGAATTTTCTATATATATATATATATATATATATTAGATTTTTCTCTTTTTTAGTAGTTTTGCCTAAATAAAGAGAAAACAAGTTATCTAGGGTTTCTTTTGATGATTCAATGACCTTGAAAACTAGAAATGGATGCTAAATTTGTACCTTGATCAATGAACAACAAGCCACTCCTCATCCATCAATGTTTTTTGGCAAATGAAGCAATCAATTTGTACAAAGACAAGCACAATCACTTTCCTTTTAGCAAATGAAGCAATCTTTTCCCAAAAGACAAGCACATTTACTTGGAATAAGCAAATAAAGCAATCAATTTGCACAAAGATAAGTACATTCACCCTCCTAAAGGCAAATGAAGCATTCTTTTCTCAAAAGACAAGCACATTTACCTTATTTTCAATTCACACATGGAAGAAAAGGAATTGTACCTTCCCAAAAGTGTTTGTTACCATCAGTATTGGAAGATCGAGCAAGGTCCAAAGCTCCAATGAAAGCTTTGCTTACTTCCCTGATAACGATGCCAAAAGATGTTTGTTATACTTCGGAGTTTTCCTCTCCAATCATCATAGTATAAAGGATTAGCATAAACAACACCTTTAATATATCAATAGGGGAAGTATACTAAGACCACAACCCCTTCTAATACCAATGGGATCCAAAAAATTGCAAGAAAAGACCATATTATATGAGATCTTCTTGAAGAAGGAGTTAAAAACTAGGGTTTGAGATATCTTGAGGTAGGGATAAGTATTTTCTATGATTCTTGTGTCTAAAGCATGCTATTTTTCGTGTAGATTCCAAATATGAACTCAGAATTAAATTTCAATACTTGTATCATCATGATGAGACAATCAGGATTCTAATAGAAGTGATTTTCTTCACCATTAGTAGTACTTTCTTGCAAATATTCACTCAATATTGTAAAAGAATCCTTTCCTCACAAGATTCATTGTGTAATACACATGTCTCAACAACAAGATCCATGAAAACACAAGGATAATATTCACATTCAGCCATGAAAACTAGAGTAAAGGGAGAAAACATGATTTTTTGCTAAGAGCTCTCAACTTAGTATTCAGCAAGTACAAATGATCAACAACCCCTTCAAAATACAAGATTTTTGCCTTTATACTTTTTCAAGCGTCCATGCTCGCACTTGAAATTAGGTCCTTTCAACTTCTAATCTAAAAATAAATAAGTTTGAGAGCTCTAAAAAATCTCTAAAAAATATAGAACATCTAATGGACCATGAGGAAGACTCTTCCTCAATTTTACATCATTCTAATAATCATATGTACAAAAATTGTCTATTTTCCAAAATCCTTTTGACTTCCAAAAATACATTCTAACACATGGCAAGCCTTGAGAGTATGTTGTTCCATCTGACTTATGGTGATCTCTTTGGATGAGATAACCATGATAGCTTCTTTTGCATGGCTTCTGATGTGAGGAGGCTTCTTGCAAATCTGATATTTATCTTGCAAAATATCTTTGAATGTGTTTCAAAGAACCTGTTTGAATGACTCATTGAAGGTTTGTGTAATGTGGCTTGCTAATTCCTCTAACTGGTCCTAAAAGACCATGTTGGTTTCAATGTGTGGTGTCTCTCTGAGATCATATACCTTTGGCTAATTGCCATGCCTAAAAACTTGTCTATTTAGGAACATTTTTGGCATCCATTTGAAAAGTTATGAAACATGTCTACATTATAATAAAAATCTTCCATAGCATCATACTAGTTGGATATGAGATGTTGTGTGCTTTGTCAATCCAATGATCAAATGCAATGAGCATATATTCTTTCGTGGGCTATGATCCCTTTGGAGGTCCTTCTATGAATAGATAATTCAGTCATTGGTCTTTGTTTTAATGGTTAGATCGCATTTGAAATGATATTGTGTATTAGTTCTTCTCCATGTGAATGGTGGGTAGATAGGATTGTACTATAGATGATTTGGTGCCATGCTGAAGACTTCATGTAAATGTGGATTGTCCAATAAGAATTGTCTTCTCCACTATGGATGCATTGATTCCTGATTTGTCCCGAATGACTTGACATACTCTAGATCAAGCTATAATGTAGTTCATCAAGTGGAAAGGACGCATACTCCTTGATCGTGTTGTTCTTGATTGTGGCCCATGGTGGCAAGTATGGCAGGTAGATCTTGTTGAATCGTGTTCCTTTGATATCTTTGAGCAAGTGGCAATGGATTATTGATCTTTCAAATTCTATACAAAATTCATGAATGATTTGATATCTAATATCCTAACTCATATCTTTTGTTGCTATCTCATTAATGTAATCTTGACCTTTGGCAATCCTGATGGCGAAAAATATTCTTTCAAGTGGGCCATTTCTTGCTCTAGCTCTAAGGATGGTGAGTATGGGGGGGTATCTATGATATCTTCCTTGAATGTCACTTCTAGTTGGGCACTCATATTTACAATTGCTCTTTTTATAGCTCTTAGACTTGAGCTTATACCATTGCTATAATAGAATGTATAGTGGTCATCTCTTGATGTAACTTCTCAATTCTTTAACAAACATTTGTTAAATCTATCTACAATCTTGATGGGTGAATTTCTAGTGAAATTTGAGCATCTAATGTTAACAACATTAACAGTTGATTGTTATCTTGTCTCAACTTGTCATTGTCTTCCATTAAGTTTTGCACCAATCTTGTTAATTGTTCCTTCCTCTTGGTCGTGGCATGTTATCTATTTACTTACTGGAGTTTTTCACTTAGCTTGCTAATCTCTATATCTTCCTCATTGTTTGCTTTGTCACAAAATTTTAGTTTCGCTCATGATCAAGGTTTGTGTTGTCTTCAAGCTCTTGGTCATTTGCTATAAATCCTAGATTTTCTTCATGTATCCTTCTCTAGTTTGTTGGCTTCAATTGTTTTGCATTCAGTTTGGAAAATATTGTGGCCATGTATCTAACTTCAGGGTGGATTACTGAGAATAATGATAAATCCAAGTATAATTTGTACTTTTTATTTAGTGACAATGTGGCTCTTAATGATTCTGCTTGTGTTCTTTTTGGGAGGGGGATGGGAAAGGGGTAGTTACACAAATGGGTGATGTGAACAAAGTGGTTGTAGTGGTGGATTGTGAGATGTCCATGGTTCTAGTTGTGCTTGTGTGAGTAGTATCTCCCCCTACTGTTAATTAAGATCTTATAAGTGATTGTTGTGTTTTTGTGAAAGAGTGTATATCAATGGGGGTGGGGAGATGGTGGCCCAGATATGTCCATAGTGCCAAAATCTACAATGTCAAAAACATATGGTTGTGAACATGTGACTAGTATTTGTACTTGAGCATGGGCTTCTACTTATGTGGTGGTTGTGAATCCCTTTTGTGTGATTGTAACTCTCATGACTTCCTTGATTAGTGGATGTAGTGCTAAAACATACCTTTCTTCTTCCTTTTTGGGTTGCACTTTCGTAATTCTCTATGTTGAGAGTCTACTTGTTGATTATTCTTTAGTGGTTGGGCGGAATAGTTGTTTTGTGAGAGATGATGGAGTCATCCTTGCCGACCCTACCTCCTTTTCTTGACATGTTATGGGTTGAGTAAATATTGTTAGTCTCCATTATCGTAGCTCCTATAGGTCTTTTTGATCTCATGCTAGTACTTCTTGAATTTCTTCCTTGTGAGTTCTATCGAGGGATTCCATCCACAACATTGGAAATAGTCTTTCTTGTCCTAGTAATAGGACTCAACCTTACAGGTCGATTTGGTTGAGCTTCCTCCCTAACTAGATAATGCCTCGGTGAGTCTCATGGAGTCTATTGAGACAAGGAAGTGACAAAATGTGAGCCTTGTGATACTTCTTTAGCTGTCATGTATGTGGTCCTTTTGTGTCTCAATCTTCTTCTTCCTCTTGTTGAGCCCCCCCTCCTCCTCATCGTTGTTTGATGTCTTAGAATCTCTTTGGCTTCTTGATCCGAAGATTCTTATGATTTTTCCTTTGAATTCTCTCATATTCTTTCATTGTTCATGCTTTGTGGTAGCTTTGGCTCATCTCTCTTCCATATGTTATCATTCGTAAACAACATTCTTGAGCATTGAAGGCAGGCATAAAGTTGCAATCCTTAAGAAGTGTTATATAAATTATCGTTGTTAGTGCATGGGCTCCAAAGACTATTTTCTTCTTGTGCCATTTGCATTTTTAGTCTATTTGTATATCCATGTGTAATATCTACTATGGTTCCAAACCTTACTACATGCATCAAACCATGCCGAATTCTCTTTTGGGGAATTGTATATCTATGTTGGCCCAAAGAACAAAAATTCAATGAACTAATGTCAATCCAAATTCTAACTCTTTGCTATTCAAATATGTAAATTTCTTCATGTGCTTATAATGTTTTTGTGGAAGGCACCTTCACATCATTAATTTCTATTTGACTAGGAGAGATACAAAGTGCTTCCTTGATTAGCTCCAAAGTTAAGTATATCACTGCTCTTGTACCTTCAAAATTATATACTACAAATCCTCGTTTCTTGCACTTCCCTTGATCTGCCTCATAAGTAGTGATCATTTCCATAAGTTTGCTAAAATCTAGCTTGAAAATATGCAATCTTAAGAATATTTCAGATTCAAGGAGGCTCCATGTTTTTTTCAGCTTAGGTATCCTTTGAAGCGCTCCAAATTTGATTCACATAAAATACATCTTGTGGCATGTCCATGTAGTTCCTATTGATTGTCGAAGAACATAGGGCATTCTTTCATTGGGAGGCCCCTTTCTTTAAGCGAATGCCCCCTAGGATAACCTAAACTTCTTTGAGCCAATGCCTACTAGGATAAGCTGCACTTCTTTGAGCCAATACGTGGTTGGGGGGGGGGGGGGGGGGGGGGTTCTTTGTTGGGTCCTATGGGAGTATCTCTGAATAATCAATAGGTGGTTCCGGTGCGAGACTTGGGACAAATGTTCCTTCTTGCAAGAATTGTTTTCTTTTGTCTTTCGCACTACTCCATGCCATGGTGAAGTCAATGTATAGGTGAATTGCAATGTTTTCTCTTGGAAAAAAAAAAGGCAAAAAGAAAGTGTTGTGGTGTATGTACATGTCAAAGTGCATTGACCCATGCAAGCATGATGAACAAAAGAAATAAAAAATCTAGCACGCATAGATGGGGTGTGATGTGATTTGTGTAGTGCACATGTTTAGTCAAGCCTTAGTATGTGAGTGTTTCATGATTAGAACTTAACGTACGAAAATAGACAAAAAAAACCTGAACTTAAAGCTGCTTTATATACAAAACTCATACATTACATACGTACATTGCTTTTGCAAAGAATTTTTATGGGTTTTTACATGTTTTTTATTTTTCAAATTTTTAAGGTCATTTCTTTTTTTTTGGGGGGGGGGGGGGATTTTTCTCCGCCCCTTCTTGGAGGTGTGTAAGTGTGAATGGGTTTAAAGAAAAGTTTTTTTTCTTATGCAAGGCTGCGTAATTTTGCCCTATTCATGCATACTTCTAAGTGCATGATTACTTATGGTGCCAAGAGAGTGGCAAAGCTTCTCCATGTGGTTGCTTTGGTCTTCAAACCCTAGTCGTGTTGCGTTGAGCTTGTAGCAGGTTCTTCGGTATCCAAAGTTCTTCCTTCTATTCTCACTTCCATTTATTTTTAGCATGTTTGTTTTTGCATTCTTGTGGTTGCTTAAAACCCTATGCTGGACGTGAATATGATAGGTGAGGTAGTGAATATCATGAACTTTTTACCATCTAAACTTGTTTCATTCCTTTTCTTGGCCTTTGGTAAGTTCATCATCCCTTGATCTTATGATGATGTGTGGTGCTTCTAGGTAAGTCTTGTGATTTTCATCGTGTCCAATAAAGCATTGGAGCTCTTCGATGATGTTTGATTCTTAAAAGAATAAGCCAGATTTGGTTTGAGATTGGTAGGTAGTTGAGGAGATCCTTTGAGTGTGCATCGGGTGCTCCTAGTTAAATTCTTCTTCCTTCATAGGTTGATCTCCTATCGTTGAATTGCTTCTCGAACATTACATTTGTTGACCCTGCATGGAGGACTGAAGTTGTATTTGATCTTCTATATCTTGTTTGGATTCTCTTCCCCCTATGTTGAGAGAAACATGCTCGATGTCCATCGAAAAATGATAAACTTGATATTTTAATTCTAGTTCAAGTGGGTATTTAATATCTAGGTTATCATCTGTTGATATATTTAGGTAGTGATGTGTATGAACACTCTAGGACCGTCGGGGCACTTTTTTCCCTCCTTAGGAGGTTTTTTTCCCCCAGCTTGTATATAAGCCTATTGTCGTAACGGGCTACTTATCTTTGTACATTCTAATGGTAATACATTCAATATTGTGTGTTGTGCTCCAAGCTTCTTCTTCTTCTTGCTTGTGTTGTTCACGTGCTTCCGTAGACGTCTAACTTCAACAATTGGTATCAGAGCAGGTCGCCACTTCATCTAGGGCATCGTCAACACCTCTCCGGTTGCAGTCTCAAAATCGCAGGAAATTTGGTGAGCATACTCAGGTGTTTCAAAGATCAAAATTGCTTCGTTCTGTGGTGCCGAAATTGTGATCTGAGCTTGTTTTGGCCTCTGAATGCACTATCGTAGTGCTTGTGCAAGCTATTTCATCTTTTTGTGCCAAAGGTATGTACCAGTTTGGGTTCGCCAGTATACGCGTCTCGAAGTCTTCTACAGGTTTAGCAAAATTCATCTAGGTAGTTTTGTTCAACCTTTTGAGACACAGTCTCTTCCATAACATGCTTTATAAGGATTCATATCTTGGAGTGATTTGGATGGTATTCTATTTTACAAGGTACATAATAATTAAATAGACTGTGTCCATAGATAATGTGGCATCTCTTCTCTTCAAGCATTATTTTGGCTTATCAGACCAATGTCTTGTTTCTTCTCTCTGCAATTCCATTCAATTGAGGAGAGTAAATTCCATTCAATTGAGGAGAGTACCTGGTATTCACTTCCCTCTTGGTACCTTTATCTTGCAAGAACTCATCAAAGTCTTTGGAGAAGTATTCTCCCCCTCCATCAGATGTGAGCTTCTTGAGGGATCTACCTATATGATTCTCCACATATGCTAGATAATTTTTGAAGCAAGTGCTTATTCTTGATAAAGTATAGAATATTCCATCTATTGGTCATCAATAAATGAGACATAATACGTTGATATTGTCAATGAAGGCTCTTGACTTGGTCCCCACACATCAGTGTGTACTAAGTCCAAAAGGTTATTGTGGATTTAGCCTTTGTGGCTGAATGGTTGTCTTTGTGCCTTCCCAATTTTACATGCATCACATCTATTGATTATGTGTTGCTTTGATATGTTTGGAAGTCCTAGAACACTTTGATCCCTACATATATCCTTCAAGGTTCTTTCATTCACATGAGATGGCCTCTTATGCCATACTTCAAGCAGGAGTTACCTTCCTTTATGCTATTGTTGGCCTCTTGATTGAAGTATCATTCAAGACAAATGTTGAAGTCTGAAATTTGCACATCCATGATGAGGTCATTAGGTTGTGGTGAAAGATTGCCATTGCTTGTCACCTCTAATCCCATTCAATATGTACCTCATGATGGCTTTTAATTCAATTATCCCTTTAATGGATGCCAACTAATCAGCAACCTCCTTGACCTCTGTAACAAACTCAGTGATGGTTTGTTTTGGAGTCTTCTTCATCTGGTTGAAATCATGACAAAGATGATTCTTCCTTGCCTTTATGTTAGTAGAAAAGAAAGTCTATAGGGCATCCCAAGTCTCTTGATATGTCTTGCATCCTCTAATATGTAGTAATAGAAAATCAGAGATAGATTTTCGTATGTATACCCATCTTGAGCATCCCTGGCACACCTTATCTATTTCTTCTTGAGTAGGTCCTCCTTTGAATCTTGGAATAGGTATTGCTTCATCACAAGATACAATCCCATATAGATTCCTTCCTTGCAAATGGGCCTCAATTCTGATTTGCCAAGCTACACAATTGTGTCTATCAAGCTTCTCAATCATTAAGGGGAATCCTTCTCCTATCTTGAAGTTGCCTTGATACCACTGAAAGAAGTTGGAGACGTTTAGAGAAGCTTGGAAGTAGGGTTGTTAGATGGTGAAGATGGACCGATAAACTAGCACAGGACTTGACCTAGATCTTTGGATATATAAAGTAGACCTTGTAGGCTTGTGGTGAGTGCAATAAAACCTAATAGATGTGTTACCACTAGTGTCCATGTGAAAGGCCAAATGGCCACTAGAAACTTCTTTGTATATGTTCTTTAATAAGACATATAGTGCCTTGGTCAGTCACAGACTATGAGTTCGACCGCATTTGTAAGACCTAAGAAGTCTGTCTTCATGCTCCCTGTGTATTGTGTTTTTCTGCGTATTGTGCAACCTCTATGCGGAGTATTGTGTGCAGCCTTAGGAGATCGGTTTTCTACTCCAACGATATAGTCGTGGAGATCTCGAGAAGGACAAAACACCGTGGTGCATCGCCATTGGATTACTTCACTGGGATTAGAGCAGTTCAACACAAAAGCTTTGTTCCTTTTGTGTGAGCAAAGCGAGCATCCCTCGGCTTTCTCCAAGGCTTACGATTAAGGTGGCGAAAAAGTCATATACCTTGGCCTACCTTTTCATTTGAGTCACCGAAGTCATTGTTGGCGCCATTGGCTACGTGCGAGGGAGGACCTCAATGATCAAGGAAGATAAAGGTTCCCAATACTTCCCGAGAGGTCACCCATCCCAATACTTTTTCCCATAGAGCTCACTTAACCGTGGCAATCTCTTGCCACTAAGCTACGCTCTTGTGGTGTCTGAAGAAGGGGAAAGACTAAGGTTAACATTACCTTGAACATGTTTTGGTCCCTCAAAGCTTCATTCTTTGCTTTTAAAGGCTGTTTTTGAAGCATGTTTGGGGTGTCTTTTGGATCCATTTTGGAGTACTTTTGCACAGAGTTCTCTTAACATAGGTCTAGGAACATCAAGAAGAGTGTTCTTTGTACTTCTTTGACAATAAATATCAACCTTTGGGGTTGTGTTTTCATCCACGCCCGTAAAACTACAAGTTTCTCGAAAGCTTTTCTAGTTTTGGTGGGAGCAGCCACTACAAAACCATGTGCAATCAGATAGGCGTGTATCTTTTCATACCAAGCATGTGGTGCTTGCTTTAAACCATATAATGCCTTCTTTAACATGCACACCTGGTTTTCATGCCCTTTCTACACAAAGCCACGGGGCTGAAAAACATACACTTCTTCATGCAAGTCACCATTCATAAATGTTGTTTTAATGTTTAACTGATGTACATTCCAACCATGATGAGTTGCAAGTGCATAGATGCTATGAACAGTAGTCATTCGGCAAGTAGGAGCAAAGGTTTCATCAAAATCAATGCCTCTTTCCTGTGCATAACCCTTTGCAACAAGCCTAGCCTTATACCTGTCAACTATTCCATCAGGTTTATGCTTCAGCTTGTATACCCACTTTGTGCCAATGGCCTTCTTGCTAGGAGGCAACTCACATAAAGACCAGGTACCATTCTTCATTATAGCATCATATTCATATTGCATAGCAGCCATCCAATTTTCTGAATTTTGTGCTTCTTCAAATGAAACAGGCTCATTCTCATCATAGAGACTAGACGCAGCCATAGCATAGCAATCTAATGCAAAAGAGGTACTATGAGAGCCTGATCGAGTATGATCTGATAGAGGTGCATCTAATGTGTTGTCATGCATATGCTCCAGCCACTTTGGCATAGTTTTTGCCTGCTCAACATCAGCTCTCTCATCAACAAGTGCATCATGTAAATCTGCATCAGAAATGGGATGATCTTCATCATCACATGAAACCCGCAAAGGCTGAGAAGTTGCCTCATTAGGACTAACACTAGACTGTCCACCTGTAAAAAGAGTCAGCAAAGTATCATACATGTCTTTGGAGCTAACAGATGTCTCCTTAGTACATGAAAGCAATGGTTGAATAGCATCTTCCACAAAAACAACATCACGGCTAACCAGAATGCGTTTAGTATGTGGATGATACAGACGATAGCCTTTACTTCAGAACTGTACCCAAAAAAAATACATTTTATTGCTTTATCATCCGATTTTTTGCGATGTTGTTCAGGAACTAATGCATATGCCAGACAACCAAAAACACGCAGATGAGCTTTTCATCCACACTCGTAAAACTACAAGTTTCTCGAAAGCTTTTCTAGTTTTGGTGGGAGCAGCCACTACAAATTTATGCAGGTTTTTGAGCCTAAAACATCAGAGTTGTCAGACACTTGGAGGTGTTGTTGGCTAGTTTTTGGGTTGTGTATTCAGCCTTTTAGTGTCATTTTACTACATATATTGAGCACATACACACCATGTATGCTTCTATGGATACTGCTTATGTACGTCCATGTGGTCATTGATATAGCGAAGAAGTTATGTTTTTTTTTGCACAAAGCCTTTATGTGTGATAAAGAGGGTCATGGTGAGGTTTTCTTACATGGGAGACACCCAAATGTGGGGGTCTCTTCAATGATGTAGGTGGAAGACTTACCCAGCCTCGCCATAGGAGATGTATGATAGTCTTTCATAGGTGCTTGATAAGCCTAGTTGGCTTCTATTGGGTAACTGATTATATGCAATGGAGTCAGTGATTCACTATGCAGGTAAACATGTCAATACTTGCAATTTTATGATATTTTGACACTATTCATATGCTCATTTTGCAGAGGATACTCTGGCAAAATTTTTCCAGATTTTTGGTTTTGTCAACTATACAATGGTCGGTTTACTCCTTGATAAACTTATTCGTTGGTGTTTGGACTCTTTTAGCTCCATTATTATTTTATTCAATTCTCTACCATCATGGCATCAGAGGTCTCAAGCACATTTGGTGGATCAGGGTCTAGTGCAAGTGTTTCGAGGAGGAGCTATAACTTGTAGGGCAAAGACCATTTTGAGATCCAAAAATTTGATGGCACAAGCTTTGCTCTATGGAAGAATCAGATTAAAGATGTGCCGATTCAAAGGAGGCAATGGAAGCCAGTAAATGGGATTTCAAAGAAGCCTGTTGACATGGATGAACATGATTAGGATGAGTTAGATGAACTGGCAAGGTCTACCATTTTCTTGCACCTGGCAGATAATGTTTACTTTATAGTATTAGACTGTGAAAGTGCAAAGGAGCTTTGGAAGAAGCTATGCAATACATATGAAAAAGAGACAGCATCAAATAAAGTGTATCTGATGAGAAAATTTTTTTACCTTCGCATGAAGGACGCAGATAGTGTTGCTGCTCATCTAAATGAGTTTGATGCTATATTCTCCCAATTACACGCTCAAAAAATGGATATGGATAATGAAATGAAAGCAATAATGTTGTTATGCACCATCATCATCGGATACATTTTGCATAGTTATTAGCAATAGTGCACCTCGTGGTAAACTCGTCTATGATGACATATGTGGAGCACTCTTGAGTGAGGAGATTCATAGAAAATCTATGGTTGGCACTCAGAGTGGAGATGCATATAATGTTTGTGATTCTTACCAAGGAAAGAATAAAAAACATGGCAAGAGCAAAAACAAGGAAAAGAATGGTCAACGGAATAAGAGTAGAAGTAAATCAAGGAAGAGGGATATCAAATGCCATTATTGTCATAAGAAAGGACATATGAAGAAAGATTGTTATGCATTAAAGAATGTTAAAGGTAAAGGACAAAATGTTGATGGGCATGTTAAACAGTTACGTGCACCATCTACTTTGACTATGAAGATTGAAGAAATTAATGTTATTTTTTATGATGTTGATGTGTGGAGACTTGATAGTATTATGAAAACTGAGGCTCTTATGGCTGATTCTCTTTCCCATATCTCGCTGCTAGATTTTGATGCTTCTTTCCATATGACACCACATAGAGAATGGTTCTCTAATTATGTAGCAAAGTCTCTTGGTACCATGAGACTTGGTGACTCTTACAAGTGTGATGTTATGGGGATTGGAGATGTGGTTGTGTAGTTCATTGATGGTTCAAAATTTACTATGCATAAAATGCCATGTACCTCAGTTATCATGTAGTTTGATGTCAGTTGGTCAACTTGATGACCTTGGTTACAAGGTGGTCTTCTATGCTCAGTCCTTTTGTATGTCAAAGGGCAATATGGTTATTGCAAAAGGAAGCAAAGTTGGCTCACTTTATCCTTTATTTATATCACAGAAAGAACACTTATTAGCTGTTACTGAATAGCCTATAGCTTGTATTTGGCATGGTCATTTGGGCTATATATCTTGTAGTGGAATGGAAAATCTTTTTCGTTCTGGCTACTTACCTGTGTTATCGTTCTCTATTTTTTCATTTTGTGAGCAATGTCAATATGGAAAGCAAACCAGAAATGTGCATAGAATGCATATTCACTCTTCAATTCAACCTTTAGATCTCGTTCATACAGATGTGTGTGGTCCTATGCCCACTAGGTCCTTCACTAACCTTCCTCCAACAAAACCAAGACTAACTCCTCAAATGTTAAGGCATTTGGATTGCCTTTCATCATCAATCAAAGAGGAGAAGCAAAACTTTGATATGAATCTAGAAGACCGTTAAGAACAGTCTGCACAAGTAATATTCTAGTAAGATTTCATTAGCACAAATCAAGTGATCCTTAAAATCTTAATCTTTGTCAAAAAAAATTCCACTAAATCTCCTTCATTCATATGCTAACCCTCCAATTTTTTTCAGAAGTAAGCAACATGAGCCTCATTTCTTGCTTGGAATAATGTTGCAAGAGTATCCAAAGGATCTATTGCTATTTTGCATGAGTGAAAGTGAGGAATAATGACATGTATGATAAAAAAACCTATCAAAACTCTTGGGTTTTGTGCATCTCTGCCATCCCAATGAATATTTTATGTAGTAGATGCAACAAGAATCACAATATGACTAGGAAATTGAAGATCATCATCTTCAACACCATTTGCATCACCTTCAATCATTGTATTCCTAGGTGGAGTGTGATATTTTTCAGCACCTTGTGAAATATTCCATTGACCTTTTTCTACCTATACATGACGCATCACGTATGCTCACAATAGCTAATTAGTATCATCCAATATACCTCAACAACCAACATATAGAATACACCATTGTTTTTATCCATGGTCGATGACTAAATACCCTGATGCGGGAATTGACTATATCTCAAAAGGTTGAAAAGAATTTTCCCTGTAGAGCTCTACTAAACTTTTAGCAAACTTCAAGGCTCTTGTACTAGCAAATCAAACTATCTATATATCCTTGGCACAAAAGGAAAAAATTGTCTACATAGTTGATATGATATTGCATTTGGAGGTCAAAACAAGCTCAAATTAAAATTTCAATGCCATATAGAAAAGCTTTCTTGAACTCCTAATCACGTCGAGTATGCTCATCAATTTTCATGCGATTATGAGATTGTAATTGAAGGGGTGTCGACAATGCCCTAGATGAAGGGGCCACCTACTCTCATGCCAATTGTTGGAGCTCTAGGTTTGTAGAAGAACATGAAGAGCACAAGGAATAACAAGAATCTTGGGGAACAACACAAAACAGAATGTATTACCAAGTGAATGTACAATGATAAATATACCCATTGGGGTTATAGGCATATATACAAGACAAGAAAAAAAACCTTTTGAAGAGGGGAAAAAGTGCCTTAGTAGTCCTAAGTGTGCTCCATCACTACCAAAATATATCACGCAACATACATACAATAATCACAAGTTGATGGATCTTAACTATGTTATGTAATAAATGCACATTCTTCATTTTGCACCAAGTTGGCAGGCTCAGTTTTAGAAACAAAAGGGTTTATAATAGCCATTTGTGCTCTTTCTTCTTTGCTTTCTTAGCAATAAGCTTAGGAGATTTCTTTATGACATGATCGTTTGCCTTATAATATTTGCAATACTATTTTACAATTGAGTCATAACAAACAAGAACAAAGATAGTTCTCTTTTAAAAGATACAAGAAAACCATGGAATGATGGGAAATGTTCTCACTTTCTTATTTTATTGTGTAAATCCAATTTTCTTCTTCAATAGGTGTTTATCAAAACACCCTTTTCTCGCAACAGATTCTCCAAGTAGTAACTTGATTGGTTTTTCCATAACAGAAAGTGCTACTTCATGAGCAAGTAACTCCCATGAGAGCATCACATTCCAGAGAGCATGCCAAATGATGCCCAAGCACAAGACAAAATAGCAACCTCTAGATATTTTGTTTACTTCAAAGTCTTATATAGTTGATCTCATTGATATATACTATTTCCATAACTCCATGGGATAATCAAGTAGATTTTCTAAGGCCCCACACAGATAATAGCACATCATTTCATCTTAAAATATAAAGAGAAGCTTTTTTTCATACTTCTATTGGATATTCAAATATATTTTCCAAGGGTCCACTCAGAGAATAACATATCGTATTCATACATATAAAAGAAACTAGATTCACATAGTACAGAATATAGGATAAAGTGTGGATATAGATATCATCAACATAAAAAGACACCCAGAGCATTACATGTTGATATATTTAGGTAGTGATGTGTGAGAACACACTTAGGACCATCGGGGCACTTTTCTCCCTCTTTAGGAGGTTTTTTTCCCCCGACTTGTATGTACGCCTGTAACCCTAAAAAATTACTTATACTTGTATATTCACTTGGTAATTCATCAAGTATCTGTTATGCTCCAAGGTTCTTCTTCTTCCTTGTGCTTTTTGTGTGCTTTCACATACCTCAAACTCCAATAATTGGTATCAGAGCATGTCGCCACTTCATCTATGGCATTGTCAACACCCCTTCCATCAGAGTCTCAAAATTGCATGAAAATTGGTGAGCATGCTTAGAGCAATTAGGATTTCGAAACGGCTTCCCTCACTGGCATCAAAATTTTGATATGAGCTCGTTTTTGCCTCCATATGCAACTATTCTTATAATTATGTAGGCAATTCTATCCTTTTGTGCCAAACATATATATAGATTTTGGTTTGCTAATACAAGCATCTCAAAGTTAGCTACACGTTTAGTAGACCTTGATAGGATGGTCTTGTTCAAATTTTTGAGATACAATCATTTTTCTACATCAAGGTATTTTAGTCAATGGCCATGTCTAAAAGCAATGATGTATTCCATATGTTGGATGTTGAGGATAGATTGGATGGTATTAATTACCCATTGTGGGCTATGTGATGCATCATGTATTGGTAGAAAAAGGACTATGGAATATTGTGTAGGGTGTTGAAAAATGTCCTACTACACCTACAAATACAATTATTGAAGGTGATGTAGATGGTGTTGAAGATGGTGATCTTTAGATTCTTGGTCATGTTGTGGTTCCTGGTGCAGCTACTCTAGAGCAACTTTGTTGGGATGAAAGAGATGCTCAAGCATATGCATTGATAGCCTTGTCTATCAAACGTGGTATTATCTCTAACATTTGCTTTTGCAAGATAGAAAAGGATGCTTGGGATACACTTATAACCTCATACCAGGAACGAAATGAGGCTCATGTTGCTTACCTCCGAAAACAGTTGGAGAGTGAGCATATGAATGAGGTAGATTCCATAGAGAATTTTTTTGACAAAGATCAAATATTTGAACAAATAATTGATTTCTACTTATGAACTATTGTCAGATAGTTCATTTTGTGCATATTGTTCTTAATGGACTTCAATTGATGATAAAACGCAATCCAAACACCTTAACATTTGAGGAGTTAGTCTTTGATTTATTGCAGAAAGATCATTCCTGGTAGAATACTTCCATTATGCATGCTGCAGATTAAGCCTTCCTAGCTAGTGAGAAGGGCAAAGGTAAATGAAGCTCATCTACTAGTAAGCAGAAATCTCCTACTGCTGCACAATCAAAGAAGGAAGACAAAAATGAGAAGAAAATAGAAAAGAAAAAGTAATTTTGCACATATTGTAAGGGAAATGATCATGTCATAAATAGTTGTCCAAAACTAGTTGCAAAAGAGGCAAAGAAGAAAGAGGTTGGAATAGTTGTTGTAGAGGCCTCTACACCTAAAATGGAGTCTGCTAATCTTGTTCAGTAATGTACGTCTGCAGTAGACTCAGATGTTTGGTACCTTGATAGTGGGGCAACCAAACATATTACCTTGTAATGTTGTTTCTTTAGTACACTTGAGCCAAGCCCTATAGGAAATACTATCATAATCACTAACAACTCCTCTTCTCCTCTAATGGGAATTGGTAACATCATTGTGATTACTATTAATGGTAGTGCTTTCACATTGTCAGATGCTTTGTATGTACTAGTGATCAAGAAAAATCTATTGTCAATTTTGGCATTAGCCAAGATTAGCTTGGTTGTCAAATTTGTTGATGACAGATGTACAATTCATGATCTCTCAAATGGCAATGTTATTATTGCTTCTAGAATTTTATGTTGTGGGTTGTATAAGCTCATAGACTACGCAAAATCTCTAAATGATTTAGCATGTGCAGTTCAAGATGCTCACAAACATCAGTATATAGTGTCATATACACCTCAAAAAAATGGATTTGTTGAAAGAAAGAACAAGTCTCTCATGGACATGGTGAGGTGTATGCTCAAAATTCATGCTTTACCACATAGCTTTTGACTTGAGGTTGTTATGTGTGCAATATGTATACTTAACATGTGTGTTGGTATATTTAGGTAGTGATGTGTGTGAACACACTAGGAGTGCTGGGAACTTTTTTCCCTCTTTAGGAGGTACCCCCCTTGTATATATGCCTATTTCCCTAACAGGTGACGTATCTTGGTACATTCTAGTGTAATACATTCAGTATTGAGTGTTATGCTCCAAGCTTCTCCTTCTTCCTTGTGTTGTTCGCGTGCTTCCGCAGACATCTAACTCCAACAATTAGTATCAGAGTAGGTCATTGCTTCATCTAGGACATCGTTGACACCCCTCCGATCACAGTCTCAGAATAGCATGAAATTTGGTATGCATACTCAAGGTGATTAGGAGATCAAAATAGCTTTGCTGTGTTGTGCCAAAATCATGATCTGAGCTCGTTTCGGCCTCCGAACGCATTATCATAGTGCTTGTGCAGGCTATTTTGTCTTTTTGTGCCAAAGATATATACAAGTTTTGGTTCGCTAGTTACAGGTTTAGCAAAACTCGTTAGGGTAGTTCTATTCAACTTTTTCAGATACACTCATTTTTCTACATCAGGGTATTTTAGTCAGTGACCATGGGTGAAAGCAGTGATGTATTTTGTATGTTGGCTGTGAGGATAAGTTGGATGGTATGAATTAACAATTGTGGGCTTATGATGTATCATGTATTGGTCGCAAAAGGATTGTGGAATATTGTGTAGGGTGTTGAAAAACGTCCTATTACACCTGCAAATACATGTACTGAAGCTAATGTTGATGGCATTGAAGATGGTGATATTTTGCAAATTCTTGTTTGTGTTGCGGTTCCTGTTGCACCTATTGCAGATCAAATTCATTGGGATAGCAGAGATGCTCAGGCATATGCATTGATAGCCTTGTTTGTCAAACATGCCATTATTCCTCACATTCGCTCTTGCAAAACAGTTAAGGATGCTTTGGACACACTTATCACATTGTACTAGGCTAGGAAGGAGGCTAGTGTTGCTTATCTCTGAAAGCAATTGGAGAGTGAGCACATGAATGAAGGTGATTCTATGGATAGTTTTCTGACAAAGATCAAGGAATTGAAGGAAGAGTTGATTTCTATTGATGAAGTCCTTCCTGACAGTTCACTTGTGCAAACTGTTTTGAATGGTCTTCCTGACTCATATCAAAATTTTGCTTCTACTCTTTGTTTGATGATGAAAGGCATTCCAAATGCCTTAATATTTGAAGAGTTAGTTTCTATTTTGTTGTAGGAAGATCAGTCTAGGCAGAACAAGTCTATTATGCATGTTGCACATCAAGCTTTCCTAGCTAGTCAGAAGGGCAAAGATAAATGGAGCTCATCTACTAGTGAGCAGAAATTTGCAAATGCAGCACGTTCGAAGAAGGAAGAAAAAGATGAAAAGAAATAAAAAAAGCAAAAAATATTTTGCAAATATTGTAAAGGAAATGATCATGTCATTAAGAGTTGTCCAAAACTGACTGCTAAACAGTCAAAGAAAAAAGAGGCCGGAACAGGTTTCTTTTTTTGCTTAGTACAACAAGAAATTGAAAACACACTCACACACCCATCATATGGTACAGAAGACTTAGAGAACGCTCATTAAGAGTTGAGGCATCCAACCCTGGGTGGGACTTGAACCCTCGCCATCTGCCTAGGAGTACAAGGCACAACCGCTAAACCATGCCCACTGGAACAATTGTTGTGGAGGCCTCTACACCGAAAATAGAGTCTGCTAATCTTGTGCAGAATGAAGAATGGGCATTTACTAATGTTTGCAATTTTGAGCCATCTTCTCATGAGCAATGTATGTCTACTACCTGGCTACTTGGATTGTTTTATCCCAAGGGGGCTCACTACCGCCAGATTTTCATGCTTTTCTGACAATGATTGGGTTGGTTGCTATGACACTCGTGTGTCCACTAGTGGCTTTTGCTTCATGCTTGATAGCTCATGTATATCTTGGTTGAGCAAGAAGCATCCTATTGTGGACATTTCTAATTGTGAGGCTAAGTATAGGCAACTTTCACAATGATTGTTGCATGTGTGTGTGTGGCTCATATGCCTTATGGCTTATTTGGGTATTGGTCAGTCTTCTGCCACCACCATCTTCACTGACAGTGAGAGCACATTGGCAGTTGCGAGGAACCCTATGTTCCATGCACGTACTAAGCACATTGAGGTGCATATCATTATGTGAGGGAAAGGTTCTTTGCTAGAGAGATCAGCTTGGCATATGTGCCCATGTAGGAGAACATTGTAGATCTTTTCACGAAGGCTCTGTCTAGGGAGAAGTTTGAAGCTTTCCACAAAGCTTCTAACTTACTTCCTTTTGTGGATTGATTCCACATAGCTTGGCGCTTCCTTATACATGAGTGCTAGCTCCTTGTTCACCACATCACTCTCAAGGGAGATTTGTTGATATATTTAGGTAGTGATGTGTGTGAACACACTAGGATTGTTGGGGCACTTTTTTCCCTCTTTAGGATGTTTTCTCCCCCGGCTTGTATATATTCCTATTTCTCTAATGGGTGACTTATCTTTGTACATTCTAGTGTAATACATTCAGTATTGATTGTTGTGCTCCAAGCTTCTCCTTCTTCCTTCTATTGTTCATGTGCTTTCGTAGACGTCTAACTCCAACAAGGTGTCCCATCAAAGCACTACAATCTATCACTCCATATGAGGCTTGGCATGGTTGCTAGCCATGTGTTTCTCATTTGTGTCTCTTTGGTTGTCTAGTATATGCATTAGTGCCTAAATAACAACGTGGGAAATCAGATGATAAAGTAGTAAAATGTATTTTAGTTGGGTACAATTTTGAAAGCAAAGGCTATCATTTGTATCATCCATAGACTAAACACATTTTGGTTAGCCGTGATGTTGTTTTAGTGCTGCCTCTTTTTAGCCGTCGATAGTCAACTGTTGCTCCAAATGAGGCAATTTCCCAGCCTTTATAGGTTCCACATGATGATACAAATCATTCCATTTCTAATGCAGATTTACATTATGCACTTGTTAATGAGAGGGTTGATATAGATGAGGCAAAAATTGTGCCTCAATGGCTCATGTAGACTTTGAGAGATAGCAAATTAGATGCACTTTTGTCATGTTGTACTCACTCATGCTCATATAGTACTTCTTTTGCATCACATTGCTATGCAATGGCTGCCTCTAGTCTTTGTGATGAGAATAAGCATGTTTCTTTTGATGAAGAACAAAATTCAAAAAATTGGATGGCTACTAAGCAATCAGAATATGATGCTATTATGAAGTATGGTACTTGGTCTTTATGTGATTCGCCTCCAGACAAAAAGGCCATTGGCACTAAATGGTTATACAAGTTGAAGTGTAAGCTTGATGGAACCGTTGATAGGTATAAGGCTAGGCTTGTTGCAAAAGGTTATGTTCAAGAGAGAAACTGAATTTAAGGATCCTTTGCATGCATCTTTTGAGATGTTAGATTTGGGGCATTTTCATCATTATTTGTGCATTCAGTTTATGCAAGTTAATGGAGGAATAGCTTTGTGTCAAACAAAATATATTTCACATTATTGCAGTATTTTGGCCTTGAAGATTGCAAATCTATTGCCACTCCTATGGAAACAAGTTTATGGTTGAGTATTCATGATCTCCAGATGCATTTGGTGTTTTCCTCTATCATCAGATTGTTGGATACTGGATTTACTTATGCATAACTCAGCCTGATATTCAGTCTGTTGTCTGTTAGATGAGCAGGTTTATGCATTGCCTAGGTGTCAAGCATTCGTAGCCAGTTAAGCACATCTTTCACTACTTGGGTGGTATCCGACTACTTGGATTGTTTTATCCCAAGGGGGGATCATTACTACCAAATTTGCATGCTTTTTCTGACTCACATTAGGCTAGTTGTTATGACACTCATGTGTCCACCGGTGGTTTTTGCTTCATGTTTGCTAGCTCATGCATATCTTGGTTGAGCAAGAAATAGCCTACTATGGCCATCTCTAGTTGTGAGGTTTTGAATAAGGAAGCTTTCACAATGACTGTTGAGTGTGTGGCAAAGCTTTGGTCTTACTTCCTTTTGTGGATTGGTCTCTTTCCACATAGCTTGGCACTTCCTTCTACATGAGTGCCAACTCCTTGTTCACTGCACCACTCCTAGGGGGCATTCATTGATATATTTAGGTAGTGATGTGTATGAACACACTTAGGACTATTGGGGCACTTTTTCACTCTTTAAGAGGTTTTTTTCCCCGTCTTGTATAGACACCTATAACCCTAACAAGTAACTTATCTTTGTATATTCACTTGGTAATTTATTAAGTGTGTGTTGTGCTCCAAGCTTCTTCTTCTTTGTGTTGTTTGCACAGACCAACATTACATTCAAATGAATGAACGGATAGATAAGAGCAACTTTACAAAGTTGGCTAAGCCTTCTACAATAGAAGTTGATCATATGTCTCCTCCACTTCATGCATTAAATCATATTCAATCACTTGAGCATGTTCAATTATCTTTTCTTCATTGAAAATTGGCACTTCAAGGTCAGCCACATCTCCAGGCTCATCTACTAAAGGTGGCATTGCTTCGCTTGAGGCAGGCTGGAATCTTTCAGTGTCATTGGTATGCTTTCTATCCACCTCTTGGTCTTCATTTAGGCATTCATTGAGACCATTTATTTGCATTCTAATGAAGCTCACTTGGGCTTCATCTTTCTCTACAACAATATATGCATGAACATTTTAAAAACACATGTCAATGTCGTCCTTTCTTGACTCTGCAAACAATACTGTAAGTAAAAGGTATACATGTAAACACAAAGGCTTAACAAATGAATGCAGGTGCAAGCAAATACCATGTAAGGAACTCCACACCATGAAATCTTGGCGAAATCTTGGCGTCAATGATGTTGAAATGGAGAAGGATTGATCCTTGATGTGGAAAATAACGATCCTCCAACGATAACATGATCAATTCAACAAAATCTTTTACCATTTTGTGAATCTATGGGTGCTTAATGGATCGACTAGCCCATTCATCCTAAATCCATATAAGATATCTTCTATCAAAAGGAAAAAGAGTTTCCTAGGAACTATGGTACAAATTTTATTTACATCCTCACAAAAAAATGTGTAATAAAGTGTTTGTAGGGGGTCTATTGGGTTTGAAAATCCTTTTAGTCGGGAGGACTCATACCTTTGAATATGTGTGAGGAAAGTCATAGAGTAGTCCTCAGTGGCCTCACCACTCTTCTTATTTCTTGAGTGTTTCTACAAAGAAGCAAATAATGTCAGTTTCAGGTTGTATGAACTATAAATAAACTATCTCAATGTAGAATGTGATTCTACTTGCATTCAAAGTGCAATATTCATGTTTGAATTCGATACTTGGCATTGAATCTTTGCATAAATTCTATGATATGCATTGATCTTATCCAAAAACTCAACGTCTAGCACAAGATCTTGATGCCAAGCATCAACTTTCTACATATAGTCGATGCCTATCATCGAGCTTTACATAAATTGATGTCTAGCATTGACCTTCTACATGAAGTCAATGTCTAGCATCAGTTATCAACATAAATTGATGCAAGCATCAACCTCACATCAATTATCTAGAAAAACTCAATGCCTAGCATCTAATAGATATTACTATTTAAAAATAAAAGGAGTACTCACCCAATTGCATCAACCTAGCATCAATCATCTAGATAAACTCAATGCCTAGCATCTAATAGATAACACTATCTACAAACAAAAGAAGTACTCATCCAATCGCAAAATAATATCAAATATCCTGATAATGATTTATATGAGGAGGTAGTGAGGTATTCTGCTTGGACTTCATCCCAAGTGAAGCACTCAAGTTTCCTCACCATGACCTCTTGTATCTTCAAATAAACCTTATGAGTGTATTGGAAGTAGATGGTTAGTTATTGAAAAGCCAATGCCATGGTTTCCTTATGTCAATTGTACCTACTTGTTGAGCTTCACCACCATCTCCTCAAGGCCCAATTTGTGAAATTTACCCCTTGATAATGTTGAAACTATCAATGTGTCATCCTTAATGCCTTGTAGATCCCTCTAAGGGGTGAGCTTCATGTCTTCAGCAACTTCTTCTATTGTGAGTTCTAGCCTCTTTCCTTTTCCCTTTATATCTACTTGAGAGTCAAGCTTTGCCTTCTTTTGCTTTTGACCTTTCACCTCCTTGTTCTCCCACATGGTGAATATCATATCTTGGAGTTCCCAGACTTATCCTATCCTGAAGGCTAGTTGGAACCATGTGTCCAATTTCTTAAGTGCATGTGACTTAACATTTTCATCCACAACTATCCTAACCTCCATTAGACACTACTTCCTCAGGTTGGGATAGAGCCTACCACCATCTACTCTAACTGCATCAACATATTCATGATGGAAAAAATGAATGCGCTCAATGGAAGATATCTTTTGCCTGTATTCATTATCATTATGGTGATCCCAAGCTAGGAGCTTTGCTTTCTTTGTAGTCAAACCAAGATAACTCTGCATACTTGAAGAGGTATGTACTGGGGTTCTCCTTAATGAGCTATCTTTGGGCCTCTACAGAGTGAGAACCTCCAATGACATAATAAGACTAGTCTTCAAATAAACTTTCACTAAATTCCTAAACAATGCTAAACTTATTAGGATCAACCATAACCAAGAAAGGCACAATTATTACATGTGAGATAATCTTCATTTTCTTTTACAAATTTGTACATGAAGGTCATGAGGTTCCCAATGATGGTAATTGGAAGATGGAAGAGGTACCCTTTCCTCACAATCTTTCTTTGAATAATATTCTCCCTCATTCTATTTTGCTATGTAAGCAAAACCCCAGATGCGAGTTCAACTCCACGGGCAATGATCTCATCTTTTGAGTCTAAGCTTTTTCTGGATTTTGCACCTGTGTGCTTACTCTTCTTCCTCTAAGGCTTCTTTTGAATCGGTTGCTTACCCTTGGACTTCATAGGTGCAGTCTTCATCTACTGAGTTTGCATGATATTCCTTGTATCTAGGGGGAGTAGGTCAACAATGACATTGTACATATAACACTTATTAATCCTTTTGTTGCCTAAACCAAGAATATAAGGTTATTTGAATCATCATCCTTGTAATCAACTTTCAATACCATACCATATTGAAAATCATGTGTGGTTTTTATCTTTCCCCTCCGATAGGCATGTACAAATACAAGCAATATGGCATTTTTCTCCTCTATGTACTAGAGGAACCATTGAAGGTTCTTCATATCTTACAAGGGCTTGTCCTTTCTCTCAATTTCAAGATCACTAGACTTTTTCTTCCTCATTACCTCTTCCTCAATGGGCTTCACCATGCTATTACCACCTAATGAGTGACCCACTGGATTGTTGGCTCATTCAAAGGATTCAGTCAGGACAATCCTTTTTTACCTCACCCCCTATTCATTGGATGCTTCTCTGGCTTTTCCACAAGAGCTAAACTTCATTTTTAACTTCTTTACAACCTTCTCTTTGCGCTTGTGGGAGTCCCTAAAAGATATGATGCAAATGCTAAGCCAATGACAAGAAGTTAAAAGTAATTTAATTGGATTTCATTCCCAACATTGAGTTTAGGGGAGAGGTCGATGCCAGGTATCGACTTCCCGCACAAACTCAATATTGGGCATAGAATTTATGAAAGAAGTTGATGCTTATCATCGACTTCCCACATAATGACATTGCTCAGCTTCGAGTTTGCATGGGAGGTCGATGCTAGACATCAACTTTATGTGGAAAATCAATGCTAACCATCGAATTCCTACATAAATTCAATGCTTAGCATCGATTTTGTGCTAGAGGTCAATTTCAAGCATCGATTTTCCTCACAAACTCGATGTGTGGCATCGAACCCATGGAAAAAGTAGTGAGCATATACATTCGTAAAATGGCTTCAAATCAAATCGATGCAAAGAAAATATGCAAAATCACATCATCTGAATTTTGGAATTTTTATGGAATATTTTTTTGTGTCTAGATTTGTATTACCTATGAGATATTATGCCTGCTCCCTTTTTCTCCATTGTTAAACTAAGTGAGTTTTATGTACTTTCTCTCTCTCTCTAATATTATTTGCTCTTTGCGTTTTCTTGACTCTTGGATTAATGGAAAAGGAGATTGAGCTTCTCTCATCTACTTATAGAAAATTGGATGAATTGAACCAAATGTGATTGGATCTAACCAAGTTCAACCAGATTCAACTAGGTGTAACTAGGATGATGTCAACAATATTTAACTTAACTGTTTCTATGTAACTTAACCACATTCCAGTGGACTATACTAGACTAAACTAGTATGCCTTACCATCTCATGGTTCGCTTGAATAAGAAGCTTTCTATTGTGGCAACTACATAAACTTGATCATATATCTTGTTAAACTTGAACCAAAGAGTCTTGATTAGTTCTTGTATATTTTCCAATTAAGAAAGCACTTCTTTTTGAAATAGCATCGAGATTAAAAATGTCGCCCCAAGCTCTAGTTGCCAAGTACCATAAGAATACATTCCATATATCCATCATAGAATCACATCACACTATATCATTGAGGAGGAAAAGACCCTCTCCTTAACCACAAGTTGAGATTGAAGATAAAAAAGAACTCAGAGCCTAGCTCGTGATTTTGTAAACAAAATTAATGCCCAAACAACTAACAAACCCTTTCGGATAATTTTTGAAGAAGAAAAGCTTTTTAACCCTCTTGTTTTGGGCTGATATACATTGTATTTCGGCTTTTCTGAAGAGATCTTGCTTAAAAAGTACGATTTACTTTTTTGAGGCAAAAGTGGAGGGTTATAGGAATGGTCGTAATCAATCTATCTCCATCTACCTACTTGTACGAATTTATTTATCAATGTGCATATGGATATTTGGATTTTATATAGCTTGGTAATTTTCAAAGGATAGGTAGGCTACTTAATATGGCTAATATAATGTTACTAGAGAGGTGGAAAGATATATCTATCTAAATGGATTCAGAGATAGATAGTTTTAGTATCGTCGAGAGCTCAATAATTCATCAGTGTTTTGCTTAATATGTAAATAGGTATAGAAATAGATAAATATGTCTCAATAGGTATAGAAATCGATATATATATATATATATATATATATATATATATATATATATATATATATGCTAGATAAATATAGATAGATATAGTTGGATATGTATTTAGATATATGGATAGACAAGAGATATGAAACCTTGTAAGAGATATGCATTTACATATATAGATAGATGATAGATATAATGGAATTCATAGATAATTATAGCCTTAGATAAATAGATGGATATGAAACCTTGTAAATGTTAGATATATTAAGAGATGGACAGATAAGAGATATGATAGTAGATTAAGAGATGGATAGATAAGAGATATGAAACCTTGTAAATGATGGTTATATAGGTAAGATATGAACTAAGTTATTTAAATTCTATAAATGAAGAAAGAAATACATAAAATGATATATCCATTGATACAATCTTGTTTTTGCTTTTTGGACATCCATCATTAAAATAATATTATCATTATGAATAAGCATAGTGCATCATATAAGATCGAACATCATATCATAGATCTTAATTATATTATTAATGAGTAGTCAAATTATACCTTAGAATCATTGTCGATCATCATATTAGGACATGAATGTTCACTTGTACAATCCATCATAATGGGCACAATCCATCTCCATCATTAGTTAGAGACGTGATTTGAAGATCACTTAATAACTTGATGTATGCATTTTAACTATTTATACTATAAAGGGAATGCTTCATTTCTCTTCTTCAATCAAGATGAGATATCTTTTTTCTATGGTTCAACATCTTACATAGATTTATGACTACACACAGTTTTCCTCAACAGGCCTTGATAATAGTACTAAGGTTTTGGCTCCCTTGCACACTATTAGTTTCAACCATGTATTTCTTGATGAGAAGGTATGATGACATAACTCTTTTATTTACAAAGCAATATTCATCTTCTCATGGGTGGGATCCCAAGGATGGATGCAAATTTTTATTGCGTGTTCCTAATTTGATTGTTTATGGTGCAAAACAATCATCATATGAAGATAAAAACAATACGGAAAAATGTAGAAACATGGTTAAGCAAAGTAAAAGTTGGATGCATGTACTTATTGAAAAGAAGAGATAGATTGAGCATGCAAGAAATATGGTAGGGATCATCATGTATCTTGGTGGGATGATTTTTTTAACCATCAACAAGAGATTATAAAGAATAACATTGCAGAACATGGACAATTGACATTCCATTCACATGGGATTTTAACACACACAGATTGAATGTGGACCAAGCATCTAATGCAAATACATGTTTAAGCTTAATATATCCACCAGAAAGGAATATTTACGTAGGTCCAAGGATGACAAAGAGGATGAAGCACAATGGCATGGAAAAAAAGAAATAAATATTGGAGCACTTATTGTAGTCCTTGTTGGGTGTGATGAATCTACCAAACCATTCTAGATTGCAACACTTTTAAATGTAATTAAGGATATTGATCAAGACTAAACATCCACTTTGATAATCCATTGGTATTATACTAAAAGTAGTAATGCATTCACATGCAAGTACATTTTGGAAATGGTATGTGATACCAAACAAATAGATTCATAAAGGAAAAAGAATACTCGGGGTACATCTACTCTTAAAATGGATGAAGTCGATATTCTATGTTATGATTTTGCCTTAACAAAAGCAGGGCACTTGAGGAAAGCAACCATCAATATGGTAAAGAAAAAACTTCAAAATCTATGTGAGACTAAACATAGGCAAAACAAGAAGATGTGTGCTTTATCCTACATAACTTGGTATGTACTTGGATGAGGATAAGGCTCTTGTTGATATAGGAGAAGAAGAAGAGAGCTCGCAATAGTGTCAGATTGAAACAAATGCATCCAATGAGGGGGGTATAGACATGAATGAGGAAAGTTGTGGCTTGATGTGAAAAACTATGATATTTTTGCTACTTATGAAAATGCTCCCAAGCAGTTCACATGAGGAAATCATGTTCTATGGCATATTTCATTCATTCTCCAAAATCCTCTTTTGAATATAGGTTTCGATCTTTATCTTTTGTTTGCAATTTCCAATCTCTTTTATATTTTTCATATAGATTTTGGAAATGTCAATATGATTAGATTGATATTTTTGCCATGTTTTGAGTTCCAAAATTTTCAATAAATGACAAAACAATGTCAAAAAATCACATGTTTTTAGTTGATTTTTGAAATATATGTATATTGGTATAAAAGTTTTTGAAAATAAGGAACAATTTTCTTGTTTCTTGAGTCATGATTTCTCATTTATCAACATAGTTCTAGTTTGTTATGACTCGCTATGTTTTCTTTAAATTTTCTTTCTTCTCATCTCTATCTTCCTTTTTTGTTTGATCAAAACTTATAGATTTATGTATACTAGAGAAAGAGATACCTTTACCCTTGCCCTTTTGACTAGCAACAAAGGATTGATCTACAACACACATAATGGACCTCTTTTACCTAGATTGATCTTCTTCCAACAAAATAGAAACTAACTCTTCAAATGTTAAGTCATTTGAGTTTCCTTTTATCATGAAATGAAGAATGGAAGCAAAATGTTAAAGAGTATGAGGTTTATGGAAGCACATGAACAACACAAGGAAGAAGAGCAAACAACATGAAACTGAATGCATTACCAAGTCAATGTACAAACATTAGTGAGCTATTAGTGTTATAGGTGTATATACAAGTGAGTGCAAAAAAAAACCTCCTAAAGAGGGAAGATAGTGCACCTCAATGTGCTTTGTGAAAGCATGGAAGACAGGGTTCCTCCCAACAACCAATGTTACCATTAGTGTCCATGTGAAAGGCCAAATGGTTGTTGGATAATTTTGATAAGTTCTTTAATGAAACATATAGTGGTTTGATCAGCCATAGACTCTAAGCTTGGCCGCATTTATATAATCTTAGAAATCTGTGTTCATGGTCGATGTACTATATGTTTTCTGTGTATTCTGCACCCCTTGTGGTAGAAAACTAACCCGCTATGACTATCAATAAATATGGTGGTGGGAGAAAACTAACCAAGACCCAAATCAACCGAAAGGCATCTGAGCCGCAAACACTCAATTGTTGCTATGAAAGCTACCTTGTACTCAACCTCACAACTAGAAGTGGCCATAGTAGGCTGCTTCTTGATCAACCAAGATATGCATGAGCTACCAAGCATGAAGTAAAAATCATTGCTGGATATATGAGTGTCATAGCAACCAACCCATATATAAGTCAAAATAAGCATGTAAATCTAAAGATAATGATACACCTTTGGGACAACACAATACAAATAGTTGGATATCACTCAACTAGTGAGAACTACGCTTAACAATGCTTGACACCTATGCAATGCAAAAACTTGTTCATCTGAGAGATAACAAACTGAATGTTAGATCAAGTTATGCATAGGTTCTCCGCTACCAGAAAGCCAACCACAATGAGATGGGGCATTCTACGTATGTTTGACATGCCCCAGATGTTTGTTGTGCTGCGTGGTTTGCTTCATTTTTTTTTCTTGTAATAGTCCTTAAAGCACTAAGAACCTATAATAAGATCAATGTGTAGTACTCAGAACCCTTCATCATTAGAACAAACACAGAACTCAGAAAGCTCACTTGACTCACCCTTTCTACCCTTCGCACACTACTCAAGTCTCTTTGGTTCAAGTTTAATAAGATCTATGATCAAGTTTATCTAGTTGCCGCAAGAGAGAGCTTCTTAGTCAAGTGAACTATGAGATGGTTCTTACCCCAGAAGTACTGCTTCTTTAAGTTAATTAATGAACAACCTAAAAAATTTGGTAAAGTTTAAAAAACTCAAAAAGGATTCACGTCACTCTGCTTGCAATTTTCAACAAAGTGGCTAAGATATGCACCGAGCCCTCCATACACAAACCTTCGTTGTGCTCCTGTTCCAATGTATTCCTGTGTATGAAGGGTTCTGAATGCGAAGGGTAAAGCGGGTGAGTTGAGTGAACTTTTTGAGATCTGTGTTTGTTTTGATGATGAAGGGTTTTGAGTTCTACACATTGATCTTATTATAGATGCTTAGTGCTTTGAGGACTATTACAAGAAAAAGGATGAAGCAAACCACACAACACAACAAACATCTAGGGGACATCAAACATATTTTTTTTGTTTGTTTTCTTTCTTCTCATCCCTATCTTCCTTTTTTGTTTGATCAACATTTATAGATTCATGTCTACTAGAGAACGATCTACCTTTAACCTTGCCCTTTTGACTAGCAACAAAGGCTTGATCTACAACACACATAATGGACTTCTTTTATCTAGATTGATCTTCTTTCAACAAAATAGAAACTAACTCTTTGAATGTTAAGTCATTTGAGTATCCTTTTATCATGAACTGAAGAATGGAAGCAAAATGTTGGAGTTTTAGGTCTATGGAAGCACACAAACAACACATGCAAGAAGACCAAACAACATGAAACTGAATGCATTACCAATTGAATGTACAAACATTAGTGACCTATTAGTGTTATAGGTGTATATACAAATGAGTGCAAAAAAAACCTCCTCCTAAATATGTTTACACGCATTACAAACAAAATATATCAACAAATCCCACTTGGGAGTGATGCCATGAACAAGGAACTTGAACTCATGTATAAGGAAATGCTAACCTATGTGGAAAGAAATCAATCCACAAAAGCAAGTAAGCCCAAAGCTTTGTGAAAAGCTTTGAACTTCTCCATAGCTAAAGCCTCTATGAAAACATTTCTAACATTATTCTATGTGGGCACATAAGCCAAACTAATCTCTCGAGCAAGTAATCCCTCCCTGACATAATTATAGTGCACCTCAAAGTGCTTTGTGGAAGCATGGAAGTAAGGAATCCTCCCAACTACCAATGTTACCATTAGTGTCCATGCGAAAGGCCAAATGGTTGTTGGATAATTTTGTATATGTTCTTTAATAAAACATATAGTTGTTTGATCAACCATAGACTCTAAGTTTGACATAATTTATATGATCCAAGAAATTTGTGTTCATGTTTTGTGTACTATGTGGTTTTTGTGTGTTCTGCACCCCTTGTGTGGAGTACTGTGACCATCAATAAATATGGTGGTGGCAAAAAACTAACCAACACCCAAATCAGTTGAAAGGCATCTTAGCCACAAACACTCAAATTGTCACTATGAAAGCTACCCTGTACTCAAGCTCACAACTAGAAGTGGCCATAGTAGGTTGCTTCTTGATCAACCAAGATATGCATGAGCTATCAAGCGTGAAGTAAAAATATCTGCTAGACACATGAGTGTCATAGCAAACAACCCATATATAAGTCAAAATAAGCATGTAAATCTAATGATAATGATACGTCTTTGGGATAAAACAATACAAATAGTTGGATACCACTCAAGTAGTGAGAGATGCACTTAACCACCTTTCAATGCTTGACACCTATGCAATGCAAAAATTTGTTCATATGAGAGATAGCAAACTAAATGTTAGATCAAGTTATGCATAGGTTAATCAAGCGTCCAACAACCTGCTGATAGAGAACAACATCAAATGCATCTCTAGCATCATAAAGACTCAACCATGAACTTATTTAATTTCCATTGGAGTGGCAATAGGTTTGCAATATTCAAGGCCAAAGCGCAAAGAGTAGAAGCAAAACTCTGATATGAATATGGAAGAGTTTTAAGAACATGCTGCATGAGTGAACTATTTGGCAAGATTTCATCAAAAGAAATAAATTTCTCCTTCAAATCTTTGTAAGAAAATTATCCATTGAATCTCCTTCATTCATATGCTCACTCTCCAACTATTTTCTGAGTTAAGCAACACAAGCCTCATTTCTTGCTTGGTATAATGTTGTAAGAGTATGCCAAGCATCTTTTGCTATTTTGGACGAGCAAATGTGAGGCATAAAGTCACATAAACAAAGCTATCGATGCATGCACCTTTGCATCTTTGCCATCTCAATGAAGTTGCTCTATAGTAGGTGCAACAAGAATAACAACACAACCAAGAAATTGAAGATCATCAACTTGAAAACCATCTATATCACTTTCAATCATTGTATATTGCATGTGTAGTAGGATGTTTTCTAACGCGTTGCATAATATTCCATAGCCTTTTTATAGGATACATCATGTATGTCCACACTGGGTAATTAGTATAATCTAACTTATCCTCAATATCCAAGATCTGAGATACATCATTGCTTCTATCAATGGATGTTTGTTGTTCTGCATGGTTTGCTTCATGTTTCTTCTTGTAATAGTCCTCACAGCACTAAGCATCTATAATAAGATCAATGTGTAGAACTCAGAACCCTTCATCATCAAAACAAACACAGAACTCAAAAAGCTCACTCGACTTGCTCTTTCTACGCTTCACACTCACAACCCTTCATACACAAGCATACAATGGAACGGGAGCACAACAAAAGTTTGTGTATGGAGGTCAATGCATATCTTAGCCACTTTGCTGAAACTTGCAAGCAAAGTGATGTGAATCCTTTCTAGTTTTGTAAAATTTACCAAATTTCTAGGTCGTTCATTTATTTAAAGAAGCAATACTTCTAGACTAAGAACCATCTCATAGTTTGCTTGACTAAGAAGCTTTCTCTTGCGGCAACTAGATAAACTTGATCATAAATCTTGTTAAACTTGAACCAAAGAGTCTTGATTAGTTCTTGTATATTTTCCAACTAAGAAAGCACTTCTTTTTGAAATAGCACTGAGATTAAGTTCATCACCCCAAGCTCTAGTTACCAAGTACCATAAGAATACATTCCATATATCCATCATAGAATCATATCACACTATCATTGAGGAGGAAGAGACCCTCTCCTTAACCACAAGTTGATTCTGAAGATAATAAAGAACTCAAATTCTAGCTCATGATTTTGTAAACAAAGTTAATGCCCAAACAACTTGGTGTTTTAACCATCAAGATCTTGGTGTTTTAACCATCAAGATCTTGGTGTTTTAACCATCAAGATCTTGGTGTTTTAACCATCAAGATCTTGGTGTTTTAACCATCAAGAAGAGATTATAAAGAATAACATTGCAGAACATGTCCAATTGACATTCCATTCACATGGGATTTTAGCACACAAAGATTGAATGTGGACCAAGCATGTAATGCAGATACATGTTTAAGCTTAATATTTCCACTAGAAAGGAATGTTTACGTAGGTCGAAGGATGACAAAATAGGATGAAGCACGATGGCATGGAAACTTAAAAGAAATAAATATTGGAACGCTTATTGTAGTCGTTGTTGGGTGTGATGAATCTACCAAACCATTGTGGATTGCAAAAGTTTTAAATGTAATTAAGGATATTGATCAAGACTGAACAACTGCTTTGATAGTGCATTGGTATTATACTAAAAGTAGTAATGCATTCACATGCAAGTACATTTTGGAAATGGTATGTGATACCAAACAAATAGATTCAAAAAGGAAAAAGAATAGTCGGGGTACATCTACTCTTAAAATGGATGAAGTCAATATTATTTTTTATGATTTTGCCTTAACAAAAGCAGGGCATATGAGGAAAGCAACCATCAATATGGTAAAGAAAAAACTTCAAAATCTATGTGAGAGAACTAAACATAGGCAAAACAAGAAGATGTGTGCTTTATCCTACATAACTTGGTATGTACTTGGATGAGGATAAGGCTCTTGTTGATATAGGAGAAGAAGAAGAGAGCTCGCAATAGTGTCAGATTGAAACAAATGCAACCAATGAGGGGGGTATAGACATGAATGAGGAAAGTTTTTGCTTGATGTGAAAAACTATGATATTTTTGCTACTTATGAAAATGCTCCCAAGCAGTTCACATGAGGAAATCATGTTCTTTTTATATTTTTCATATAGATTTTGGAAATGTCAATATGCTTAGATTGATATTTTTGCCATGTTTTGAGTTCCAAAATTTTCAATAAATGACAAAACAATGTCAAAAAATCAGGTGTTTTTAGTTTATTTTTGAAATATATGCATATTGGTATAAAAGGTTTTGAAAATAAGGAACAATTTTCTTGTTTCTTGAGTCATGATTTCTCATTTATCAACATAGTTCTCGTTTGTTATGACTCGCTATGTTTTTTTTTTATTTTCTTTCTTCTCATCTCTATCTTCCTTTTTTGTTTGATCAAAACTTATAGATTTATGTATACTAGAGAAAGAGCTACCTTTACCCTTGCCCTTTTGACTAGCAACAAAGGATTGATCTACAACACACATAATGGACCTCTTTTACCTAGATTGATCTTCTTCCAACATAATAGAAACTAACTCTTCGAATGTTAAGTCATTTGAGTTTCCTTTTATCATGAAATGAAGAATGGAAGCAAAATGTTAAAGAGTATGAGGTCTATGGAAGCACATGAACAACACAAGGAAGAAGAGCAAACAACATGAAACAGAATGCATTACGAAGTCAATGTACAAACATTAGTGAGCTATTAGTGTTATAGGTGTATATACAAGTGAGTGCAAAAAAAAACCTCCTAAAGAGGGAAGATAGTGCACCTCAATGTGATTTGTGAAAGCATGGAAGACAAGGTTCCTCCCAACAACCAATGTTACCATAAGTGTCCATGTGAAAGGCCAAATGATTGTTGGATAATTTTGATATGTTCTATAATGAAACATATAGTGGTTTGATCAGCCATAGACTATAAGCTTGGCCGCATTTATATGATCTTAGAAATCTGTGTACATGGTCGGTGTACTATATGTTTTTTGAGTATTTTGCACCCCTTGTGGTAGAAAACTAACCCGCTTTGACTATCAATAAATATGGTGGTGGGAGAAAACTAACCAAGACTCAAATCAATCGAAAGGCATATGAGCCGCAAACACTCAATTGTTGCTATGAAAGCTACCTTGTACTCAACCTCACAACTAGAAGTGGCCATAGTAGGCTGCTTCTTGATCAACCAAGATATGCATGAGCTACCAAGCATGAAGTAAAAATCATTGCTGGACATATGAGTGTCATAGCAACCAACCCATATATAAGTCAAAATAAGCATGTAAATCTAAAGGTAATGATACACCTTTGGGACAAAACAATACAAATAGTTGGATATCACTCAACTAGTGAGAACTAAGCTTAACTACCTTCCAATGCTTGACACCTATGCAATGCAAAAACTTGTTCATCTGAGAGATAACAAACTGAATGTTAGATCAAGTTATGCATAGGTTCTCCGCTACCAGAAAGCCAGCCACAATGAGATGGGGCATTCTACGTATGTTTGACATGCCCCAGATGTTTGTTGTGCTGCGTGGTTTGCTTCATATTTTTTTCTTGTAATAGTCCTTAAAGCACTAAGAACCTATTATAAGATCAATGTGTAGTACTCAGAACCCTTCATCATTAGAACAAACACAGAACTCAGAAAGCTCACTTGACTCACCCTTTCTACCCTTCGCACACTAGTCATGTCTCTTTGGTTCAAGTTTAATAAGATATATGATCAAGTTTATCTAGTTGCCGCAAGAGAAAGCTTCTTAGTCAAGTGAACTATGAGATGGTTCTTACCCCAGAAGTACTGCTTCTTTAAGTTAATTAATGAACAACCTAAAAAATTTGGTAAAGTTTAAAAAACTCAAAAAGGATTCGCGTCACTCTGCTTGCAATTTTCAACAAAGTGGCTAAGATATGCACCAAGCCCTCCATACACAAACCTTCGTTGTGCTCCTGTTCCAATGTATTCCTGTGTATGAAGGGTTCTGAATGCGAAGGGTAAAACGGGTCAGTTGAGTGAACTTTTTGAGATCTGTGTTTGTTTTGATGATGAAGGGTTTTGAGTTCTACACATTGATCTTATTATAGATGCTTAGTGCTTTGAGGACTATTACAAGAAAAACGATGAAGCAAACCACATAGCACAACAAACATCTAGGGGACATCAAACATATTTTTTTTGTTTGTTTTCTTTCTTCTCATCTCTATCTTCGTTTTTGGTTTGATCAACATTTATAGATTCATGTCTACTAGAGAACGATCTACCTTTACCCTTGCCCTTTTGATTAGCAACAAAGGCTTGATCTACAACACACATAATGGACTTCTTTTATCTAAATTGATCTTCTTTCAACAAAATACAAACTAACTCTTTGAATGTTAAGTCATTTCAGTATCCTTCTATCATGAACTGAAGAATGGAAGCAAAATGTTGGAGTTTGAGGTATATGGAAGCACACAAACAACACACGCAAGAAGACCAAACAACATGAAACTGAATGCATTACCAATTGAATGTACAAACATTAGTGACCTATTAGTGTTATAAGTGTATATACAAATGAGTGCAAAAAAAACCTCCTCCTAAATATGTTCACACGCATTACAAACAAAATATATCAACAAATCCCACTCGGGAGTGATGCCATGAACAAGGAACTTGAACTCATGTATAAGGAAATGCTAACCTATGTGGAAAGAAATCAATCCACAAAAGTAAGTAAGCCCAAAGCTTTGTGAAAAGCTTTGAACTTCTCCATAGCTAGAGCCTCTATGAAAAGATATGCAACATTATTCTATGTGGGCACATAAGCCAAACTAATCTCTCGATCAAGTAATCCCTCCCTAACATAATTATAGTGCACCTCAATGTGCTTTGTGCAAGCATGGAAGTCTGGGTTCCTCCCAACTACCAATGTTACCATTAGTGTCCATGTGAAAGGCCAAATGGTTGTTGGATAATTTTGTATATGTTCTTTAATAAAACATATAGTGGTTTGATCAACCATAGACTCTAAGTTTGACAAAATTTATATGATCTAAGAAATTTGTGTTCATGGTCTGTGTACTATGTGTTTTTTGTGTGTTCTGCACCCCTTGTGTGGAGTACTGTGACCATCAATAAATATGGTGGTGGCAAAAAACTAACCAACACCCAAATCAACTGAAAGGCATCTTAGCCACAAACACTCAAATTGTCACTATGAAAGCTACCCTGTACTCAACCTCACAACTAGAAGTGGCCATAGTAGGTTGCTTCTTGATCAACCAAGATATGCATGAGCTATCAAGCGTGAAGTAAAAATCACTGCTGGACACATGAGTATCATAGCAACCAACCCATATATAAGTCAAAATAAGCATGTAAATCTAATTATAATGATACGTCTTTGGGATAAAACAATACAAATAGTTGGATACCACTCAAGTAGTGAGAGATGCACTTAACCACCTTCTAGTGCTTGACACCTATGCAGTGCAAAAATTTGTTCATATGAGAGATAGCAAACTGAATGTTAAATCAAGTTATGCATACATTAATCAAGCATCCAACAACCTGCTGATAGAGAACAACATCAAATGCATCTCTAGCATCATAAAGAATCAACCATGAACTTATTTAATTTCCATTGGAGTGGCAATAGGTTTGCAATATTCAAGGCCAAAGCGCAAAGAGTAGAAGCAAAACTCTGATATGAATATTGAAGAGTTTTAAGAACATGCTGCATGAGTGAACTATTTGGCAAGATTTCATCAAAAGAAATAAATTTCTCCTTCAAATCTTTGTAAGAAAATTATCCATTGAATCTCCTTCATTCATATGCTCACTCTCCAACTATTTTCCGAGTTAAGCAACACAAGCCTCATTTCTTGCTTGGTATAATGTTGTAAGAATATCCCAAGCATCTTTTGCTATTTTGGACGAGCAAATGTGAGGCATAATGGCACATAAACAAAGCTATCGATGCATGCACCTTTGCATCTTTGCCATCTCAATGAAGTTGCTCTATAGTAGGTGCAACAAGAATAACAACACAACCAAGAAATTGAAGATCATCAACTTGAAAACCATCTATATCACTTTCAATCATTGTATATTGCATGTGTAGTAGGATGTTTTCTAACGCCTTGCATAATATTCCATAGCCCTTTTATAGGATACATCATGTATGTCCACACTGGGTAATTAGTATAATCTAACTTATCCTCAATATCCAAGATCTGAGATACATCATTGCTTCTATCAATGGATGTTTGTTGTTCTGCATGGTTTGCTTCATGTTTCTTCTTGTAATAGTCCTCACAGCACTAAGCATCTATAATAAGATCAATGTGTAGAACTCAGAACCCTTCATCATCAAAACATACAGAGAACTCAAAAAGCTCACTCGACTTGCTCTTTCTACCCTTCACACTCACAACCCTTCATACACAAGCATACAATGGAACGGGAGCACAACAAAGGTTTGTGTATGGAGGTCAATGCATATCTTAGCCACTTTGCTGAAAATTCAAGCAGAGTGATGTGAATCCTTTTCGAGTTTTGTAAAATTTACCAAATTTCTAGGTTGTTCATTTATTTAAAGAAGCAATACTTCTAGACTAAGAACCATCTCATAGTTTGCTTGACTAAGAAGCTTTCTCTTGCGGCAACTAGATAAACTTGATCATATATCTTGTTAAACTTGAACCAAAGAGTCTCGATTAGTTCTTGTATATTTTCCAATTAAGAAAGCACTTCTTTTTGAAATAGCACTGAGATTAAGTTCATCACCCCAAGCTCTAGTTACCAAGTGCCATAAGAATACATTCCATATATCCATCATAGAATCATATCACACTATCATTGAGGAGGAAGAGACCCTCTCCTTAACCACAAGTTGAGACTGAAGATAATAAAGAACTCAAAGTCTAGCTCGTGATTTTGTAAACAAAGTTAATGCCCAAACAACTTGGTGTTTTAACCATCAAGATCTTGGTGTTTTAACCATCAAGAAGAGATTATAAAGAATAACATTGCAGAACATGTCCAATTGACATTCCATTCACATGGGATTTTAGCACACAAAGATTGAATGTGGACCAAGCATGTAATGCAGATACATGTTTAAGATTAATATTTCCACTAGAAAGGAATGTTTACATAGGTCGAAGGATGACAAAATAGGATGAAGCACGATGGCATGGAAACTTAAAAGAAATAAATATTGGAACACTTATTGTAGTCCTTGTTGGGTGTGATGAATCTACCAAACCATTGTGGATTGCAAAAGTTTTAACTGTAATTAAGGATATTGATCAAGATTGAACAACTGCTTTGATAGTGCATTGGTATTATACTAAAAGTAGTAATGCATTCACATGCAAGTACATTTTGGAAATGGTATGTGATACCAAACAAATAGATTCAAAAAGGAAAAAGAATAGTCGGGGTACATCTACTCTTAAAATGGATGAAGTCAATATTCTTTTTTATGATTTTGCCTTAACAAAAGAAGGGCACTTGAGGAAAGCAACCATCAATATGGTAAAGAAAAAACTTCAGAATCTATGTGAGAGAACTAAACATAGGCAAAACAAGAAGATGTGTGCTTTATCCTACATAACTTGGTATGTACTTGGATGAGGATAAGGCTCTTGTTGATATAGGAGAAGAAGAAGAGAGCTCGCAATAGTGTCAGATTGAAACAAATGCATCCAATGAGGGGGGTATAGACATGAATGAGGAAAGTTGTGGCTTGATGTGAAAAACTATGATATTTTTGCTACTTATGAAAATGCTCCCAAGCAGTTCACATGAGGAAATCATGTTCTATGGCATATTTAATTCATTCTCCAAAATCCTCTTTTGAATATTGGTTTCGATCTTTATCTTTTGTTTGGAATTTCCAATCTCTTTTATATTTTTCATATAGATTTTGGAAATGTCAATATGCCTAGATGGATATTTTTGCCATGTTTTGAGTTCCAAAATTTTCAATAAATGACAAAACAATGTCAAAAAATCACATGTTTTTAGTTGATTTTTGAAATATATGTATATTGGTATAAAAGGTTTTGAAAATAAGGAACAATTTTCTTGTTTCTTGAGTCATGATTTCTCATTTATCAACATAGTTCTCGTTTGTTATGACTCGCTATGTTTTTTTTTTATTTTCTTTCTTCTCATCTCTATCTTCCTTTTTTGTTTGATCAAAACTTATAGATTTATGTATACTAGAGAAAGAGCTACCTTTACCCTTGCCCTTTTGACTAGCAACAAAGGATTGATCTACAACACACATAATGGACCTCTTTTACCTAGATTGATCTTCTTCCAACAAAATAGAAACTAACTCTTCGAATGTTAAGTCATTTGAGTTTCCTTTTATCATGAAATGAAGAATGGAAGCAAAATGTTAAAGAGTATGAGGGCTATGGAAGCACATGAACAACACAAGGAAGAAGAGCAAACAACATGAAACTGAATGCATTACCAAGTCAATGTACAAACATTAGTGAGCTATTAGTGTTATAGGTGTATATACAAGTGAGTGCAAAAAAAAACCTCCTAAAGAGGGAAGATAGTGCACCTTAATGTGCTTTGTGAAAGCATGGAAGACAGGGTTCCTCCCAACAACCAATGTTACCATTAGTGTCCATGTGAAAGGCCAAATGGTTGTTGGATAATTTTGATATGCTCTTTAATGAAACATATAGTGGTTTGATCAGCCATAGACTCTAAGCTTGGCTGCATTTATATGATCTTAGAAATCTGTGTTCATGGTCGGTGTACTATATGTTTTCTGTGTATTTTGCACCCCTTGTGGTAGAAAACTAACCCGCTATGACTATCAATAAATATGGTGGTGGGAGAAAACTAACCAAGACCCAAATCAACCGAAAGGCATCTGAGCCGCAAACACTCAATTGTTGCTATGAAAGCTACCTTGTACTCAACCTCACAACTACAAGTGGCCATAGTAGGCTGCTTCTTGATCAACCAAGATATGCATGAGCTACCAAGCATGAAGTAAAAATCATTGCATGACATATGAGTGTCATAGCAACCAACCCATATATAAGTCAAAATAAGCATGTAAATCTAAAGATAATGATACACCTTTGGGACAAAACAATACAAATAGTTGGATATCACTCAACTAGTGAGAACTACGCTTAACTACCTTCCAATGCTTGACACCTATGCAATGCAAAAACTTGTTCATCTGAGAGATAACAAACTGAATGTTAGATCAAGTTATGCATAGGTTCTCCGCTACCAGAAAGCCAGCCACAATGAGATGGGGCATTCTACGTATGTTTGACATGCCCCAGATGTTTGTTGTGCTGCGTGGTTTGCTTCATTTTTTTTTCTTGTAATAGTCCTTAAAGCACTAAGAACCTATAATAAGATCAATGTGTAGTACTCAGAACCCTTCATCATTAGAACAAACACAGAACTCAGAAAGCTCACTTGACTCACCCTTTCTACCCTTCACACACTAGTCAAGTCTCTTTGGTTCAAGTTTAATAAGATATATGATCAAGTTTATCTAGTTGCCGTAAGAGAAAGCTTCTTAGTCAAGTGAACTATGAGATGGTTCTTACCCCAGAAGTACTGCTTCTTTAAGTTAATTAATGAACAACCTAAAAAATTTGGTAAAGTTTAAAAAACTCAAAAAGGATTCACGTCACTCTGCTTGCAATTTTCAACAAAGTGGCTAAGATATGCACCAAGCCCTCCATACACAAACCTTCGTTGTGCTCCTGTTCCAATGTATTCCTGTGTATGAAGGGTTCTGAATGCAAAGGGTAAAACGGGTGAGTTGAGTGAACTTTTTGAGATCTGTGTTTGTTTTGATGATGAAGGGTTTTGAGTTCTACACATTGCTTTGAGGACTATTACAAGAAAAAGGATGAAGCAAACCACACAGCACAACAAACATCTAGGGGACATCAAACATATTTTTTTTGTTTGTTTTCTTTCTTCTCATCTCTATCTTCCTTTTTTGTTTGATCAACATTTATAGATTCATGTCTACTAGAGAACGATCTACCTTTACCCTTGCCCTTTTGACTAGCAACAAAGGCTTGATCTACAACACACATAATGGACTTCTTTTATCTAGATTGATCTTCTTTCAACAAAATAGAAACTAACTCTTTGAATGTTAAGTCATTTGAGTATCCTTTTATCATGAACTGAAGAATGGAAGCAAAATGTTGGAGTTTGAGGTCTACGGAAGCACACAAACAACACACGCAAGAAGACCAAACAACATGAAGCTAAATGCATTACCAATTGAATGTACAAACATTAGTGACCTATTAGTGTTATAGGTGTATATACAAATGAGTGCAAAAAAAACCTCCTCCTAAATATGTTCACACGCATTACAAACAAAATATATCAACAAATCCCACTTGGGAGTGATGCCATGAACAAGGAACTTGAGCTCATGTATAAGGAAATGCTAACCTATGTGGAAAGAAATCAATCCACAAAAGTAAGTAAGCCCAAAGCTTTGTGAAAAGCTTTGAACTTCTCCATAGCTAGAGCCTCTATGAAAAGATATGCAACATTATTCTATGTGGGCACATAGGCCAAACTAATCTCTCGATCAAGTAATCCCTCCCTAACATAATTATAGTGCACCTCAATGTGCTTTGTGCAAGCATGGAAGTCAGGGTTCCTCCCAACTACCAATGTTACCATTAGTGTCCATGCGAAAGGCCAAATGGTTGTTGGATAATTTTGTATATGTTCTTTAATAAAACATATAGTGTTTTGATCAACCATAGACTCTAAGTTTGACAAAATTTATATGATCTAAGAAATTTGTGTTCATGGTCTGTGTACTATGTGTTTTTTGTGCGTTCTGCACCCCTTGTGTGGAGTACTGTGACCATCAATAAATATGGTGGTGGCAAAAAACTAACCAACACCCAAATCAACTGAAAGGCATCTTAGCCACAAACACTCAAATTGTCACTATGAAAGCTACCCTGTACTCAACCTCACAACTAGAAGTGGCCATAGTAGGTTGCTTCTTGATCAACCAAGATATGCATGAGCTATCAAGCGTGAAATAAAAATCATTGCTGGACACATGAGTGTCATAGCAACCAACCCATATATAAGTCAAAATAAGCATGTAAATCTAATGATAATGATACGTCTTTGGGATAAAACAATACAAATAGTTGGATACCACTGAAGTAGTGAGAGATGCACTTAAGCACCTTCCAGTGCTTGACACCTATGCAATGCAAAAATTTGTTCATATGAGAGATAGCAAACTGAATGTTAGATCAAGTTATGCATAGGTTAATCAAGCATCCAACAACCTGCTGATAGAGAACAACATCAAATGCATCTCTAGCATCATAGAGACTCAACCATGAACTTATTTATTTTCCATTGGAGTGGCAATAGGTTTGCAATATTCAAGGCCAAAGCGCAAAGAGTAGAAGCAAAACTCTGATATGAATATGGAAGAGTTTTAAGAACATGCTTCATGAGTGAACTATTTGGCAAGATTTCATCAAAAGAAATAAATTTCTCCTTCAAATCTTTGTAAGAAAATTATCCATTGAATCTCCTTCATTCATATGCTCACTCTCCAACTATTTTCGGAGTTAAGCAACACAAGCCTCATTTCTTGCTTGGTATAATGTTGTAAGAGTATCCCAAACATCTTTTGCTATTTTGGATGAGCAAATGTGAGGCATAATGGCACATAAACAAAGCTATCGATGCATGCACCTTTGCATCTTTGCCATCTCAATGAAGTTGCTCTATAGTAGGTGCAACAAGAATAACAACACGACCAAGAATATGAAGATCATCAACTCGAAAACCATCTATATCACTTTCAATCAATATTGTATATTGCATGTGTAGTAGGATGTTTTCTGACGCCTTGCATAATATTCGATAGCCCTTTTATAGGATACATCATGTATGTCCACACTGGGTAATTAGTATAATCTAACTTATCCTCAATATCCAAGATCTTAGATACATCATTGCTTCTATCAATGGATAATGACTAAATACCCTGATGCAAAAAATTGATTGTAACTCAGAAGGTTGAACAAAACAGCCTATCGGGCTCTGCTAAATCGAATCAGGCAAATAAAAGAAAGAAGGAGAAGAAGCTTGGAGAACAACACAAAATTGAATTTATTAACAAGTGGATTTACAAAGATTAGTGACCCGTTAGGGTTATAGGTGTACATACAAGTCAGGGGAAAATACCTCCTAAAGAGGGAAAAAAGTGCCTCAACATTCTTAACTTGAACAATAACCACAACATTCTTAACTATAGGGAAAAATGTTTCTCTATAGTAGGTACAACAATAACCACAACATGACCAAGAAATTGAAGATCATCATCTTGAACACCATCTATATCACTTTCAATCATTGTATATTGCACATATACTAGGATGTTTTTTGACACCTTGCATAATAATACATAACCCTTTTTGCTACCAATACATGATGCATCATGTATGCCCACAATGGGTTATTAGCACAATCCAACTTATCTTCAACATCCAAGATCCTAGATACATCATTGCTTTTAGCCATGGATGATGTCTAAATATCTTGATACAGAAAATTGATTGTAACCCAAAAGGTTGAACAAAAATACCCTATCCAGCTCCACTAAACTCGTAGCATAATTCTAGGCACTTGTATTGGTGAACCAAAACTATATATGTTTGGCACAAAAGGATGAAATTGCCTACACATTTATTGTAGTAGTGCATTTGGAGGTTGAAATGAGATTAAATAAAAATTTTGATGCCACAAAATGAAGCTATTTTGAACTCCTTATTGTGCAAGTATGCTCATCAATTTTTGTGCAATTTGGAGAGTGTGATTAGAGGGGTGCCTATGACATCCTAACTAAAGTAGCGACTTGCTTTGATACTAGGTTTGCAAAAGTACACGAACAAAAGAAAGAAGGAGAAGAAGCTTGGAGAACAACACAAAATTGAATGTATTAACAAGCGGATGTACAAAGATTAGTGACTCATTAGGGTTATAGGTGTATATATAGATTGGGGCAAAATACCTCCTAAAGAGAGAAAAAAGTGCCTTGACATTCTTAACTTTGTTGAGACAAATCACCATCAAAATATATCAACACAAAAATCCCATAAGAATGAGGCAACCCATTGAGAACAATCTATACAATTAATCTATTCGACAAAGTTTCCTCTACAATGATCAATTCCTCCTCGAAGTCATTGATCTCTATTCATAGAGTCACCTTCATTCATATTTTCCTCTCCGCTTTATTTTTAGGGTAACAACATGAGCCTCATTTCTTGCGTGATATAGTGTGGTGAGTATCTCAAGCATCTTCGGTCATTCTACCTAAGAGAAGATGGGGAATAATGGATTTCTTAATAGATAAAGCAATCAAGGCATTAGTTTGTTCATCTCTTTTCTCCCACACAAAGAATCTCAAGAGGAAGAACCTTAGGAGCAAAATCTATAGTGTATTATTAAGTATGAAATATACAAAGATAAGTAGTGTTTTAAGGTTATAGGCATATATAAACTCTTGGAAAGAAACTTAATAAAGAGGAAAAAAGAGCTCTAACCATCCTAAGTGTGTTCACACATAAAAAAAACCGAAACATACTAACATGCAACATCCACTACGCATGCTACATATATTATAAACTAAATAAATATAAAAAGAAACGACTCCCCAATGGCTATCCATGGTGCAACTTCAGTCGTATGCCGCTAAAAATATATTACTTTTTCAGTTGTGCATGCATTGACTATTTGTGTTGATGAAGCACACAGTTCTTGGTGATCGCGCGGCACTCAGCGAAGCCCACAGAAGGGGAGGTGCTGCCGGTTCCCCTGCTCGACAGACAGAGCCTTCTCTCCATTTTTTGCGTAGAATCATTGATTTATCTGCCCGTATAAGCTGCTTTACTCTGTCATGCCAAGCAAACGTTTTGCAAAATTGCATCGCGAGCCTGTGCCTTTCAACAATGCATTTCCTTCTCTGGATTACCTCTGTCAGTTTAATCTTTCAGAAGGAGCCTCCCACGACCCTTTCTGACAATTGCGTTCTAAGTGCTTGCTTTCCGGTTAGCGAGGTTAGAAAAAATAAAAAGAGAAGAAAAACGTCAGTCGTTTGCCGCTAAAAATGTTACTTTTTCAGTTAAGTGCATGCATTGACTATGGAATCTTGATGAAGCCCAGCTCCTTCGAAGCGCCGGCTCGACAGACAAAGAGCCTCCTCTTCATATCTCGCGTAAAATCATTGATTCATCTGCCCATATAAGCTGCACCACTCTGTCATGTCAAGCAAACGTTTTGCATCGCCAGCCCGTGCCTTTCAACAATGGACTTCCTTCTCTGGATTAACGCTGTCAATTTAATCTTTCAGAAGGAGCCTTCCACGACCTTCTTCTGACAATTGCATTCTAAGTGCTTGCTTTCTGGTTAGCGAGGTAAGAGATGAGGCGTGCTTTTCTTTACGACTCTTAACAACAACCACACATACACACGCACACGCACACGCACAAAAGTCAGCCGTGTGCTGCTAAAAACATTACTTTTCACTTAAGTGCATGCATTGACTATTGTGTTGATGAAGCCCAGTTCCTTCGAAGCGCTGCTCAAGAGACAAAGATCATCCTCTCCATATCTCGCGTAAAATCATTGATTCATCTGCCCCTATAAGCTGCACCACTCTGTCATGCCAAGCAAAGGTTTTGCATCGCGAGCCTGTGCACTTGAAGAATGCACTTCCTTCTCTGGATTACCGCTGTCAGTTTAATCTTTCAGAAAGAACCTTTTACGACCATCTTCTGACAACTGCGTTCTTAGTGATTGCTCTCTGGTTAGCGATCAGCTAAGACATGAGGCGTGTTTTTCTTTACGACTCTTAACAACAACCAAACACTCCCCTCTTCCATCTCGCCCCCCTTCACAACACACACCCCACATCACCATCACCAACAAAAATAAAAGAAAAAATCGATTCAAATCGTAATGGTGTCGATTCACCTTAAATGGCGTCCATTTGAGGATTACGGCCACCTCTCACTTCTGTGCATTTGGCGATAGGAGTTGTTGTCTCGGCCTTGGCTTTGCTTCCTTTCTGGAGTCTTTCACTACCAATGGCCTCCATACATGCCGCTCTACATGCTTTATGCGGCAGGAGCAAGGCGTATCAAGATGCTGAACATTCTATGGACCTTAGTTACCACAGCTTTTCAAGCGTTACGGTACCGGCCTTGGGTGCTCGGAGTTATAATAGCCAGCTTCATCTCAGGAAGCACATAATAACACCGTACGATTGGCGCTACAGGTCTGTCTTCTTTCCCTCCTATCTGAATATTTAATGCAGGCCTTTTATGTGCAACTTTCCAAATATGGATTCTGAATGCCACGCTCGAGCGAGTTATTTTAGTTGCAGACACCTTTTTCTTTATGCTTATTTAGGCCCGCCATTACTTTTAATACTTATGTCAATTTGTTGGTATTTTTTAGCATTACGATCCATATCATGTACCTCATATGGACGTTGAGGTGTCTTTAGAATTCTTACACACTTCATCATGATATCCTTCCAGTGATAAACTTAGCATTGTTTTTTCGTATTTCATATAGTTGAAATTATTGTTGACTACATTGTACATAGTGTCACATGTCAAACGAGTATCAGAGTGAAATTTAAGGAGTATGAAATCTAAGCACAAGTACAGTGTGAAAAATAAGAGGACGTATTTCTCGTTCAATGTTTTCATCTCATTGAAATAAGACTATGTATTCCATTACTATGGTTTTTATGCATATGATAATAATTTATACTTTTTGTGATTGTCTTGAAAGATACTTTCTCTTGTATAGATCAATCTTATGCTAGAGTATTTGGATTTTTTTAGAAATGAAAAGAAATTAGCTTCAAAATATTGTACTTGAGTTGTAAGTCTTTTGGATGGAAGGATAGCATTGGCTTTTAGGGATTACAAAACCTTTGACTATTGAATAATTTCCATCTTTTATTGTAAATCTAACTGGTATTTTTCCTATTGCAGGTGGTGGCAGAATTTTCTGATTATCCTTGTACTATACTCGGGGTGGGTGTGCCTATTTGAGCTGGCATTTACAAGAGATCTCCCAGGAAATTTCTTTGTGGTTGATTATATAGTAGATGCATTTTTCATTGCTGACATCATTGTCACTTTCTTTGTGGCGTATTTGGATAAAAAGTCTTACATCCTAGTGGACGAGCATTCGAAGATAGCAATGAGGTATTTATATTCTCAACAATAAAACCTGAAAGTTTATGTCCGCTATGTGAATCTCCAGCTTGTTTCATAGAAGAATATTGAGTATGTGGTTTCTATTCATAAATGTATGGAAGTAACTTTGTGTGAACTCATGTAAGTTGAAGTTTATTTTACGAGCACCTTAAAAACTTTCATTTGGATCCAGGATCATATTTATGTCACTTATCTTTTTGTAAGTGCTAGACATGCACGTGAATTTTATGCTCCTGTTGCTAAATTTTATTCTCAAGGGTCTGTTGAGTTCTTTTCGTTGGAGCTGGGATGGCATTATTTTGTTTGGCATGAATGATTAGTGAGCACATTGGTAGCCATTCCGGGACTGATGCTTTAAAGATTCGAAATTTTTGATGGTTGGAGAGATTTAGGAAGCTTAATATTGAATGTTGCAGTTCATGTCCACAATTTTGATGAGAATTCATATTTCATCATGAGGTCTTATCTAATTCAATTTGAGCTTCAACCATGGTCTACTTGTGTTTTATTAGCTGTCTTATGGAAGCTCTGGTTAGCACATGCATGCTAATCAAAGTTCCTGTACACTCAATAATTGCTCAACCTCCTCTCCCTGATTTTCGTGTCTTAACTTTAGGGCCATTTTCCATGTAAATAGGGTATTGTTATTTCATCTCGTTGGTACGTAGTGCGTGTGCTTGTAAATTTCATTTTTTTATCGATGATCTGACTGCTATACTAGAGAAATTTCATTTGTAGCTTAGACTAGTGAAAGCTGTATTAACTTTTGAGCCTCACCCTATGGGTGTGGTTCTCTTTTTTTTCAAATGATAAACCTTTATGCTAATGCTATGGAGCTAACTTATCAGATATCTGTCGACATGGCTAGTTTTGGATATTGCCTCTTCCATACCATTTCAAGTGTTTACACTTCTTGTAACTGGGAAAGTTGGAAGAGGGCTTATATACAACCTCCTTAATATGCTTCGCTTATGGAGATTGCGACGTGTCAGTAGTTTATTTGCAAGGTGATTGATAAACCTTTTTCAAAGAGTTAGAGATTGAAGATGACATAGAGAAACTTGTTGCTTATCCCCTTCATGATTGTTCTTACAACAGGCTTGAAAAGGATGTCCGGTTCAGCTACTTTTGGATACGTATCTTGAAACTACTATGTGTAAGTTATGAATCCTTATTTCTTTTCCATATTCACAAAGTTCTCCCATATGCTAATCGATCAGTCTGTAAATACAGGTAACATTATTATCTGTACATTCTGCCGGCTGTTTTTACTATTTGGTTGCAGAAAGATACCCCGATCCATCCCGAACATGGATTGGTGCAGTGCTATCTGATTTCAAACAAGAATCCATCTGGACAAGATATGTTTATTGCATGTATTGGTCATTGACAACATTGGCAACAGTTGGATATGGAGATATCCATTCTGAGAATACACATGAGATGATCTTCAATTTCTTCTATATGCTTTTCAATCTTGGCTTGACTGCATATCTCATTGGAAACATGACCAACCTAGTAGTGCATATGACTGGAAGGACCAGGAACTATGTAAGATGGATTTAAGTGCAATGATTTTTAAGTTTGTTTGATAATTATATATCTGTGAAGTTGAGCTTTTTCATCTAGTGCTTGTTTGTAACATTTATTGAGTCTCAGAAAGAAATTGAGTTATTCGCTGAGATGCAATCACCTTAACTTTCTATTATAGTATAGCCTGATATTTCAAATTTTTATCCAGATATTTTCAGCTTTCTACAAGTTCCAATTTTTTTGATTAACCTATGAATTTGCAAGCCATGGCTTCAAACCATTTTGCATTCTGCAGCTATCCATCCTCAATTTTCTAATTCTCTAATTTGAATTTTGTTTAATGTAGAGGGACTCTGTCCAAGCTGTCTCTAGCTTTGCCATACGCAATAGATTACCTTTTAGATTGAGAGATCAGATGATGGATCACATTCGCCTCCGATATCGAACAGAAAACTTGCATCAGGAAGAAACCTTATCCATTTTACCAAAGGCAATACGCTCGAGTGTTGCCCAACATCTTTTCTTACCCAGAGTGGAAAAGGTTTACCTATTTCAGGGATGTTCTTATGATTTCATGCTACAACTGGTATGTAGAATTGCTCCATTAAATCAACAATAGTTCTTTATATCATATGCTTCAATCTTTTGCATATGTCAGTTCAATTTATTATTATTATTATTATTATTTGTGTCTGTTATTTGTGTGTGTGCATTTGAAGGTAACAGAGATGAAAGCAGAATACTTTGCACCTCGAGAGGATATCATTCTCCATAATGAGGCTCCAACTGAATTTTATATTTTGGTCTCTGGGCAAGTGGTATGATTATCTCTAAGTTCCAGTTTAATGATATGTCTTTTTCAATAACTTTTGATTATGTTTACCTTTTTTCTTTTGGGTTTTTTTTGGGCAGGAACTTTTAGCATATCGGGATGGGAGAGAACAGGCAAGTCAAAACATTACGTAGTTTGTGTTGTGCAGAAAATGCAATTTAAAAAGGAATTCTTGTCTTTAAGGCTGAGTAAAATCTTCTCAATTTGAGGGAGAGTGCACTGGCTTTTGTTGTAATATATTAACCCGTCAAAATTCAGTAAGAGTCTTGTTGATTTGAGGGAAAATGCACTAGTTTTCAATTGTGTAGTCAGAAAACCTCTTACCACTACGAAAATGCAACACTGGTAGTCAACTTTCTGCAACACAACATCTGAAGAAAAATCTATGCTTCGGGTGACTTGAAGTGTTCTATCTGAATGGAAAAAAATTCCATATTCTAGCTTTATATGTTTACATAAACTGCACAAGCAATTTGCTATTTTGAATCTGTGAGCCTCAGCTGGTAAGTTTAACTGAACATGTTTGTACTACAGCATTATCGAACTGCCACAGCAGGGGATGTAATTGGAGAGATAGGGGCATTGTGCTATAAACCTCAGCCTTTCACAGCAAGAAGCAAGAAGCTTTCACAGCTTCTGCGCATAAATAGAAACACCTTTCTGAACATTATTCAAGGCAATGCTGAGGATGGGCAGATTGTCGTTGACAATCTTTACCAGGTTCTTTATACAGTTCATTACAACTTGATCAGATTACCCCAAAGTCTGTAGTATGATAGTCTCTGTGTGCTTGGCAGTTTCTGAAAGAATCCAGCATCCGTTCTGTTCTCTGGACACCATTGGATATGGAGGCATTAATGACTGAAATTGGAATGAGCATGACATGGAGTATCTGCCATGTGGCTGCTAAAGGAGATAGCCATCTGCTCGAACAGTTTCTGGAGCGAGGAAGAGATCCCAACAAGGCAGACTTTGGTGGCCGCACTCCTCTGGTGTGTAGCTTTCCTATGTACCTCACGTATCTTCTGAAATTTTCTCTTGGTTCTGATATTTCTTGTTTATAATCCAGCATATTGTAGCAGCCAATGGTTTTTATGATTGTGTAGAAATGCTTCTTGCGTATGGAGCTGATCCCAATATTCAAGGTTTGAGAATCTATAACTTCTTGATTTATTTATTGATTGGCTGTGGTTTATGCATACGAATGTAATGGGACGCGACTATGTACATGTATAGACGACCTTTAGTCATTGGGCTTAAGAATTGATTGGCTGTGGTTTATATATATGAATGTAATTGGACACGACTATGTACATGTCTAGATGACCTTTAGTCATTGAGTTTATCCAAGCTATGTGGCTACAAACCGGTGGAGTAAACATCTTTTTGTTCTCATGATGTTACATCTTTTTGATATGATGATGATGATGATTTATCCACACTACTTGACATCATATGACACATATGACTTGTCTTTGAGTAACTCTGAGTGTTCAACCATTACTCTGCTTCATACATGTTCATTGTTCAATGCTTTCTTCTTATACTTATTCTTTATCCACACTATTTATACTTAAAAAACACCTTTTTTGCATGGTTTTCTTCTTATTGGTCAATTCATATTTTAATAGGTTCATTCTACATTACCTTTATTTTATCATTCTGAAAAAAAAACAACACTTCTTTAGTGTCGTCTTGGGGATGCATCCCCGGGACAACCTAGGCTTTGTCCCCACCCTGGGGACACCACTGTTCTAGGGACCCGTACCCTTCCCTTGGTGATTTTGGGATAATGAAATGAAAGAAGCCTTGTTGCTATGCACCTTGCCATCATCATGGGATATGTTTTGCATAGCTATTTGCAATAGTGCACCGGGTGGTAAAGTGGTCTATGACGACATATGTGGAGCACTCTTGAGTGAGGAGGTTCGTAGAAAATCTATGGTTTGCACTCAAAGTGCTCGGTGGAGATGCATATAATGTCCTTGATTCTTACCAAGAAAGAATTAGCAACCTGGTAGGGAGCAAGAACAAGGAAAGGAATGGTCAACCTGGAAGGAGAATGTGAATGCCATTATTGTCATAAGAAAGGACACAAAGAAAGAATGCTTTGCGTTAAAGAATGCTAAAGGTAAAGGACATAATCTTGTGGGCATGTTAAAGAGTTACGTGCACCATGTGGACTTTGACCGTGAATATAGAAGAAATTAATGAAATTTTTGATGATGCTGATGTGCTTACACTTTGCTATGCCTAGTGAGGGTCTTATGGCTGATTCTCTTTCCCACACATGGTTGTTAGATTTTGGTGCTTCTTTCCATGTGACACCACATAGAGAATGGTTCTCTACTTATGTAGCAAAGTCTCTTGGTATCGTGAGGCTTTGTGATTCTTACCAGTGTGATGATGTTTGGATTGGAGATGTGGTTGTGGAGTTCATTGATGGTTCAAAGTTTACTATGCATAATGTATGCCACGTACCTCAGTTATCACATAATTTGATGATCTTGGTTATAAAGTGGTTTTCTATAATCAGCCCTTTCACATATCAAAGGGCAATATAGTTATTGCAAAAGGAAGCAAAGTTGGCTCACTTTATCTTTTATTTGTATCATAGAAAGAACATTTGTTAGCTGTCCTGAACAATCTTTGGCTTGTATTTGGCATGGCCTTTTGAACCATATATCTTGTACTGGAATGGTAAATCTCTCATTTTGGCTACTTACCAGTGTTATCTTTCTCTGATCTTTCATTTTGTGAGCATTGTCAATATGGAAAGCAAACTAGGAATGTGCATAAGATGCACATTGACTCTTCAATTCAGCCTTTAGATCTCTTTCATACAGATATGTGGTCCTATGCCCACAAGGTCATTAGGTGGTTCTCTTTACTTTGTCACTTTCATAGATGATGCTACTAGGAAAGTCTAGGTTTATCCTATCAAATCGAAGGTTGAGGTGATCCCTACTTTCAGAAAATGGCTTGCTTCAATCGAGATTGAAAAAGGAACTAAGCTCAAGGCTTTATGTTCAGATAATGGAGGTGATTACACCTCACAAGAATTCAATCTTTTCTGTTGGTCTAGAGGAATTTATAACTCCTTATATCCCAATACAGAATGATGTAGCTGAGAGGATGAATATACGTATTCAAGATAGAGTAGTTTTTTATGTTGCATCATGCAAAACTTTCACAAGGCTCTTAGGTGGAAGTAGTCGTGACTGCAATTCATGTGATTAACCTTTCACCTAGTACTACCAAAGGTTTGAAAGTGGCACAAGAGTTATGGATAGGGAAGCCACCATGTTATGACCATCTTCAAGTTTTTGGGTATGAAGCGTACATTCTTATACTCAAGAATCTTAGACAAAAGTTTGACCATAACTCAAAGAAATGCATTTTTCTTGGATATGATTGTGAAGGCCAATTTGGATATCACTTATGGAATCTTGAAACACTGTCAGTGATCAGACGTAGTGATGTCATTTTCAATGAGTCTAAGATGCATAAACAACCCATTAAGGAGGTTGAAGTGAGAAAAGTGGTGTTTGAGGATACTAGTTCTTCAATTTGCATGCATAAGAATGCTACACATAGGGATGTTTAGAAGAATGCCCATTCAGATCAGTCTACAGATGTTCTTGTCGAGCAACCATTGAGACATTTGGCACATGTCTTGCATCCACCTGATAGATATGTTCCAGGTTTGGATTCTTTTATGCTAAAGATGCTAGTGAGTCTTCTCGCTACAAAGAGGCTATGGAGATAGAGGATCATGCCAAGTGGGAGAAGGCCATGAAAAGTGAATTGGATTCTATTCACAAGAATGGTACTTAGGATTTAGTACCTTTTTCAAAGGGAAGGAAAGCTTTACCATGTATATGGGTATATAAAAGCTGAAATTCACATAAGATGGTGCTTCTCCAAAGTATAAAGCATTACTAGTTGCAAAAGGTTTTAAGCGAGAACACGGTCTTGATTTCGAGGAAATCTTCTCTCCAATAGTCAAGATGACTACATTGCGCATGTTGCTTCGATTCGTTGCAATGGAGGACTTAGAGCTAGTCCAAATGGATGTGAAAAATTGTTTTCTTGCATGGAGATCTTACAAATGAGATCTATATGGGACAACCATAGGTTTATGTAGTTCTTAGCAAAGAAAGTCTAGTTTATAAGCTAAAGAAGAGCTTATATGGACTTAAATAGTTCCTTAGACAATGGTACCAAAAGTTTGATGCTTTTATGAAGTCTCAAGGCTATTAACGAAGCAATGAGGATCATTATTTCTACACAAAGAGATGCTCATATGGAAGCTTGATATGCTTGATGCTTTATGTCGAGGATATCTTGATTGTTGGGAAGTCCTTTGATGACTTGTCATTGTTCAAAAAGAAGTTGAGTGAGACAATTGATATGAAGGATTTGGGGGATGCCAAACATATTCTTGGCATGCACATTACTCGTGATAGGAGTAAAAGATGCATATACGTATCTCAAAGTGAGTACATATCCAAAGTACTTCATAGGTTCAGTATGCAGGGTGGCGAGGCATTTGAGTACACCTTTTACCTACATATGTGAAATAGAGCAAGGATGATTGCCTCAAATCAGACGAGGAAAAGGAATTCATGACCAAAATTCCTTATCAATGTTCTGTTGGTAGTCTCATGTATGGACTAGATTAGACATTGCATTCGTAGTGGAAGTTGAGCAAATATATCTCTAATCCTGTCAAGAAGCATTGGAAAGCTGTCAAGATGATTTTGAGATATTTGAGTGGCACAAAGAACAAGTGCCTATGCTTGGGTAGAGGAAAGGAATCCATTGCTGGTCAAACAGATTTTGATTATGCTGGTCAAACAGATTTTGATTATGCTGGTTGTATAGGCAATCTGAAGTCTACATCAAGGTACATTTTTCTTTTTGTTGGAGGTGCTCTCTCTTGGAGATCTCGTCTTCAAGAATGTACAATTGTTTCCACTACAGAAGCACAATATGTTGTAGGTAGTGAGAAAGCATTCTGGTTTTCTCCTCTTGCTTGTGATATGGGTCTACCTCAGCATGTATCTCATTTGCTCAATGATAGTTAGAGTGCCATTGCTTTGGCTAAGATTCGGGTCTATCATGCAAAGACCAAGCACATTGAGATGAGGTATCACTTCATTATAGACTGCTTAGCCACTGAGCTCATTATTTTTGAGAAGGTTCATATTCGAGATAATGTTGTTGATGCTTTGACTAAAGCTTTATCACATGATAGCTTTCAGCATTGTTGTAACATGATGGGGGCTACTTGATTCATGATCTTGCATAATTCCTTGTACACTATGTAACATGACCATGAGGTGGGAGGTATAGTTTGTATACTTACGCTCAGGTATCCTTTGTCATTCTTTATTATCTCCCATAGTTCACTTTGGCCATATTGGCCTTTAGTGGGAGATTGTTAGCATTACTATCCATGTGAAGGCCATATGGCTATTAGACACTTTTGTATATGTTTTGTAATAGAACATATAGTGGCTTAGTCAGCCACAAACCGTAAGTTAGACTGCATTTGTAAAACCTAGGAAGTTTGAGTTCGTGCTCTTTGTGTAGTGTGTAGTTCTACCTTTTTCTACAGGTTTGTGCGGAGCAACATTTTTGCCCTTCGGAGTTCGATTGTCCAATGTGAGGGTGTCGTTGTGGAGCTCTTGCAAAGGAGAATCCACTGTGGTGCATCGCGATCGCACCACTTCATGTATCACTTTGTAGGGATGTGATTGCTTTGGTGCCAACTTAGGCAGCATATGTGGAATATGATGTATTAGGATCAAAGACCCTTCTAATACCTGTTTTATTCTCAAGTGTCTATCATGGGCTCTTTTGCACCCCTCTTGCCTTTGGTGCGCTCTTTCCATAGCTGCTTCCTTGCATTTTTCCAAAGTTGCTAGTCTTCTTATATGTTGATCAATGTCATCAATAGATCTTTCATCCATTTCATTTCCTTGTTGATTATGAAATCAAAAGGAGAAAGAGCTTCTTTACAATAAGCGAATAAAAAGAGAATTTCATTTTAGTACCTCTCTTATTTGTTCGATATGTCTAGATTGCTTCGATCATTTCTCTTGTCCCAAGAACTTGGGTGGTTCAATGAAAACTTGCAAAGTAGCCTGATCAAGATCTTATTGGAGCTTTTGGTCTATCTATTAGCCCTAGGATAGTATGCATATGACTTCTTATGATATACCTTGTACGTGTCAAAAATATGTTGCAGTAACGGACTCACTTTGACGGATTCACAAAGTGAGTATCTCTATCATTAGTGGCTCCTAGAGGGCCCTTAAACATTAAAGATTTGATTATACATAAATGTTTCTACGGTTAATGTCCGTTGTGGCTTTTGCCTATACCCATTCAATGAAATAAGATAAAGCCATTAAAATGTACCTTTTGTTTGTAGGTCAATTGATAGGGCTTATGGATCCAATGAAGTCGAGATGCTTTCATTCGAAGGGCTCCCATCATGTTGTGATCACCAAGGGTTGGAAGTCTTGTCTTGTAGGTTGAGGCATGCACCTTTGGCATATGCTACTCTTTCCTAAACTTTTGCCTATACCCATTCAATCAAATAAGATAAAGCCATCAAAATGTACCTTTTGTTTGTAGTTGACAGGGCTGATGGATCCAATGAAGTCGAGATGCTTTCATTCGAAGGGCTCCCATCATGTTGTGATCACCAAGGGTTGGAAGTCTTGTCTTGTAGGTTGAGGCATTCACCTTTGGCATATGTTAGACTCTTTCCCAAACTTGGCTCCATCTGTCATGGACAAAAAGGAAACTTTCCTGAATCTTAGATTTCATGTGACTTTCAATATCTCATGATTGTTTCAAAATTTGGAGAAAATAATGCTTCCATCACATCCAGAACATGGCAAAGCCCTATGATCAACTGTTTACTTGCTTGATTCTGACAGTTGGAGGTCCTGATCCGGATTGTTGACATCTTCGATGATATCATTAATCCGTAACCGCCCTTGAACACCTATATAAGGAGGGCTTGGCCACATACATTGTCAGTCTTGCCAATGCAATTCTTGGGAGGTCAAGGAGTCCCGATCTCCAAGTTAGTACTTTCCAACTCCAGTTTGTCTCGTGACAATACCGTGGACATCTTGTCTTGTCCTATTGTATTGTGGGCATCTTGTCTTGTCCTGTTGTAATCTCGTGGTACAAGATCTTGTCTAGTTATTTCTTGTACTTAGCTGATCTCCCTCAAGGGAATTCTTGTAACCTAGATATTTTGCATCATACTTACGGTCCCAGTTGTGGGATCTCTTATATCATCCTAGTCCAATTATCCATACTTTCAAGTTTCAATCCCAGGTTGTGGACTTCTTGTATCGGTTGCATATTCTTGTATTATTTTCCCTACGTGGATGATCTTGTAATCAGAAGTATAATTCCAAAGTCTTGTCTAGTCTAGTTAGAGAGCACAATCTAGTGCTCCCCTGACATTTTGGAAAGACTAACTTCTATCCAAGACCAAGCATCATGGAAATCATAATCGAATAGATTGTGGCATCACTTCAGAATCTCCAACAAGTCGAGGACCTAACCCATCGATAGATGCAAGTCGAGAAGGGACATCTTGTGCATGTGGGCACACTTATCCAAATGAAGGGTTCAACATCAATAGCAGAGCTCTGAGCAAATTCAAAAGTTACCTAGCACAATTGGTTGGGATGAATAATCCAATTTTGGAACTATGCAGCTGCAGTACTTTTGAAAAGTCTACCTCCTAGTACTTACGCTATGATTGTCACTAATCTACAGAACAAGATTAATCCAAATCTTGATAGAGTAATGATATCAATCCAAAAGGAGGAGAAGAGGTTAAAGGCTGAACAGAATCTCAATGGAAGTTCTTTTAAAGCTAAAGTCAAAAAATTTAAGAAATGTAAGCATTGTGGCCAAACAAACCACAAAGAGGCAGATTGTTTTATTACTAACCATTGCAAAATTTGTGGTGGAAAGGCACATAAGAAGAAAGAAGAAGAAGCAAAGGTTGTAGAAGAAAGTACAGAAGATGAAATAGATGGAGTGGGTGTGGAAACTTCTTCATCTAAAAACTATTCATGTTAAACCATATCATCTTGTTTCTATATTGTTCATTTGTGGATAGGTATGGATAAGGACATATGATCTTGAGTAAAAAGGCTTGATCAACCTTAATAAATGAGGAAGTATGTCTAGGTCTATATGCTATCTTTTTCTTTCCCATATCTGTCTCTATCCTTCCAAGGAGTACTTGGTTGAGAAGAGGATGGGAAAATTTTGTGAGTTCTATTTTTCTATAGTATGGAGTGCTCTTCATGTCAAAGGTCTTATGTATTTTTATGGACAGTGGCATAATCTTTAGAGGTACCTACACCATCAATTTTTTTCAGCTAGCAACATCACTTTAAAGTTCTTTATCCAGGAAAACATATATACCTTTCCTTGCATATTCCCCTTGTGTCAGGTTAGGAGGTGGCTGTCGGAAATGCAACCTTCCATAAGAGGGATTGATGTCCTTAGTCTTGTTCAGTTTTAGACAAAGTCAACCTCGTCAAACTAAGGTCAAAGATGGTCAAATTTTTTTATTACAAATTTGGACTGCTCCATTTCATTGCCCTTAGCAGCCATTGCTCTATTTCATTGTCATTGTACCGCCTATCTTGTATACTTTCCATGCTTGACGTCAACATAGTAATGCTTCTGTGACTCTTAATTTTGGCTTTTATTTTGACTATTCCTGTCTTTCTTTATAACATCCTTGTGGCTTTGTGCAAAGCATACACATAGTGCATACTGCACTGAGTAAAAGAACCTATCCTGAGCGCAAGAAGAACAAGAAATTCCTCTACAATGAACGTCTCATGGTTATGTCATGTAGGTGGCAAAAGGACTTTCTCTTCTTGGTAATTTTGCTTCATCTTCAATTCTCCGAGCTCTCTTCTAAGCTCCTTGATAGGATCCCCAGGGTAGCATAGGTAAACTGGTTACCACTTTGGAAGTCGAGTCTCGCTTTCTCGATGCATGATGCAGTAGGCACAAAATCCTCCAAAGTAGCATCAAGCCTCAAAGACACTCAATTTTTGTTAAAAGATCTTGGGCAGAGCCTTCTCGATCCACTTTTTCACTGTAAAATCAGCTCCTGCATGAGATAAACAAGTAGCGAAGGCTTTTGCATGAATGTAAGGCTCATGAAGGGATTCATCTTGTTGGAACATGAGATTTTCGAGCAGGTCGAAGGCTTGTTCTAAAGAGTTGTTAGGTTGCAAGGTTTGGCAGAATGCAATCTTGAGAACCTTCCACGTGCTGAAGTGACCATCCTCGTGCTGGCTACCACTTGACTGAGAGTCCATTCGAGGCAGATGGAAACAGGGCGGCATGGCATCTTCTCGGTTTTGAACCCCTCTTCCTCGACATAAGGAGATAAATCTCCTTACATGGTTGTCTGCATCTTCCTACACCAAACCTTTGGAAGTGGGAAATTTAATATTAATTCTTGACAGTAGGTTTGTTAAATCCTCCATCTGGAAACATGTTTCTTCCAAGAAAGTATCTGAAGTCGAATCAGGTGCTCGTCTAGCCTTCTTTTGAGAAGGAGGTGTTTGGGCTAACTGTAGTAGGTTGTTTGGGCTTCTTTGAGAAGGATCTGCAGGAAGTTTCAAAGGCAGAGGAGAAAGTGGTTTTATAAGAGAGAGTTGAAAAGCTCTTTTCCTATTGTAGGTTTTTAATGAGCTCTTGAGATTGCGAGGAGACTTTCTATCAGCATGGGTGTGGGCATGTATCTGCCTGCACTTTAAGAATCTTAACAAGGCTCGACTCGCAAGAGAAAATAGAAGGATAGGAGAAACTTACTTCCAAGAATGCGCCTTGCACAGAACATGCAAGGGTCCCACCTGGCATGCCAAACTGTAGTGGCCCCTGCCAGGTGTCTACTTTAGGGACCAAGAAGTATACTCCATAACACGTTTTGTGCTTTAGAAGGCAACAACAAACCAAAAGAAAAGTGTGGGAATAGACCTGCCTGTACAAGAAACAATATGCTACAAAAAAGAACAACATGGATTACTGCAGTGCTCACTTATTGTCCAAGAAAGAGAGCTAGTCAATTTCATAAATAAGACACTATAGTCATTACAATAGATAGTCAACCAGGTTGTAGACAAATTCAGAAACTCAACTAGCAACATTTTCAATTATGGTACAACTAAGGCAGAGAACTGGATGCCCAAATATTAACTCAGCTGGAATGGACCCAAAGAAACTCAAGAAGCTCAACAACTCTGCAAGAGTATTGCAATGACTGATATACACACACCAACTAGATAGCACATAAAAGAAGCTAGGGAACACCAAACTGACTGCTACTCTACTTGCTCACTCGAGAGGGGATACTTGCTCTGAATCAATCACCCGACTCTTCCACTAGTAGGACTAAACCTCTCTTCACAAGATTGCACAAGTGTCAGTAGCTCACACTCAGCGTACAGGATACTCGTGCCTTTTCCCGTGACTTCAAAAGAGAACTCTTGATACACAACCAGAGGCGACTTGGCACACAACCAGCTGCCAAGGACTGGTAGAGACAGGAACAGAGCACCACAAAGGGACTACTACAGTCAAAAGCATACAAGAATAGCCAGAGCAACTAGTCCAGCTCACAAGAATAGCCTACAGACTTTGCACAGAACAAGACCACTGCATGGTGGAGGATGCCTCTGCCATCTGTCGCATGCGTGTTTTGGCAGGGGGAGGGGCACCTTGGGGGAATGCCCAAGTGGGTTGTTACGAGCCCACTGCTAGGCAGCTGCCCATGTGGGACACCTCCTGCCAACCTTGTAACTGCCCTGGGCACTTGCTATTTGTCTTCCTTTACCTTGTACGCACATGCCATCATTTCCTCAGATATGTTAAACTCCTAGTATGCTAAGTGGCTTCTCGCCGACCATTCCCATTTTTACTTACCATGGACCATGAGATAACAAGGGTGACCACTATGAGATAACTCCTAGTATACTAAGTGACTTCTCGCCGACCATTCCCATGTATACTTAGCATGGACCATCAGATAACAAGGGCAACCTTCTACCTGCTGCCTGCACACTTGGGGTGACCACACAGAAATTAGGGTTAGGGTTTTCTCCTGATCTAAACCTCTGATGACTGAATATTATATATCAAATGAAAGCTCTATCTGATGGGCTAATAAAAATTTTTGTTCTGTGACCAAAATTTGGCTAACTACCAAAATTTAGGGTTTCTGGAATTTAGGGTTCTGTGCTATTTTGACATTGTTTCCAATAGTGTTGCTATCATGGAACCGAATGAAGCAAGATCAGTGCTCATCTTTGAGTGATACATTAAATTTTAGAAAAATCTTTCACATCTCCTAAAAGGCTTAGCTACGAAGTGGATTGCTTAAATTGATACCATGTGCCCCTAATTGCGGTCATCGGAAGTTGTCATGTTGGGGGCACCAATGGATGGACACCTGAAAAAACAAGGGCAGCAAACAATCTAGTTGCCCATCGATGTGCAGCACATTTCACATGCCTGCAGGTCATGCAATCAATCGGGCATTTTGTGAAACTTCTTGTGGCTGCCCTCTACATGTACCTCCCATGGGGGGGTCGCCCCCATAATGGGTGTACATCAATCGCAGGTCACCCTCAACACATACATGATAATACCAGCATGTGTGGTCTCCCTCCCAGTTGTGCGGTCTCACTTTGGACTTGGCATCTACTTGCCTCCCTCACCCTCTGGAGTTTGATATGTGGTCCCCCTTTGGGCTGGCAGGTACTCACCCATGTACCTGTCTCCTACCTTTAACTTACCTGCTCTACAGTCTAGTTATCATGTATGAAGGAATTTTGGGTTTCTTACCTGTGCATCATTCAATCGCATGTAAGCGTAAGGCATGTGATGTGCATTCACTGATGAAAGATATTACCCATGCGTTGTGACTGTGCTTTTGTGACTTGTTGCGGCGTACCCACACTTTTGAATATCAAACAGCTGATACGCAGGTAATGTAGTTCTTATAAATGGTATGTAGATGCATGCATTTTGATCATACTTTCATGACCTTTTTTGGAATGTATGAATTTGAGAATGTTAACTCTTTATTTACAATTCTGCAGATGATGATGGTAGTGTTCCTCTTTTGGAAGCATTACAAGGAAGGCATACATCTATTGCCAAACTTCTTTGGGAACATGGAGCCCGCCTGGTATCTGGAAAGGAAGCAGACATACTGTGTAGAGCAGCTGAGGGTGGAAGTGTTGAAATTCTAGAGGAACTGTTGAAGTATGTCCCGGATATAAATAGTCTAAACTCAGATGGGTCAACTTCATTGCATATTGCTGTTGCAGCAGGAAACGCTGAGGCTTTACACTTCTTGATTGAACACGGGGCTGACCCTGAGATCTGTGATTCTAAAGGATTGAAACCTTATGACCTAGCTCAACAGCAGAAGCAAGAGGATTTGCTCAATCTTCTTCTCCCCAGAGAGAGATCTGAAAAAGAAGCCCAAGAAACAGAGAAGAACAATAAAGAACCACAAGGGATGGAGAAAGAAAAACAAGAACAGCAAAAAGAGACCTTGGCAGAGCGAGCTGAACATGTGCATAATTTATCAGGTTCAAATGGAAGGAGTCAGAAGAAAATCAGCATCAATAAAGTTGCACCAGAGTTATTTTCCATTCCTGAGGTTGGCAGAGGAAGACCAGTAGTTCAAGGGGGCCTACATATAGCAGAATCAAGTTCCAACAGTTCCATGTTTGGCATGGGTTCAAGAACTCAGATAGTAGGCAGACACTTTATGGAGAGAAAGGAACTTCCACATCGTGTTAAAATATATAGATATTATCCAAAGGACAGACAGGTGACCAGACAGCCAGGGAAGCTCGTAAACCTCCCTGGATCCTTAGGTGCATTGTTTAAAATAGCCAGTAAGTAAACATTCCATCTCCTTTGTTCTTTTTCTCTTTAACTGTAAGTGGAACTTAGTTCATTTTACATGTCAAAGAGGAAGGGGTTCAACTAGAATGCAGGTATATTAGTGGAGTGAGGACAAGGAAGCACATGTTTATACTTTGTTCTAAATCAGCTATGAGGGCTTGCAGTAGTCTGTGTGGGACTTCTAACATGCAGGAAAATTCAGAGCCGATGATCATTTATCCTGCTGTATGTATGCCACGCATTTAGTTTGAGACTTTAGATTGCATAGGTCACTTGATCACTGACCAGAATGGGCACTTTCATACACATACAACGAAGTCGCTAAAAATCTTGCCACCTGATATAATCAAAGGCAAATCTAGTTGCTGGATTCTTGATCACCGGTTGCCAAACAGAATAAATGGTAAGCAGGCTGTATGCAATCCAATTAAGAAACTGTCTACCCAAGAATCAACAGTTAGAATTAATCATCGAATTTCTGAACACTGCTTTTGGTCATGGAATGAATCATCTCTGGAGGCAAATGCTTCATTCAAGGGTGATGATAATTTTGGGTGACCAAAGCATGAAGAAATGTTCATCTAGGTTCCCTTGAAGTCTGACATGTGTACGTGATCAAGCCAGCATGGTATGCATCATGATTTGCATACTCTTATGTTGTATCGTTCATCCATGGAAAACACTTCTTTTCAATACACATGATCAAGCTAGCAAGATGCACATACCTGCATATTGTGGCGTGGCATAGTGAGTGCACATACTCCTAAGATGATGCCATTATCCCTACATGAGAAAATAAATGAGCACAATAGTGGTGATAGACTTCGTAGTTGTTGAATTTACAACCTTGGCACCAAGAACAATCACAACTTGGATGGATCGACTCATTTGATTAGAAGGACGAATGTGTATAGATCCAACAGCACTGCAAATATTTGGCCCTGCCGTTTTACCCAGGATAGCAACAGAAGGCTTTCTTGTTCTTTCTTCATCATTTTCCATCATTGAAAGTTTAGTTTCTTCAGCAGGATAGACACACAATATTTTAAGATTGCTTTGAGTTGTAATGCATTGATAATTCTAATTTAAATAAAACCATCAATAACTCTTTGATTTTCAATCCAGGTGAACAGTTCAATTATTCTCCAGTGAAGGTATTTACCGATAATTTGGCTGAGATCGATGATATCAACGTTGTTAGGGATAATGATAACCTATTTATAGTTGATCAAGAGGAGCTTGAAAGAGTATTGGCAGCCTGCGAGGACAGTTGCTTTGAAGAGCAGAAATTGATTTAGAGTTTTATCCGCAGATCAAAGTTATAAGACTTCTTCATGAAAGTAAGCAGAAGAGTACTTTAATGAAGGTCATTGTTTTATTTTGTGATAGGCCACGACAATGGTCAGTGCAATCAGCAATTAAAGGGTAAGGCTGATGTCTGACCCATTTTCCTCACTCTGTCTTTCGTGGATGTTCAACGAAGATGAGAAGCTCTAAGTGGCTCATTTCGTCTACGCATTCGCCTCTACAGAAGGTTTTACCTTAAATAGGTTGGGGGAGATTCTGAACGCTTCATGGATATAAATATATATGTACACATAAAGGGGGTCGAAAATCCCTGCAAAATTTGAAGAATTCAAGACCGGCTTCCAAATTGAGCTACCGCTGTAGGACGTGATCATTCACAAGCTAGTTGTAAAAATGTATAAAATGGAAAAGTCAGTTGTTTCTTTTTTAATATCATATTGTCTGCAAACTCACCGAGTTCGACGGACCTTTCAATCGTCTGTTCAAACCCTCGTCTTGAGCATTCTGCTTGCTGAAGACAGCTGTTATTCACCGACGGTTAATGGAAAAACGTTATGGTCCTCACGTATGAGCCTCTTTCAAAGTATTTCTCTCGCTTTGCACTGTATCCACTTGTTTTCTTTGAGCAACGTCTCCAATTGAAGGGGGACGAAGTAATTAATCAGAGGAATCTTTTATGAGTAAGGAAATGGTATTTAGAGAGTCTGATCGCTTGTGACACACAAACATGCTTAGGATATCACATTACGTTTGCCATTTAACGTTGACAATATTTAGATAATATCTTAAGTTGTCAACGATGAACTTCACGTCCTTAGCTGAAGATCATAGATGCCTCTCCTATCTGCCAAGAATTCCCCCAGTAAGCACCTCCTCGTGGCAGATTAAATGGTATGCACCGTAACAGAAATTTCATCGCCTGAGATGTCAAGATGTGCGCAGGGGACAAGATGACTTCTACTGGTCATATATATCCCTCATTGCTATTACAGGGAAAAGATGGTTATAGTATTCTTGGTTCGCACCACCTTGATATGGAGATTTTAATAAAGCTTACATGTATGGACTTCTTAAGTTCATGCAACATATTCTATGTTAATGGCACATTCATTTCATTTAACATACTCCTAATAGCCACCACATTTTCTTGGGGAGTATGCATGCAAGTAGTTTGCCTCTTTATTCATTGGTCATGCAAGAAATCACTAAGGGCATTGGAGAAGTATTCTCCCCCTCCATCTCACCTTAGGGTTTTGATGTAGCAACCTGTTTCCTTCTCAACATGTGAACCTATTACCTACAACAGAGCGTTCTTTGGTTGGTCCTCACACGTGTGCACAAGGTCTGACACACCATGTGCTACATATCAACTTTTCTTGAAGGGTTTCCTAGAATTTCCTAGCTCGCAAGGTTCACACATCTCATGCAACATTTGTAATGAAAAGTTTGCTAAACCTCTTACCAATTGTCTCTTCTACATGTCCTTTAACCTCTCAATGTTGATGTGGACACACCTCTTATGCCACAAATCCAAGTCTCGAATCCTCTAGTCTCCACAAGTGATGAACATTGCCTTGTTGCTTTGTCCTTTGCCAAACATCCTTCCTTCTTCCCTTTGGCTATCAACTCATAGCCATTCCTTGGGTCATTAATAAAACAACTTTTTTCGTTTACTCATTGATTTATGGTTGCCTTCAAGCTTCACATCCATTTGTTGTATCTCATGCTTTATGTTGTCTCTTGTCTCCACAAAGCCTCTTTGCTTGGTTGCTTGAAGGTTGTTGAAGTATTCCTCTCTAGCTGTCATGTGGTTACTATAAACACTATCTAGATACCACACCTCGTCATGTGGTTGGGCTTCACCATTAGGCTTCATAGCTAACAAATGCTCATTCTCTCATGTAGATGAAGAGTTAGAATAATCACCTTGCCCTTTGAAGTTGTTTCCACCTTGAATTTGTCAAAAATCTTTGGCAAAGTGTCCTTGTTTTCCACAATTGAAGCATCCATTTGAATTGGAGTAGGCTCTACATCCACATCTTTGTCCTCTTATCTCTGCCTCTTCATCTTCCATTGAGGATTGACCTTCATCGTAGCTTGATTGGTTTCCTTGATTGCTTTTGCTAGCTTTTTGGTAGTTTTCTCTACCTCTTCCTCTTGATCCACCTCTGTAGCCTTTGCCTCTTCCTCCTTTGCTTGCATGGAAGAGTTGGCATGGAAGAATTAGAGGTGAATTGCTAAAAATTAGGTAATGACTCTATTACATGTTGAATAAACATATTGTTGAGGGATTCTTTTGTGGAAGGGAGATTGAGTATTTTCAGAGGAAACATAGAGAAGAATAAACATATGTTGCACCCAAAAGTATTCTTTTCTTTGATTAATGCAAGAAGATTACAAATCTTTTTATGGAAAAGACAAAAGAGTAGATATCTGTACTCAATGCAGATTACACTTTAAGACAAAAAGTAGGCACAAGTGCAACAGAAGTACTTCTAAATACTATGTAGATAGACAATCTCTATGCAATTCAATGAATTGATCATGTGCACCTTTGCGCTCAAACCTCCTCTCAAGATGAGTATTAATCACTTCCCACTAATGAATTGCAACTCCTTGCTAGCACTCTAGCCACACTTTGATTTGTTTTCTTCCTTGGATGATGTTGGCCTGCCGTAGTCAATGCACAATAGATAATACACTACTCTCTTCACTCTTCACTTGGCTCTCTAACTCTTTATTGATTATTGGGAAGTTGTTTGCGCACTCTCACACTTGCCGATTGTCCTTCTCTACACTTACACTTGCTTGCCCTATTTCTTTTGCTCACACTCTCTTTCCTGTCCTTCTCTACACTTACACTTACTTGCCCTATTTCTTTTGCTCACACTCTCTTTCCTTTACTTGTTGACTCCTTGTTCGTATGCACACTTCACTTCACTTCACATGTGTATCCAAAAAATTGGCCTTGGGTATGCAATCCACTTTCCTAGTCCTTGGTACAACACTTTCCAACCTCTTAATATTCCTTATGATGCCTTTTTGCTTCATGTTGTCTCCAAGAATCTTCTCATGTATACTCCAACTAGATTTTGTTTTGTTCTATAGTGATTTTAGGAAAGTGCTTTGATAAAAACAAAAAATTTAATAGGGGAGCCAATCATATGCTTTGAAGGGTAAATGGGAAAAAAATACGAAAAGAACCTAGGAAAAATCTCAAACATTACAAAAAAAATATGAAAATTTTGCAAAAGCATCTTGTTATCCAAGCACTATTGATTGACAATAAAAATTCAATAAAAGAAACTAAAGTTATGTGCTTCAACCCAAAACCAAACTACAAAGATCCGCTTTTTATTCCAAAAACTAATGAAATAAAGAGAACAAAGGAAAATGACTATCTGCAACCTTGCCAATTGAGAAAAATGCAAGGAGAGCAAAAACATTTCAATTTCTTGGTGGTCGATAGGCCTAAAGCCTAGATACATTGACTAGTGGTAGAGCCTCTCTGGATAAAGTTTTGAGTTTCACTACATCCTAATTGAGTAGTTCTTTGACCAACATTCCAGCTTGTAGTTTGTTCTACCACAAATGTCTCATGATTTTTTGTAGTTTGTTCTACCACAAATGTCTCATGATTTTTTTTTCTTTTCCTGTGTTGCTTGCAAGTGCCTTTTATGCTCCATTCGAAGTTCTTGTAGCCTCTAGCAACACAGGAAACACAGGGCTACATAGGGCAACACGAATAACAAAGTGTGTCCCCTGGTCAATACAAATTCTAATGGACACCCATATATGCAAAAGATGTTGGCATACAAAAAATCAGCAATAGTTTGAGTACAATTAGGTGACGCAATGGTCTCAACATACTTGGTGGCATAGTCTATTTCAACCAGCAAGTACTTATATTTCTTAAGAAAAGATGGAGGATAAATAGGTCTAATGAAATCAAGTCCCATTTCTCTAAGGGTGCCATGAGGTGGAGACAACTAAGGGACATTTCCTCTCCTTGCTATGCTTGGGTCCATATCTTTGACATGTGTCATATTCTTGTGCTTTCTCCTTTGCATCCTTGAAAAAGGTTGACCACCATAAGCTATCATCTAGGATCCTTTGACTCATAATGTGACCAGGGGAGGTGCCCACCATATGGAGCTTCATGTGCAATCTTAAGAATTTATCATGTTTCTTTTTCTTCCATACACTTCCTTAGAGTACTATCCTTTCCATACCTATATATTTTTCCATCAATAATAAAATGAACTACTTTTCATCAACGATCTCTCCCTCTACATAGAGCTAGCTTCTAGAGGGTACTTCCTTATCTAAAGTAATTCTTTAATATCTTCATACCATCCATGAGTGTGTACAATGAATAATTCAGCATTTGGGAACTCATCATGGACTCCAACATATTGTTCCTCTAGGATAACTCTAGTTAGATGGTAAGTCATGATATTTTCTTTACCTAGCCTATGAATCATGGCAAATTCAAATTCATAAAACAATAGGAACAATCTACAAAATCTACCTATTGCTTCTCGCTTATGCAATAAATACTTAAGGGGTTGATGATCAATAATAATCATAAATCTTAACCCCTAACAAGTAGTGTCAAAACTGCTAAAGTGCAAAAACCATTGCCAAATCTTCTCTCAATGGTACCATAGTTCTTCTCAGCCTTAGTCAATAATCCATGCATATTGGATAGGTCAGTCCAATTTGTACTCCCCACTATGTTGATTAAGGATTGCCCCAACTGCATGGACATTGTTGTCCATATGTACATAGCCAATCTTGAGTAACTTGGGTGCGTGCTTCCAAAATCTTTGATATGAGAATATATAATCCTTTTCCTCCTGTTCTTCCCACTTAAGTGGAACATCTTTACCTATAATCTTGGCAAGGGGCCAAGCTATGTGTGCATATATTTTGATAAACCTTATATGGTATCCAGTATATCCCAAAAAGCTCTCGATTTCTTTTGGTATCTTAGGCCTAGGCAACCTCAATATAGCAATAATTTTATTTGGGTCAAGGGTCGTGACTTTGGCAGACACTACATGTCCAAAAAGAGTACCCTCTCTCACTAGAAAGTGGCACTTATTGGAATTCAACTCCAGTTTGTTCTCCCTACATCTTTTGAAGACTTATTGTAGTTATGCCAAATGATCTTCTAAGCAATTCATAGTGTACTGGTACAAGTACCTAAGAAAGAGGAGAAATCATCCATAAAAACTCATAGAGCTTCTAACATCCCAACATAAGGTTCACTATCCTATTGAAGGTTCCAAGAGCATTCGTAAGTTCAAATGGTATCTTTACATAAACATAAGTTCCCCAAGGTGTGATGAAAGTCATCTTGTCCCAGCCCTTTGGGTGGATGGAGATGTGGTTATACGTGCTAAACCCATCCAATCACTTCTTCAATATGTGTCCAATCACTTCTTCAATAAATTGTTCTATGAAAGGCATAGGGAAGCCATCTAGGCCTATCATCTTGTTAAGTGCTCTAAAATCAATACATATCCAAATTTTATTGTTGTTCTTTTTAGGCACAAGCACCATTGGAGAAAGCCATTCAAAGTACTCAAAGGGATAATAATGCTAACATCATCCATTTTTTGGATCTGTTGGTAAAAAGCTTTAGCATACTTTGGATTCAACTTGTAGCTTTTACCCCTTACTAGTTTGGCTCCTTCTATCAGTGGGATCCTATGTTCCCCAAAACTTGCAGGCACTCCTTCCAAATCCTTGAATATCAGGAAAATACATCAACATAAGTTTTCATAAAAGAAGTTACCCTTGGAAGCCAATTAAGAGGATCTCATAACCATGTGGCAAGTAGTATGGGACGAGGGTTGCCCTTGGTGACTAGCTCAATTCACTTGACTCAGTTTCGTTCCATCAATGTGTTTGGAGGCTCTTCCTCATCTATATCCTTTTTATCTTTCATAACTTTACTCCACAATCCTTGTATCATATGCAAAAGCACATTGGATATCAATTTGTTCTTCCTTTTTCTTGCATCCATCGTGCATGAATCTCATGAATTGGAAAAGAAGCTTCTTCACTAGGTTGGTCTACCTTCTTGGTGCAATTGACTTCTTTCCCAACTTTCATATTAGCTTCATCTATGATGCACTTGAGGGATGGTTTCTTCCCTCTTGAATGGCCAATTATAGGCTCCCCTAGCCAACACCTTGTATGGACTCTTGATTTTCTCCATGCTTTTCTACTTTTGACATATATAGTGAAATTCCATAACAGGGGAATGAATTACCTATTTCTAACTAGGCCAGAATGTTCTCTTCCTCTCCAAAATCCAAACTTGGATCTTCCATCATGTCCTTCTCAATATGAATGCTAATTATCTCTGCCATATTAGTGTGCCCATGAAGATTTGGCCCCTTCTTGAAGATATGTTTGCTTTGAATCCTTCCCTTCAAGGTTAACCCACATTATATCCTTTCTCCCAATCGTGTACAACCTTGGAATTCCTTAATCAAGGCCCTCCAATCAAAAGTGGAGATCTTCCAACCACATGTGAGAGTCTCCATACAACAAAATCTAGAGTGAAGATATTATTTTGAACTAAAATTTATAATCTAGGAACCACTCCTAAAGGATTTACTTTGATTTGGTCTTCCAAGGTTATTGTAAAGTTGGCCAGACTTGAAGATTGAGTGCAATACTTTTCATTGTGTATAGTGATATTAAATTTATACTTGAACCACCATCCAATATAGATCCCTGGAATACATGCACTTTAGTAATTACAGTCAGTTTGAGACTATTGTAATCAGTAAGGGGACTTCCCCAACCACTTTGTCTTCAATAAGGGTGCGAATCTTTGCCACCAAAGTGGAAGTGGAAGTCATCAATAATTTGTAACAACCATGACTTGAAATTTACATCCATTCTTAAGAGGTCAAAAGTATATACTTCTTTCTTCATTACTTTTAGTAGCCTTGAAGCTTCTGATTCAGTTGGGGTCTAAGAGATATGCTAGTATTCTAGCTCTTTCTTAGCCATGTTTTACGCCTTTCCAATTGCTTCATTTATGTTTGCAAGGTCCCATCTTGATGGAGTATTTGCACTTCTTTTAGAGGCAAACATGCCTTTTCTATTCATCTCCTTAGCCTTAGGCACTTTTTTGTGGACTTCTTAATGACTTCTTATTGAGTGATTCCTCCCTTGCTCCTTGTCTGCATTACCATGGAGTTGATTTCTTCCAAGTAAACTTCTTTGGAAACTAGTGAAGTCAAACTACCACATCTGAAATGCTTTTTTCATCCAAAAATATAATCTAAATATGGGATCTGGATATGGAAGCCTTGTTATTGGGAAAACATGTGTTATAGTTATCTCTTGCCTTGCGAAATTTTTGCAAATGGGAACCTTCTAGTAGAGATCATTTGTTGTGATAGTGTGCACACTCCTCACACCTAATGAAAATGATTGGCCTCCTTTGCCCATTTCTAAGATTGCTTCTAGGATGCAAGTTTTTGTTGTTACCTTGGTTTGAAGTTGCAAGCATTAAGTTGGGTGATGGTAGGGGTCTTGATTGAGACCTTGACCAAAAGTCCTTGTGTAGAATTTTTGAGTTCCATGGTCGGGCTTCTTCCAGATTTTGCAAGTTACACTTAACATAGGACATTCACTTACTGCATGGTCATGCTTACTACACATGGTGCACCAAAGTCGACTTCTTACTCCACTTCCTGAGTGGAGTTCTTACAGTTCCTATCAAAGTTAGGCCACTTCCTCTACTTTGGCCTACTCCTCTTTTTAAAGATTCAAAGCTTCAATCTCCTATCCCAACTCTGCCACTACACTCTTGTTCTTTGTGTGGTATATTAGTTCTTAAGCTCTCCCATTCCTTCCTTAGCTAGGATATTGGGACTTGGGGTTCCATGGAGAGTGGAAGAACAAAGGATCCAATTCCATATTATTGTCTAATTTGTTCTAATCTTATAGCAGTAGTAATGAATTCATCAATTTTTCTTGTAGGAAGCACAAGCTCCTTCAACTTGTGTTGAATAGATACCAACAGTGGATTATTTGGCCACTTTTTGACAAAATAATCATGTGAAGGATCTCCTAACTTGGCCATGAATGCGTTGGCTTGAGTGAAAATTTTTGAAATGGTCTCTTTGACACTCATCTTGACATATTTTGGTAGTGGTGTGTGAACACACTTATGAACATCAAGACACTTTTTTCTTTCTTTAGGAGGTCTCTTTCCCCTATTTTGTATATTTTTCTATAACCCTAATAGATCACTTATCTTTTTACATGCACTTTGTAATACATTTTGTGTTGTGTTGTTCTCCAAGATTATTTTTCTTCCTTATGTTGTTTGTGTGCTTCTATAGACCTCAAACTTCAACAATGAGTACCAGAGTAGGTTAATGATTCATCTAGGGCATCACGGAGATCCCTCCAATCACAATCTCAGAGTCGCACGAAAATTGGTCAACATATACTAGGAGATAAGGAGTTCAAAGCATCTTTGTTGTGTGGCATCAAAATTTTGATTTGAGCTTGTTTTGGCCTCCAAATGCACTATCCCAGCAACTTTGAAAGAAATTTTATCCTTTTGTGCTAAACATATATATAGGTTTTGATTTGTCAGTATAAGCATCTCCAAGTCTCTTAGAGGTTTAGAAAATCTCAACATGGTGTTTATGTTCAAATTTTTGACATAAAATAGATTTTTAGCATTTATTTAGTCATTGGACATGGTTGAAAGCAATGATGTATTTTGTATGGTAGTTGTTGAGGATAAGTTGTATGGTACTAATGACCCATTACGGGCATTTATGGTGTATTATGTATTGCTAGCATATGGGCTATGGAATATTTTGCAAGATGTTAACAAATGTTCTACTATACCTACAAAAATAGTGATTGAAGGTGATGAAGATGGTGTTAAAGATGATGATCTTCAATTTCTTAGTCCTGCTATGGCGCCTATTCCACCTATTGCATAACGATGTCATTGGGATGGCAGATATGCACATGCATATGCATTGATAACCTCGTCTATCAAACTTGCCACTACCCTTCATATTTGCTCCTACAAAACACCAAAAGATGCCTGGGATACTCTTACAATATTATATCAAGCAAGAAATGAGGCGGGTGTGGCTTACTTCGAAAATAGTAGGAGACTGAGCATATGAATGAAGGAGATTATATGAGGAATATTTTTTACAAAGATCAAAGATTTGGAGGAGGAGTAGATTTTTGCTGATGAAATCTTGCCATATAGTTCACTTGTGCAGCTGTGCTTAATGGCCTTCTAGATTCATATAAGATTTCTGCTTCTACTCTTTGTTTGATAATGGAAGGAAATCCAAATTCCTTAATATTTGAGGAGTTAGATTTTGTTTTGTTGCAGGAAGATTAATCCACGCAAAATAGGTCAATCATGTGCATTGCAGATCAATCTTTCTTAGCTAGTAAGAAGGGAAAAGATAAATGGAGCTCATCTACTAGTAGCAAAAAATCTACCAATATTGCACAGTCAAAGAAGAAAGACAAAGATGACAAGAAAGCAAAAACACTTTTGCAACATCTCATAAAGAGTTATAGTAAATTTATTGCAAAAGAGGCAAGGAAGAAAGAGGTTTCAATAGTTGGCGTAGAGGCATCTACACCTAAAATAGTGGTGCAACCAAACATATTACCTTGTAGCATAATTTCTTGAGTTCACTTGACCATGTCCCTCTAGGGAATACTATTGCATGTCCTAATGATGGATCTTATCCTATAATGGGAGTTATTAAGATCATTTTGACTACTCTTAATGGCAGTCCTTTCATATTCTCAACCAACTTACATGTCTAGGGATCAAGGAAAATGTGTTATCAATTTCAACATTATCCAAGATTGGCTCAGTTGTCAAATCTACTAATGAGAGATATATAATTCTTGATCTCTCAAATGGTGATGTTATTATTGTTTTTGACACTTTATGTTGTAGGTTTTATAATCTCATAGGTTATGTGAAATATGTGAATGATTCAGCATATGTTGTTCATGATTTTTAGGCTATCTCAGATGCAAAGCTTTGGCATGCACGTTTTGGTCATATGAATTTATGCTAGTTTGATTCACCTACAAAAATATGAAATGTTGTCTTCTCTTGCCAAACTTAAGGCACTCTCTAAACATGTTTGTGGAGGCAGTATTTTGGGAAAAATACAATAGTCCTCATTCCCAAAAGATGGTTAAGTTATAGCTTCTCATAAATTGTAGTTTGTTTATAGTGATGTATGTGGTCCCATGCAAAAACCTTCAAATGGGAACTACCTATACTTTGTGACTTGTAATGATGAATTTTATAGGCATGCATGGGTGCATCCATTGAAGACAAAGTCCAAAGTGTTATGTGCTTTAAAGAGTTCTTGGTTAAAATGATTGGTGCAGACTTTGAGAGATAGCAAATTAGATGCACCTTTTTCATGTCGTATACATGCTGAAATGTAAGTGTGATGGAACATTTGAGAGGTAGAAGGCTAGGCTTGTTGCCAATGTTATGCCCAAGAGAAAGGTATTGATTTTGATGAGACATTTGCTCCTATGTGTTGAATGACCACTGTAGCATCTATGCACTTTCAGCTCATCATGATTGGAATGTACATCAATTGGACATTAAAATTGCATTTCTGAATGTTGATTTACATGAAGAAGAATTTATATTTTAGCCTCTTGGTTTTGTGAAAAAGGGACATGAAAAAAAGTGTTTAGGTTGAAAAAGGCATTATATGTTTTGAATCACGCACCACATGTTTGGTGCAAGAAGATATATACCTACTTCCTAGCACATGATTTTGAGAATAGTCCAACTGAGAGAACCTTATATGTTAAGTGTACAGATGATGTACTTCTAATCATTTTCATGTATGATGATTGCATGCTACTCATTGGTCCTAATGAGAAGCATATTGCTGAATTTAAGGTTGATTTGCATGCCTCTTTTGAGATGTTGGGACATTTGCATCATTAGTTTGGCATTCAATTTATGCAAGTCCATAGAGGAACAAATTTTTTTTCAAACAAAATATATTGGCACATTATTGCAATGTTTTTGCCTTGAAGATTGCAAGACTATTGCCACTCCCATGGAAACAAGTGTACGGTTGAGTCTTCAAGACGATGGAGATGCATTTGATGTTGTTCTCTATCAACACATTGTTGGATGCTTGATTTACTTATGCATAACTCGACTTGATATTTAATTTTTTATCTCTTAGGCGAGCAGGTATATGCATTGCCTAGATGTCAAGCATTGGCATGCAATTAAGCACATCTTCACTACTTGAGAGGTACTCGGATACTTGGATTGTTTTATCCCAATGGGGGATCATTATCACTAGATTTACATGCTTTTTTCTTTTACTTAGATTGAGTCAGTTTCTATGACACTCATGTTTCCACTAATGGCTATTGCTTCATTCTTGGTAGCTCAAAGATATCTTGGTTAAGCAAAAAATAGCCTATTATGGTCACTTCTAGTTGTGAGGCTAAGTATAGGGAAGCTTTCACAATAATTTTTGATTGTGTGTGGATTAGACACCTTTTCACTGATTTGGATGTTGGTTATTCTTCTGCCACCAGCATCTTTATTGATAGCCAAAGCACATCGATAGTGTCAAAGAACCTTGTGTTCCATGTTCACACAAAGCACATTGAGGTGCACAATCATTATATCAAGGAGAGGTTATCTGTAGGAGAGCTCAATTTGTCTTATGTGCCCACATAGAATAATATTGCAGACCTTTTCGCAAGACAATGTTGCTAGAAAGAGCACCAAAAATGATCTAATCCCCTATTTTTGCATGAGGCTAAGAACCTCTTGACATGCTCATCAGGGTCTCCATGAGCTAACCTTTTGAAAGAGGAAAACTTAATGTTTAGTTGTGAGTAGGGTCTCTTAGTCTATCTGTGATGCCATCTTCCCTATTGATGATGATGAAGAAGAAGGGGGACTAGTTCATCTACATAAAACTTTCCTTATTGTGGTTTTATAAATAATTCCCTTGCCTTATGTTTGTGACTAGATTGCGCTCATGAGCTAGGCATCTTCCTTGTGCCTTATGATAAGTTCTATGGAGAAAAAGAATTAGTTCTAAGAAATGTTGTGTTAATACATTGTGGAGCCTCTTTGTTCTTCACATTTTGCAAATTTTTGTGTTGAAGTGGTGCGACAGGCACTACACCACGGTGGATTCCCCTTCATGTGAGCTTTTATCTTATGGTCGAGCTTTTGTTTAAGATTCTTGGGTATATGAATATATGCTTCACACCCAAAAACTCGAAGATGATCACAATATGGTGGCTTCCCTGTCTCTAACTCTTGTGCCACTTTTAGACGTTGGGAAATACTAAATGAAAGGTTAATCACATGAACTACAGTCAATACTACTTCTGTCCAAAAGCCTTGTGAAAGGTTTGCATGATGCGACATTGAAACTACTCTATCCTAAATAGTTATATTCTATCCTCTAGATTGGTAGAAAGGGCTGAATTCATGTGAGGTATAATCACACCCCTTATCTGAAAAGAAAGCCTTGAGCTTAGTTCCTTTTTCAATCTCAATTGAAGCAAACCATTTTTTGAAAATAGTGAATACCTCATCCTTTGATTTGATAGGATTTAACAAGACTTTTCTAGTAGCATCATCTATGAAAGTGACAAAATAAAGAGAGCCACCTAATGACCTTTTGGACATAGGACCCCACACATCTATATGAATGAGATTTAAAGCTTGAATTGAAGAGTCAATGCGCATCTTATGCACATTCCTAATTTTCTTTCCATATTGACAATGCTCACAAAATGAAAAACCAGAGAAAGATAACATAGGTAAGTAGCCATAACAAGAAAGATTTTCCATTCCACTATGAGATATCTTGCCCAAACCACCATGCCAAATACAAGCAATAGGCTGTTCAGTAACAACTAACAAATGTTCTTTGTGTGATACAAATAAAGGATAAAGTGAGCCACCTTCGCTTCCTTTTGCAAAAAAACATATTTCCCTTTGATATGGGAAAGGAATAAGCATAGAAGATCACCTTGTAACTAAGGTCATCAAGTTTACCAACTGACATCAAACTACATGATAATTGAGATACATGGCGTACATTATGCATGGTAAATTTTCAACCATCAAGGAACTACACAACCACATCTTCAAAGGATGGCGGCGAGGATGTGAGGCCAACCAAAAAAATCAAAATCGTCCTCTTGTATATTAGAGAGTTGTATGTAATCTCGATGAACAATTGTCTTTCTAGTGGTTGAGAGGATTCTTGAGGTCGTACTTGGCACAACCAAAGGCTTATGTCTTTATCCATCCAAGATGGTTGACTCGAACTTCTACGCTTTACAGAGCTCTTATCCTCATCATCTTAAATTGCTTGCCCTTGGAGAGGTGGCACATCTCTATAAGCATTGGTTTAAATATATATCCTAGTAGTTGTGCCATTGTGCCGAATATAAATTGCATTACCTCTCCAATATTGAACCACTTAATGCATCCTCTTACTTTTAATAGTGTACTTGCGATTCGATTTCAGAGACATTAGATTTCATAATTCTGATATTGTCTTGACATGGGCACAACCTACAATGTAGTGAAGAATGGTTTCAACTATGTGAAAAAGGATACTCTTACGTTTATTACTAAAAAGGATTCATAATTAAGTGCGTAAGAATTCCAAGTGAATGAAAAGACCCCTTACAATAAGTAATGGCGGTCATTATAAATGAGCATAAATGCATCATAGTGGGCACAAATAGGGACACATTTTTGCAACAAAATTGCTCCTTCAAATAACATGTACTGTAACTTAGAAAAGGAGATTAATGAGATTGACTTCCCAGGGGATAACCATTATGAAGAAGACCCTACTGATAATACCCTTGGGTGCTCTACTAGCAAAGAAGACAACCAAGAAGGTTACACCACAAGTAAAGAAGAAGGCTTCACTACTAGCAATGAAGACAATCAAGACAGTGAAAGCTCCTTCCTTGGTCCTACTCTTCCGGTTTGCATGTCAAAGTTACCGCAACAAAAGTCAAAGCTTAAAGGGAAACAACCATCGGGCATGCCTTGGAAGAGCCCCCTCAAGAGTAGGATCCTAAGTCAAGAAGTTGGGAGGAAAAAAGAAGATCACAAGAAAAAAAAGGATCGGGTCCCTCCCCTCAAAGAGGGCTACCATCAATAATGAAAATCACATCGCTAAATGTCAGGGGTTTGTCTGACCCCTCAAGAGCAGAAATTCTTGGTCAGTGGTTCAAAGACAAGTGCCTCAACCCCGACTTTATCTGCTTACAAGAGATTAAAATCGACGTAGAGGATCTCCAGAAACGGCTTAAATGCATTTCTCCGAACCACCTTTGGTTCTCCACTTCGCACCCTAGGGGAGCGGGGGGCCCTGCGATTGGTATTAGTCACTCTTGGTCCGGTAAACTGACCTCGACTTGTGAAGATCGGAATCATCGTTGGATTGCTGCCTCTATCGGGTTCCCTAATCAGTTCACGGTGGTCTCAATTTATGCCCCTAATGGAGAGGCGGACAGAATCGATACGTGGGCTTCCCTCGACTCCCTCTCACACAACATTCTGATTTGTGGGGACTTCAACATGGTTGAGTTTCCTGAGGACCGATGGAATAATGAGGGGAAAATTATTGACGGTTGGGAGAAAGAGATATGGGATAAAATCAAGCTCCATCTTAACCTGGTCGAGGTGAAAGACGTGAAGGGGTTCTCCTGGTCTAATCTCCAATTGGGGGACTCTCTAAGGAAAGCAAGACTTGATAGATGTTACATCGACTAGAACACCATCCTCCAGTGGGGTATTCCTTCGATTTTCCAACACATGGACCTAACTATCGCGGACCACTACCCGATTACTCTTTCTTTCAAACGAATTCCCATGCTCCTGAAAGCTCCTTGGTTTCATGCTTGTCAAACTTCGTTCTCCCTCCCCTCTATCCACCAAGAAATTTCCGCAGTGTGGGTGGAGGCCTTTGCCTACTGTAATGAATTGGCTAAGTGTAGGAGAAGCGTGGTGGAAAGGACTCGTCAAATTTTGATCATGAATCATAAGGCTATAAGAGATATCCGGTGAAGAGAAACGGTGTACCGAAGGCTCTCATGGCTTGAAGAAGAAGTAAACAAAGGTAACTTGCAATGGCAACAAGGTCTTCTGAAAATCAGGGGAAGACTAAGATTCGAGGAGGAGGTTCAAAGGAAAAATCTTCAAATATTTTTCAAAGATTGGTGGGCGGGGAAGGTCGACAAACCATCAAAAGAGATGTGTAAAATCCTCAAAAGGAAACAAGCTAGGGAATCCATCCCCTTCTTGGTCGATAACAATGGGATTGAATGTAGCACAGAAGTTGAGAACAGATCTATCATCGTCGAGCACTTTACCCATCTTCTTGGGGTCTCAATTCCCCTTTCCCTGCACAGGCATGACTGCATGGCAACCATTTCAAGGGTTGCTCAATCCAGAATCCCACAGAACATGAATTCTCTATTGGATGCTAACATTTCTGAAAATGAAATTATCGAGGTTATTGATGCTTTTCCCAATGGGAAAAGTCCGGATCCTCATGGCCTCACCAATGAGTTTTTCAAGTCCTTCAAGCATGAGGTGGCCACCCCACTACGTTTGGTATGGCAAGAGGCTCTCTCATTCGGCGCCCTCCCTGAGTATCTTAATAATGGTGTCATCAAGTTAATTCACAAAAGGGGAGATAAGAACAAAATTGAAAACTAGTGGCTGATTACCATGCTCCAAACGGGATACAAGATAATTGCCAAAGTTATTGCCAGCAGAATCTTGTCATTTGAAGTCATGGCTTTGTGAGGAACATAAAGGTTTTATCAAAGGTAGATCTATACTTGAAGCAATTGTCGATATTTGGGAAGGCCTTGCGTTTGCTGAGGATTCTACACAAGATCTGGTATTCATTAAGATCGACTTCGACAAAGCGTATGACAGGTTGGAATAGGACTTTATTCTTTAATCACTGAAAGACCTTGGATGCAGCCAAAAGTTCACGAAGATGGTTTCCATTCTTCTCGGAAACGCTTCAACTAGAATAAATATCAACGGTAAGCTCTTTGATCCCATACGTTTAAAAAGATCTATCAGGCAAGGTTGCCCTCTGGCTCCACTACTCTTCGTTATCGGCTCAAACGGCCTCAATCGCCTTTTAAAGCATCACATGGATGCTGGCAATCTCAAGGGTCTTTCGCTACCTCTAAATCACGGTCAAATAATTGTGAGACTCTTTGCCGATGACATGAATGCCTTTGTACATAATGATATGAACAACATTGAGGTGTTCTGGAGTTTCCTCGAGACCTTTTGTGTGGTGTCAGGTTCAAAAATCAACCATGCTAAAACTGCTTTCAGAGCAATCTGTGGAACTCCACCCCAATTGTTGTTAGATCAGGGGTGTCAAGTTATCCATAGAGGTCAAGTCTTCCATCTCCTCGGCATTCCGATGGGCTTCGACATCACAATGGACCAACGATGGAACTGGGTGCTAGCCAAGCTAGATAGCAAACTAAATCATTGGAAAGGTATGCAAGTCAACTTGGGAGGACGTGCCATGGTTGTTAACACATTTATGCTTTCTAGGACTATTTACTTTATCTCGTGTTGGAGACCTAAGGAGAAAGAGTTGACCAAAGTGGAAAGAATCTGCAGAAAGTTCCTTTGGACTGGGGACCCCAACAGGAGAGGGATTCCAAAAATCAAATGGGAAGCTTGCATTAGCTCGAAAGACTCAGGGGGCTTGGGTATTTTGGATATCGTTGGGTTGGCTGACAAGCTGGCGGCAAAGTGGCTTATAAAGGCTTGGAGCAATAGTGAGTCCTCTTGGGCTAAATTGATCTTCAGAAACATGGAGGAACTTACTTTAGTTGGCCATCCTGGTTGGAAGGAAATAGGGATTCTCACGCTTTTGTTCTCCCCCCACCCGGTGTCCCCTAAAGGCTCTAGCCTCGTGTGTTCTTATGGAAGAGTTGGAACAAGGCCAAACAACTCATCAGAATCAGTGATGAGTGGAAGTGGGCGGCTGGGATAAGACAAAATGACTCTATCTGGTTCCCGATCAGTGGCACTAGGGGGTGGAGTCTTGGAACCTCCAAACTGCAAAGCGATTATGGAACAAGGGGTTCAAACAGTCGAAACAACTATGGAAACAAGAGACCAGCCAGTGGATTAGGTTCGAAGACTTAGAACCGAGACATAGAGTTATCCTCGAGGAATGGACTCTTCTTCAAGGAAGGTGTTTAGCGTGGGACCACTCAACTACCCGCCTTCTCTGCAGACAAGATCTTCCTTGCCTGGAGGGCCTCAAATGGAGCAATGGTAAAAAAATATCTAGAATCCCCAACTTCAAAGAGAACTTAGATGTTCATCACACCCTTAACAAGAGGTGGTGCCTTTCTTGGACCAAACTTCGATGGGAACTAAAGTTCATGTCTATTTGGCACCCCCTAATTGAGATCAAAAAGTCCGTTCTCATGTGGCAGATCTTGCATAAGGGAATCTGGTCCAATGCAAAGGCTAACAAAATCTGTGGTGTGCCGCCATGGTGCAAGCGTTGCCATCAATGCATCGAAGATTTAGTTCACCTGTTCTTCGATTGCCCCAAGTCCAGTGTTAGCTGGAATCACGTGACATGGGTATTGAGACTCACGAACCAAATCAATCGGCAACAGGTGCTGTTAGGTGAGGCGGTCGGCTGCTCATCGAGGTTGTGGAATGCCATTAGAGGTGAGACTCTTTGGAAGATTTGGAAAGAGCGATGTGCTATCAATTTTGGCCAAACTCCAAAGAAATGGTCGATTGAGAAATCCCTGTTTCTTCTAGGTAAAAGAATCTCTCGAGATAAGAGATCTCCAACATTTAGACATCATTGTATTTATCTCCTCGAAAACAACAAGTTGAAACCCAAATGGATCCCACATGAGGGAGATGATAGATTTGTCCGCCTCATTTGTATTACCCTCTAGCTTGCCATAGTCCTCCCCTGCATTGTGAGATTTGGGGGGTCCCATGGGCACTAGTCCCATTCACTTGTAACTTTTCTCCTTTATTTTAATTAAAGTCAGAGAGAATAACCTAAGGCCGAACTTCCTTTTATAAAAAAAAAAAATCCGCTCAAGTGTCGCACTCGAAATTGCTCGTCAAAGACATGCACACAAAAGCACTCCATTAAATAATGCGAATCATAAGCTTCTATTATGTATTTTCAAAGAAGAATTCGGCTTGTATAAATCTGTGCAGTTAAGGCCATTGACCGTGAAAGACACACCATGAGAGGCACATGCTCATGAAGCAAAACGTCCACTTGACATGATAGAATAGTGCAACTCATATGGCCAAATGAATCAATGACACTTAACGAGATATGGAGAGTAGGGCCCATTTTTCTTTGTCTATGGAGCAAATGGTTCGAAGCTTCAGTTTCATACACGTGTCCTTCTCTAAAGATTCTAGTAGTAAGGTCAAAGCACTTAATGAACCTTTCACTTAGAATGATTTCAAATTGATATATAATTATCCTAGCTAAATACTGTTGGAGTTTGAGGTCTGCAAAGCATGTGAACAACCCAAGGAAGAAGAAGAAGCTTGGAGCAGAACACACAATATTGAATGAATTCTTGAGTTAATATCCAAAGATAAGTTAGGTCTATAGGCGTATATACAAACCAGAGGAAGAAAACTTCCTAAAGAGAGAAACAAGTACCCCGATGATCCTAGGTGTGTTCACACACATCACTGCCAAATTATATCAAGAAATCCCCCCTAGAGTGATGTGGTGAACAAGGAGCTAGCACTCATGTATAAGGAAGTGCCAAGCTATGTGGAAAAGATCAATTCACAAAAGGAAGTAAGCCCAAAGCTTTGTGGAAAGCTTCAAACTTCTCCCGAGCTAGAGCTTTTGTGAAAAGATTTGCAATGTTATCCTTTGTGGGCACATATGCCAAACAACTTCCGATGCACTCTTATTGTGACTGAAGATGGTGGTGGCAAAAGACGGACCAACACCCTAATCAATCAATAGGCATATGATCGACACACACTCAATAATCATTGTGAAAACTGCCCTATAGTCAGCCTCACAACTAAGACAACAAATTAAATATCAGGATCAGCTATGCATAAGTAAATCAAGCATCCAAGAACCTGTTGATAGAGAACAACATCAAATGCACCTCCAACATCATGAAGACTCAACCATAAACCTATTTTGATAGGATTGGCAATAGGTTTTGTAATGTTCAAGGCCATAACAACACAATAATGTGTCAATGTATTTTTTGATACAAAGCTATTCCCCCAACAACTTGCATAAAATGAATGCCCAAATAGTGATGCAAATGCCCTAAATTTGATATCTCAAAAGAGGCATGCAAATCAACTTTAATTTCAGCAATATTCTTCTCATAAGGACTAGTAAGCAACATGTCATCCACATACAAAAAATGATAAGAAGTACATCATTTGCAAGCTTAGCATATAATGTGATCCCACTTGGACTCTTCTCAAAACCATATGCAATCAAGTAGGCATGTATCTTTTCATTCCAAGGATGTGGTGCTTACTTCAAACCATATGATGCCTTTTTCAACATACACACCTTTTTTCATGACTTTTTGCACAAAGTCATGTAAGTCACCATCCAGAAATGTAGTTTTGATGTCCAACTAATGTACATTCCAACCATGATGAGCTACAAGTCCACAAATGCTATGAACGATAATCATTCGGCATGTGTATGTAAAGGTCTCATCAAAATCAACGCCTCTCTCTTGAGCATAAACTTTTGTAACAAGTCCAACCTTATACCTCTTATACTTGTCAATTGTTCCATCAGGCTCACACTTTAGCTTGTATACTCATTTAGTGCCAATGGCTTTTTTCCAAAAGGAAGATCACATAAAGACCAAGTACCATTCTTCATATTAGCATCATATTCTGATTGCATAGCAACCATCCAATTTTTTTGATTTTTTTGCTTCATCAAAAGAAACAAGCTTATCCTCATCACAAAGACTAGAGGCAGACATTGCATAGAATTCTGATGCAAAAGAAGCACTAGGAGAGCTTGAACGAGTACGATATGGTAGTAGTGCATCTAATTTGCTATCTCTTAAAGTTTGCACCAATCGTTTTGGCATACTTTTTGCCTTCTCTATATCAACCCTCAAAAAATGTGTTTAGATTGTGGATGATACAAACGATAACCTTTTCTTTCAGAATTGTACCCAAAAAGTGCATTTGATTGCTTTATCACCCAATTTCATGCATTAGGTGAGCAAAAGATGGTTTGCAATCATGCCAAGCCTCATATGGAGTGATAGCTTGCATTGCTTTGGTGGGGCACCTATTAAGTACATATCTTGCACACATAACAACCTCAAGTTAGAAGCTATGTGGTAAAGCCTTTTGACACTACACCTCGCCATCTCCATGAGAGACCTATTCTTTCTTTTTGTAACTCCATTTTGTTGAGATGTATAATAAACTGTACATTAATGTTCTATCCCACACATAACTCGAAATGCATTAAAATGAGAAGACATGTGTTCCACCATTGATCAAAACAAAGGGTGCCTAATTTACATGCTGACAATTTTTCAACCATAACCAAAAACTAAGCACATCAACACTTTAGATTTTTCTTTTAGTAGATACTCCCATGCACGCTTGAAAAAGATTATCAATAAAAGTCACAAAGTAAAGGTAGTTCCCAAAAGAAGGTTTCTACATAGGACCACAGACATCACTATGAATAATAAACTACAATTTATGGGCAACTCGAATTGAACAATCTTTAGTGAAGGAAGAATGTTGCATTTTGCCCATAATATAGATTTCATAGACATGTTTACAAGGTTCCTGAAGTTTCAGTAGAGAGGATACCATTTGGGATTTCTCCAGGCATAGCAAACTAGCATAATTCAGATGACCAAAGCATGAATGCTAAATGTTTGCATCCGAGATAGCTTGAGAATATTGTATTGCACATGCTGAATCATTCACAAATTTTGTATAGCCTATGATCTTATATGGCCCATGACATAAAATGCAAGAAGCAATAATGACATCCCATTGAAGAGATCATGAACTCTACACTTGTCATCAACAAAATTTGACAACCATGTCGATCTTGGCTAATGGTGAAACTGAGAATGGATTTTTCTTGATCCCTGGCACAAACAAAGAATCTGACAATTTGAAAGAACTACCATTAGTAGTAGTCAGATACTAAAGAAGCTACACTGTGAGGTAATATATTTGATTTTCCCACAATCAAAGTACCAAACATCTGATTTCATTACAGACATACATTGCTCATGCAAAGATGGGTCATAGCTACATACAATAGAAAACACCCATTCTTGCTTTTGCATAAGATTAGCAGACTCTATTTTAGGTGTAGAGGCCTCTACAACAATCATTCTAGCCTCTTTCTTCTTTGCCTCGTTTGCAGCCAGTTTTGGACAACTGTTTATGACATGATCATTTCCTTTATAGTATTTGCAAAACTGTTTGTGCTTTTTTGTTTTCTTCTCATCTTTGTTTTCCTTCTCTTACTATGCATTATTAGTAGATTTCTGCTTACTAATAGATGAGCTCTATTTACCTTTCCCCTTCTGATTAGCTAAGAAAGCTTGATTTGCAACACACATAATTGACCTATTATCTCTAGACTAATCTTTCTGCAAAAAAACAGAGAATATCTCCTCAAATGTTAAGACATTTTAATTGGCTTTCATCATCAATCGAAGAGTAGAAGCAAAAATCTGATATGAATATGGAAGACCATTAAGAATAGTTTGCACATCTGAACTATCTGGCAAGACTTCATCAGCAAAAATCAACTACCCCTTCAAATCTTTGATCTTTGCCAAAAAATTATCCATAGAATCTCCTTCATTCATATGCTCACTCTCCAAGGCTTTTTAGAGGTAAGCAACACGAGCCTCATTTCTTGCCTGGTATAAAGTGGTAAGTGTATCCCAAGCATCCTTTGCTACTTTGCAAGAGTGAATGTGAGGGATAATGGCAAATCTGATGGAAAAAACTATCAATGCATGTGCTTGAGCATCTCTGCCATCCCAAAAAAGTTTCCCTACAAGAACCACATCATGAATAGGAATCTGAAGATCATTATCTTCAATGCCATCTGCATCACCTTCATAAACTCTATTCACAGGTGTAGTAGGGTGTCTTTCAATAACCTGCATAATATTGCACAACCCTTTTGCTACCAATACATGAAGCATCATAAATGCCCATAATAGGTAATTAGTACCATCCAACTTTTCCTCAACAATCAACATATGGAACACATTATTGCTTTCAACCATGGCCATTGACTAAAATACCTTGATGCAAAAAAAAAGACTGTATCTAAAAAAAAAAACCTTCTAAAGAGGAAAAAAAGTGCCTTGACAGTCCTAAGTGTGTTCATACACATCATTACCAAAATATATCAACAAATACCTTAAAATTTATAAAGAAATAAATTGGCTTTGACTTCTGCATTATCATAGTAACCAAGATTTTCATTGATTGTGAACCTTATAGTCAAGTGCTAGCTTACACTTGCTAGTACTAAGCAAGGCTTTTCTCTAAATTGAAAACTAAACTTTGGCCCTCTAATAGTAGCTTATGAATCTTTGTTTGACCAAAAAATTAATTCATTTGGCCTTTGAAATTAGGAGTAATTCCCTTTCAAACCAGCCTATATACCTTCCTCAAGACCGCAAATAATGTAGCATCGGCTCTGGTTTTAGTATTGTGTTTTTGTCCAAAGACTTCAAAATTGGACATCTTAAAAGGGTTCCTACGAGTGGATTTCTCTCCAATTTTGAACCAATTTGGAAATTCCATTCGGGAGCAACACATGTTTTGGCTTTGGGGAACAAACATGATGCTACATTCATTTCTATTCACCTAACGACATGGACATCTATCTATGCGCATACCGATTATCTCTAACTCACATATCAAACATATATATATATATATATATATATATATATATCCCACAAGCATGCACAAGGATCTAGAAATATGCATATAAATCTGTATGAGTGAGTATGTATGGATTAAGAACTACATCTTTTTCATTTATGTATGCAAAAATGCTTGAGTGTGTGACAAGGTGTGCATAAAGCATACGTCTATTATGTCCATGGACAACATAAAGATGTACTTCTATGTAGATAGACATGTTTGCAAGCTTTGCATATATATCAAACTTTACATATATATATAATGTTCTTCAGTGTCCAACCTGCATACTTGTAAATTTGTCATTCACTTATTTACAAGATGACTAATAGTCCCTTCTCAAAGAGCTAGAGAGAGAGATGAGAATGATATTATATATATTTTTAAAAGAAGTTCGATCATTGAGATGTACTCCTCCAGAATACTCAGAAACAATTGAAAGTATAATGCCAAGTGGTCATAGTACCCATGGGCCCGTTGAATCTCATAATGCAAGGGAAGCTTGGAGGATTAAAGCATCAAGGCCCTAAGGTTCTGGTATGAATTGAACTAACAAACGGAAAAAGGTTGAAATATATATGATATAATGTCTTTCTCTTGTTCATTTCATAGACAAACTCTATATACCAAGTTTATCATAAAGATGTAAGAACATCATTCATTGAAATGGGTGAACCTTTTCCAATCTGCCTAAGAATAGATATTGAGAAACACTTCATCATATTAACTTTTGTTGGATATCGAAGGGGAATATGATCCAACATCTAATCCCTCAATTTAAAAGATAAAATGTTGTACATAGCAAAGCTAGATACAACTTGGATAGAACTCCTATATGTTAAGCAAAATTCAAATTAGAGAGTTAAACAAATGAGGATGTCGCAACTTACAGATTCATAGGCTGATAAGAAATGTAAAACTTGTCAAAACATAAAAGTATCTAGATAAAAACTTGAAACATCAGGTTAGTGTACAATACATGCTCAAGATGATAACATATTAATGAAGAAATCTTCTAAGAAAGATTCTAGATTTTTGAATGTCTCTATTATCAATTATTTAAACCATGATAATGTAGTTCCACCACAATAAGCTAAAAGCTTCATACCGAGTGAAAAATTCATTCATCTGATCATGTCTGATGACCTTCTTGAATTCACCTATGTGATCGTGAGGATCATTAGAAGCTTTTTAACTATTCTTTTGTTTTCCACGAAATGTTCGAAGGTGTCAGCCTAGGGTTTGAACCCTTGGCATCGTGTTCCACTTGAGCATTGCTTGGACATTAGCTTGCACATTTTCCTTTGCATTGGCCATCGAAGCTTGAGCATGCTGTGTTGAGTCGGTACCCTAGCCTGAAATGTATTTGGTGGCATGCCTTGAAATCCAGAACTTACATCCTCATCTAGATTTTCAAGGGGAGTCTCAAAGGGATTCATACTTATCATTGGTCTATGCCTATTGCATTGTAAATTGGATCCATCATTACCTAAGTTGCTACTAATTGAAGGTTGGAGATTAAGCTCTATATATGGTCTTTTTGGCTAACTTATCTCCCAATAAAAAATTCTCGCTTCATCCTTGATCTCAAGAAGTATGCTTGGAACAAATTTTTTGTGAAATGTATATATGATGATCTTCTTAACGAGTGGTTTCACAATATGGTTCGATAATTATTGTTTGCAAGTGAGTTTATCTACATAGAAAACTTTCCATGAGGGCTCAAATTTAAGCCAAGTGATCTTAAGTGCATTGACTAGGGTCATCCCTACTCTTGGTGTAGGTGGAATCTTAGGGGGTTTTGATATCATCATCACTAGTGTTCATGTAAAACAAAATCTCTCCTTTGTCATTTGTATGGGATATTTTAGGATTGATTATGTAGATAATACCTTGTCAATCCTCATAGTGGTCATCACAAAATTTCACAATGGGGTGAAGTGAAACTATCAAGCGATTAGGGTTTTTTCACCCAAATACTCTGCAATTTAATCCATCTAAGTAGATGCCTACCATGTGAGAATTATACTTTTGAAATTGCAAAATTTTACAATAATCCCAAGTAGACTTGCTTTGTCAAGGTTGATTTGATTGTGATTAATTTCTTCTAACACCACCATTTGATTCCAATCAAATTCTGACTTGTTGTTAAATGAAATCACACAAGAGTGCCTAGGGTGTAAATTCTTGAGTTACATTTGTTAAAAGTCAAGCTTCAAGCAAAAAATTCATGGGAAATCAATGTAAGAAAGCCAAAATCCACAAGATTCCATCAAGAAAACTCAATCAATCACTCCCTAAGTCATCTCAACTAAGTCCTCCAATTGAGGAGGCTAATTGGAAAAGGTAGTTCCTAGATTCTACAGGCCAAGTTATCGCTATAAAAGTAGCATGTATCTCGACTTCTTTTGAGTCGTGGTTTTGGAGTTTTAGTTCAATTGGAGTGTGCGCTAAGTCCTCAAGTTGTAATAAGCAAGCCCTTTAGTTAGCCCCTTGCTTGCTTGTTTGTTATCTTTGAGTAGACATATCTATGTGTGTGCGCAGGAAATGCTGCAACTCTCTATCATTGAGTTGCTAGCATAATCACACTGAAGTATTTTGGGATACATTTTCATTTTAGTGAATTGTGGTGATTGATATCTTATGTGTAGGCTCTATTGGAGCTAGTTTGTTCTGAGTTGTAAGGGTTGCTCCTCCTCCTCTATTTATTGATTTGCTATGATTTTTGTGTCAATGGTTGGCTCTTAAAGTTTTCTAAAGTAATCCAAGTTTGAGATTCATTATGTAGTTAGTCATAGAGAAAAGCTTGCTGGGGTGAAGTGTGGTCTTTGTTTGACTAGCAACAATGACCATTCAACTAGATCATCTTGTGGACAATTGTTTCTCTTAGTGTGAGAATCCATGTGGAGTGAAATTTGTGTTGTTGGAAATTTCTTAGTTATCTTCTATAGATTTACAAAAGCTTATGGGATTTCTCTACATACGCTTTGAGAAAGAGAACTTTTTAAGTGTCGTTGGAAATTTCTTAGAGTATTCTATAGATTTACAAAAGGTTATGGGAGTTCTCCACATATGCTACCAAAGCTTATGGGAGTTCTCTACATTTTAGGTGTACAGAGGTCAAAGAGTGTACTTGTGGAGGTCATTCATGCTTTGCCATTGCATAGGGGTTGAGATACTTCCCCCAATAGTGGAATCGGAGAATTTTTGCATCTTGAAGACATCTAATACAAACAAGAAGAACTCTTGGAGCTCCTCTTTGAAGAGTTGTATCAACAAAAGCTTGTTGGAAGTAGTTCACATCAAGGCGGAGCCATTCTACTCAAATGTTCAAGTGTGCAAGGTGTCGATCTAAGGAAAGCATTGTATTAAGGTAACTTAAGAGCCTCATTTGCATTTTATGCACATTGAGGCATTAGGCAAGGGCTAGATTAAGTAGTAAAAACCAGAGATGGGAGACTTCAACTCACAAATTGAAAAGTTAGACAAGGGGAACTATGAACTATGAAGATTTAGGGTCTCCAACTACCTTATGGGCAAGGGCCTTTGGGGATTGATTAGTGGGAGTGAACCAGGACCTAGGTAGGATTAAAATCCAATCAATGAACAATGAAGGGACTTTAGAGAATGGAATGAAAGAGACAAGAGGGTTATTTTTATCCTTTCCCAACACATAAACAATAACATGATCAGACATATCCAAGATTTGGATTCAAGCATGAAGGTATGGGAGACACTTGAGAAGGTTTATTCAACAAGCACGAAAGAAAGGAAGATTCAAGTCAATAATGAACTCAAGAACCTTATAAAGAGCTCAAGGAGTAGCATAAATGACTACATAATTAAGGTGAAGAAATTGTCAGATGCATTGGGATCCATTGGAAGCCACATAGATGATGACGATCTTATGGCTTATACTCTCAATGCTTTGAGGGATGATGAGAAGTGGAAACCCTTTACCACTTCAATATATGTAAGGGATCATCTTCCGGATTTTGAGGAATTGGTTGCTCTCATGGTCACAAAAGAGATGAAAATAGGTGGAAGTTCAACTAAAAGCAAGGATGCACAAGTGTTTTATGCAAGTAATCAAAGGGGCATAGGAAGATGAGGACAAAGTAGGGCAAAGGAAGGTTTGGAGGAAGGCAAGGACACTTAGAGAATCAAGGACATGACCAAGGCACCTCATGACAAAGATGTGGAAGAAGAGCAAGAGGAAGAGGAGGAAGGCATCAACAAAACAAGAATCAAGATGGCAAAGGATGTTACATATGTGGCTAGTTTGGACACTATGCTATAGATTGTTACCAAAGAGGAAACCAAAGGAGCTATAATCAAGGTTCTTCATACAAAAGGCAATTTAATTATGCTTCTACAAGTCCAAAGAAATGACAATCTCTTGATGATGCACATGAATGGGATTCAAACAAAATAGATAACACTTAGTAAATTGATAGTGGATGTAGCAATCATATGAGTTGCAATGCTGCTTGGTTTACTAATCTACATGCTCCCAAAGGTAAAGTACATGTAGAAACATATGATGATACAACCCATGAGATCTCCCATGTTGGAGATGTAGCTTTGGATGACAAGGAGGAAGGAAGATGTCTCAAGGATGTATTGCATGTACCTAGCATCATGAAGAACTTGGTATTGGTAGAGAAAAATGGTTGAAAGAGGCTACCAAGTAAGGTTCAAAAAAGGTGGAGCTTTGTGGAGAATTCTAAGCAAGGTACAAGGTCATAGCAAGAGGAAGGAAGCAAGGGAAATTCTTTGCTTTGGAGGTAAATTCTCATTCCACTCCACATGTCTACTTCACATATGGAAACAAGAAGATTTTGGAGTTTGACTTGTGGCACAAGAGGATAGGTCACATCAACACATAGAAAATGAAGGAAATGAAATTCAAGGGGCTAAATAAATATAAATCTTTTGTATCTTTCATTCCAAAGTCTAAATTCCCTCAATTGTTGTTGATTTGGATCCTGTCGTAGTATAGGTTTGATATCTATGCCATCAATCAAACCATACAATCCTCTACCTTGCAAGTATGCTATGATTCTAAATATTCATGCCTGATAAATATTCTTATCAAGCTTCTCTATTTGTACATGTTGATCAACCATTGTGTAAATACTAAACTTCGTCCTTTAACCCTCTTTTTTGATATGTGTGATAAGAAGAAGTATGAGATTTACATTTGTAATGAATCTTATGCACCTTCTTTGCTTGAATGTTGCTTGAGATGCTTCCTTGCTATCTCCTTCTACCTTCGTGTAGTGTTGATGATGAATCTCTACTCCAATAGCTTCAAATTCTTCATCAAGGTATCATAACCTTCTCCAAGCTTCAATTCCTGGCTATAATACCAATGTTGGAGTTTATTGACCTCAAAAGAAAATCTAGAAATACAAAAAACCTTCAATGAGTTAAAAGTACACTCAAGCTGGATAAATACATAGGGAGCTATGAACTTTGAAAATCTATTGTTTAATGGAGACCTTGAATAGAGATAAACTTGAGAATACACACTACTTGCAGAGGCCACTTCTCTCACATCACAACTTCAATGAATATGAAAATTTACATCATGCAACTATAAAGTAGATGCTTTTCAATGAACCATCAAACATGTGATTTGGATGTACAATGAGGACTATACAACCTCTAAAATCTCTATCTACAAAACTATGGTAGTGCCAAGATAGACATATGACTCTCTTGGACCTCAAAGAAGATCACAACTTTGTCCCTCTTATTATAGCATGGAAAACTAATAAAGGGCCTTCCTAATACATCTAAACTCATGGTAGACACTTGGGTGGAGTTATTACATGACTTAAGGGTTGAAATAAGAAAAATACGGTTGGACTTTGAGAACTAACCACATCAACCTTTCACTAGGACACCATAGCAACTCCTTTGTGACTCGATCATTTGAGTCATCATCTTCTAGATATCACGTGGTACTTTAACCATCTTTTATCATTAATTTGAGCCTTCTTGAAGTATTTAAAGGCCTTCCAAAGGTATTTACATATTTTGGAACTTGTATATTAACCTATACACAAAATAAATGCTCTCAACAAAAATTGGGCACGTAAATTTAGATGAGAAGGTAGAACATGGGTGAATAATTTTTGGTAGCCCTCAGGAAATTAGTCATCATATTTTGAGTGAATTCTCCTAATGTTGGGCAACTAAATGCTAAAGGACCACCAAATAGTGAGCCCTTATCAGATAGTAAGCAAGTGGCCTAGATGATCTCTGTGAGCCTAGCCATTAGGTTAGGTAGGCATAAAATTCCAGGCCAGTAGGTTGCCATTCAAGGCAAAAATAAAGGCCTTTTGGCATTGCACAATTTCCCCATAGAATCATAATGGGGGGAGTGTAGAGTGGGGCATGCCCCCTTGTACGGGGTCCGAGGGGGCTATACCCCTAGCTTGTATGGCCGAGATGATAAGATTTTTAGTCATGGAGATATTATCAGATTGTATATTTTACTGACTATTTTTTATCTCTTGAGTATGTTTATCTATACCTAATCCCCTCGCAAATGCTTTATAAGCATGGCCCATGTTACAGCATAACGGAATAGACCAATAGACATAGTTGAGAGGAAACTGTAGACAAAGATAGATGTAGACTAAGAGATAGAGAACTAAAATTCTTAGATTGCCAATAGTAATGCCATTACAATGATGGTGATATCCAACCATGTGCTCCCAATGTGGAGCTTAGATGGCGATCTAGATAGAATCTAGATGAAGGGCTCACTAGTACACAATGCTATGTAAGATTTCAAGTGGTGTATCATCATCTACAACTAGGAATCAAGGTGGTTCGTCAACAAGAGTAGGTGGAGCACAGAGAGGAGCAAAAATGATGTCAGTCGTCCCAACATTGAGGATACAACCACTAACCTTCACAGAAGGTAAACTTGATGGTACAAACTAGACCCTATGGAAGTTTAAAATAACTTCTAACCTTGATTCATATGAGCTTCTCGACACTATTCTTGGCTCTAATCATGAGCCCCAAGAAACAGTGATCTAAATAATATTGGTCAAATGATTCCTCTCGATGCTGATATTCCACATGATTGGAAACATAGAAATTTAGATGCACTTTGTGCTCTAGTTACAAGTACTATTGATAGTGTTCTTACTCTCATTTAGCATACTACCAAGGCATTTTAAGGAAATAAAATATTGAGAAATCAATATGAAACTCATAATCAAACATGGATTCAGAGATTCGTGAATCAGGTAGCATAAAGAATCTACAAGATCACTCGCATAAAGAATCTACAAGATCAAATTTCTGCTGATGGGGAGATTGTAGAGGTGTTTATCACTCACATAAAGAATCTACAAGATCAAATTTTAGAAGTAGGTGTACAAAAGTTAAGTGAAGATCTAGGTCGAAGTTGTCTTCCAATCTATCCACCAAATTTTTATGGTTTGGTAAATGCTCTTAATACTCAAATCAGACCTCAACAACTAATGTTTGAAGAATTCAGTGCCTTACTCATGGAGGAGCTGTGGCTCAAGGCAAGGAGTGGCGGTAGAAAAGGAGATGCTGCATTCATAGAAAATGCCAAAGGAGGCAAAGTGAACTCTTCAAAAGATGGAGACAAAAGAAGAATGACAAAAAGAAGTTCAAGGGAGAGCATTTCCACTACAAGAAGAAAGGCCACAGAATCCAAGATTGTCCCATCAAGAAGGAAGAAGAGAAGAATGGCTCTTCAAAAGGTGGTAAGGAGTCTGCCCACACTACAAAAACATAGCTTGAGTTATTTGTTATGATAGAGTAGGTATGATCCTTGACTGAAGATTCAAGAATGGATGACTCATGGGTTTTGGGGAAAGTGGTGCGTCTTGTCACATGATGAGCTGAAAAGACCTTTACAGTTCCTTAGCCTCTTAAGGAACCCATCATAGTAAAGGTAGGAAAAAATGCAAGATGTCCTACAGAGGGTGAAGGTACGATTTCTTTCATTAGCTCTAATGGGGATGTCAAAAAGCTTTCAAATGTGTTGTATGTTCCAGAAATCAAACAAAATTTACTTTTAGTAGCTTCTATAAATGATCAAGGTCATCAAGTATCTTTCAGTAAGACAGGAGCTAAGATTATGGATAGTAACAACAACGTTCTTGGGATTGGCATAAGGAGGAAAAACCTATATGAGTTGTCTACTCTTAGAACCACTACAAGTATGGGCAAACGTAAGCTATGGCATGAGAGATTTGGCCACATCAAATACCTTTTACTAAAGTATGTGCATCATAAGGGTATGGTTGCACACTTGCCATCCATGTGCATCATAGGGGTATGGTTGGACACTTGCCATCCATCGCATAAATGAAGGAACCATGTGAAGCTTGCATGGTGGGAAAGAAATAGAGGAAGGCATTTCCACAAGAAAGCAAGAACAGAGCAAGCTATCCTCTAGAGTTGGTGCATGCTAGCTTGTGTGGAAAAATGCCTACAGAGGCCTTGGGTGTATCTTCCTATTTCATGTTACTTGTTGAAGACTATAACAGGAAGATGTGGGTATACTTCCTTCACGATAAGGCTCAAGCTTTTGGTAAGTATAAACAATGGCTTCAGCTTGTTGAAACTGAAAGAGGGAAAAAGATGAAGAAATTCAGGATAGATGATGGACGTGAGCTCACATCAACAGAGTTTGAAGATTTCTCCAAGATTAAAGGAATCAAGCATCAACTTAAGCCCATAATGGAACGGTGTTGTAGAACATCAGAATCAAAACATCATGGAGATGGAAAGGTGCATGTTGAAGGCAAAGTGTTTGCCTGGTCACTTTTGGGTAGAGGCTATCAACGCTGCTATCTACATCTTGAATCAAAAGGTACATGAAGGAACTTGATGGAAAGACTCCACAAGAGGCCTACACTGGTAAAAATCCATCTGTTTCCCATTTCAAAATATTTTGGAAGTGAATGTTATGTACATGTTCTAGATAGCAAGACAAACAAGATTCAACTTAAAAACATCAAATGTATCTTCTTAAGGTACAATGAAGATAAGAATGCTTATAATGTTTATGACCCTGAGGCTAAGAAGATCATGGTGATTCGTGATGTGGTGTTTGAGGAGGAGCAACCACATGCACTGGAGGAGGGAAATAGAGCTTCCACTTTATCATCAAGTGAGGGGCAATCCACTGTGAACTTGGTGCAAAAGCTACCCTTTTTATACAAGAAAAGAAAGCATAGTTGGAGTTTGAGGTCTAGAGAAGCACGTAAACAACACAAGGAAGAAGAAGAAACTTGGAGCACAACACATACACTAGAATGTACAAAGATAAATGACTCATTAGGGTTATAGGTGTATATACAAGCCAGGGGAAGAAAAACCTCCTAAAGAGGGAAAAACGTGCCGTGATAGTCCTAGTGTGTTCACACACATCCCTACCTAAATATATCAACAAATCCCCTTAGGAGTGATGCGATGAACAAGGAGCTGACACTCATGTATAAGGAAGTGTTGAGCTATGTGGAATCAATCCACAAAAGGAAGTAAGGCCAAAACTTTGCGAAAAGCTTCAAACATCTCCCTAGGTAAAGCCTTTGTGAAAAGGTGTGCAATGTTCTCCTATGTGGGCACATATGCCAAACTGATCTCCTATGTGGGCACATATGCCAAACTGATCTCTCCAACAGAGAACCTCTCCCTGACATAATGATAGGGCACCTCAATGTGCTTAGTGCGAGTATGGAACACAGGGTTCCTCCCAAGTGCCAATGCACTCTGATTATCAGTGAAGATGGTGGTGGCAAAAGACTGACCAACACCCAAATAAGCTGTAAAACATCTTAGCCAGACACACTCAACAAACGCTGTGAAAGCTACCCTATACTTAGCCTCACAACTAGAAGTGGCCACAGTAGATTGCTTCTTGCTCAACAAAGATATGCATGAGCTACCAAGCATGAAGCAGAAACCACTAGTGGACACACGAGTGTCATCGCAACCAACCAAGTCGGAGTCAAAAAAAGCATGTAAATCTGACGATAGTTATCCCCCCTTGGGCTAAAACAATCCAAGTAGATGGGTACCACTCAAGTAGCAAAGGATGCACTTAACCACCTGCCAATGCTTGACACCTACGTAATGCATAGACCTGCTCAACTGTGAGACAAAAAACTGAATATCTGGCCACATAATGCATAAGTAAATCAAGCACCCAATAACCCATTGATAGAGAAAAACATCAAATGCATCTCTAGCATCATGAAGGCTCAATCGTAAACCTGTCTCCTTAGGAGTGGCAATAGGTTTGCAATCTTCAAGGCCAAAATGCTGCAATATGTGTCAATATATTTTGTTTGACACAAAGCTATTCTGCCATCAACTTGCATAAACTGAATGCCCAAATAATGATCCAAATGCCCAAATAATGATGCAAATGCCCAAATTTTACATCTCAAATGAGGCATGCAGATCAGCCTTAAAATCAACAACATGCTTCTCATGAGGACCAGTGACCAACATGTCATCAACATACACAACAATGATCAGAAGCACATCATTTGCATGCTTAACATATGAGGCACTCTGAGTTGCGTTGCTCTCAAAACCATGTGCAATTAGGTAGGCATGTATCTTTTCATACCAAGCAAGTGGTGCTTGCTTCAAACCATATAATGCCTTTTTCAAGTTGCACACTTGGTTTTCATGCCCTTTCTCCACAAATCCATGGGGCTAAAAAACATACACTTCTTAGTGCAAGTCACCATTCATAAATTTAATTTTAGTGTCTAATTGATGTACATTCCAACCATGATGAGCTGCAAGTACATAGATGGTAAGAACAATAGTCATTCGACATGTAGGACCAAGTGCCTTATCAAAATCAATGCCTCATTCTTGAGCATAACCCTTTGCAACATGCCTAGCCTTATACCTGTCAACTGTTCCATCATGCTTATGCTTCTGCTTGTATACCCACCTTGTGCCAATGGCTTCTTACCAAGAGGCAAGTCACATAAAGTCTAGGTACCATTTTTTGTAATAAAATCATATTCTGATTGCATAGCAGCCATCCAATTTTCAAAATTTTGTGGTTCATCAAATGAAACAAGCTCATTCTCATCATAGAGATTAGAGGCAGCCATAGCATAGCAATCTGATGCAAAAGAAGCACTATGAGAGCCTGAACGAGTACGATATGATAGAGGTGTATCTAATTTGCTATCTTGCAAAGTTTGTACCAACCATTTAGGCATAGTTTCTGCCTCCTCTATGTTAGTTCTCTTATTAACAAGTGCATGTAAATCTGCATCAGAAATGGAATGATCTGCATAATCACATGAAACCTGTAAAGGTTGAAAAGTTGCCTCATTTGGATCAGCACTAAACTGTCCACTTGTAAAAAGAGGCAGCAAAGTGTCATACATGTCTTTGGAGCTAACCGATGTCTCCTTAGTCCATGAAAGTAATGGTTAAATAAATCTTCTACAAAAACAACATCACAACTAACCAAAATGCATTTAGTCTATGAAAGATACAGACGATAGCCTTTGCTTTCAAAACTGTAACCAACAAAAATACATTTCACTGCTTTATCATCCAATTTCCTGCATTGTTGTTCATGTGCTAATGCATATGCCACACTACCAAAAACATGTAGGTGAGCAACAGATAGCTTCCAATCATGCCAAGCCTTGTATGGGGTGATAGACTACAATGCTTTAGTGGGACACCTATTAAGTACATACTACCATTTAGCAACTCCATTCTATTGAGGTGCATATGACACTGTACACCGCTGTTTTATCCCATGTTCAACCAGAGATGCATTAAGATCAGAAGACATATATCCCCCCTATGACAGTACACCGATGTTTTATCCCATGTTCAACCAGAGATGCATTAAGATCAGAAGACATATATCCCCCCTGATCAGATTGGTGGGTGCTCATTTTACAAGTTGATAGATTTTCAACCAAAACCAAAATTGCTTGAAGCACATAAACACTTCGGACTTTGATTCAATGGATTTACCCACTCGAAAAATCATCAATGAAAGCCACGAAGTAAAGATATTTCCCAAAGGAAGGTGTCTGCATAGGACCACATACATCACTATGTACAAGCTTCAATTTTTGAGTAGCTCGAATTGAACCATCTTTTAGGAAGGAGGAACGCTACATTTTTCCCAGAATAATATCTTCACAGACATGTTTACCAGGTGCCTCAAGTTTGGGCAAAGATGACACCATTTCAAATTTGTGTAGCCATATCAAACTAGCAAAATTCAGATGAACAAAGCGTGCATGCCAAAGCTTTGCATCTGACATAGCCTGAGAATCATGTACTGCACATGCTGAATCATTCACAAATTTTTCATAGTCTATAAGCATATACATCCCATGATATAAAATGCTAGAATTAATAATGACATTGCCATTTGACAGATCATGCCAAGCCGATCTTGGCTAATGCTAAAATTGATAAGATATTTTTGTTGATCCCTGGCACAAATAAAGCATTCAATAATGTAAAAGAACTACCATTAGGAGTAGTTAGAATGATCTTACCAACTCCCATGATAGGATAAGAGGAGTTGTTGGTGCATATGATAGTATTCCCTCTAGAGGCATGCTTGAGTGAAGTGAAGAAATTGCGTTGCAAGGTAATGTGTTTGGTTGCCCCACTATCAAAGTACCAAACATCTAAGTCTATTATAGACATACATTGTTCATGAGAAGATGGGTCATAAGTGCAAACTGTCGTAAATGCCCATTCTTCATTCTGCACAAGATTAGTAGACTCTCTTTTGGACATAGAGGCCTCTGCAATGACCATTCCAACCTCTTTTTTCTTTGTCTCTTTTCCAGCCAGGGATAGCTCTTTATGACACGATAATTTCCTTTACATTATTTACAAAATAACTTCTTCTTTTTGTTTTCTTCTCATCTCTGTCATCCTTCTTTGATTGTGTAGAATTAGCAGATTTTTGCTTACTAGTAGATGAGCTCCATTTACCTTTGCCCTTTTGACTAGCCAGGAAAGCTTGATCTGCAATACACATAATGGACCTGTTCTACCTAGACTGATCTTCTTGCAATAAAATAGAGACTATTTCCTAAAATGTTAAGGCATTTATATTGCCTTTCATCATCAATTGAAGAGTAGAAGCAAAACTCTTATATGAATCTTGAAGACCATTCAAAACACTCTGCACAAGTGAACTATCAGGCAAGACTTCATCAACAGAAATCAACTGATCCTTCAAATCTTTGATCTTTGTTAGAAAACAATGCATGGAATCTTCTTCATTCATGTGCTCACTCTCCAACTATTTTCACAAGTAAGCAATACGAGCCTCATACCTTGCTTGGTATGAAGTGGTAAGTGTATCCCAAGCATCATTTGCTATTCTACAAGAGCAAATGTGAGGAATAATGGAAATTTTGCTCTGCAATAGGTGCAATAGGAACTATAGCACGAATAGGAACTTGAAGAATATCACTAACTTCAACACCCTCCGCATCACCTTCAGTAACTATGTTTGCAAGTGTAATAGCATGTTTTTCAACACCGTGCACAATATTCTACAATCCTTTTGCAACCAATACATGACACATCATATAAGCCCATAATGGGTAATTGGTACCATCCAACTTATCCTCAATAGCCAACATACGGAATACATCACTACTTTTAGCCATGGCCACTGACTAAAATACCTTTATGTAGAAAAATGATTGTATCTCAAAAAGTTGAACAAAATTATCCTATCGAGTTCTGCTAAACCTATAGCAAACTTTGAGATGCTTATATTGGCAAACCGAAACCTATATATATCTTTGGCATAAAAAGACAAAATCGCCTACACAAGTGCTGCACTATTGCATTTGAACGCCGGGGTGAAAAACTCCTAAAGAGGGAAAAAGATTGCCCCGGTGATCCTAGTGTGTTCATACACATCACTACCTAAATATATCAACAAGCATCATCTTGAGATGATGATCCTAAAAGTCACTAACTTGTCATCACCCAAGCCAAAAAGCCATTGCCAGTTTAGGTGAGGTAGCTCTATGATTATGCAAACCCTCTCACAATCACTAGAACATGTTATAGATGGATGGAGGCTATCATAGAGAACATAGGTATAGATATGGGCAAACACCCATATTGTAAACACAACCCTGATGCCTGAACTATTCAAGAATAAGCAAAGGAACCAACCAATGTGGAAGAGGCACTCCACGATCTGAATTGGAAGGTTGTAATGCAAATAGAATACAACAATATCATGAAGAATGGAACTTGGGAGCTAGTGGATGGACCCCCTAAGCATAAATTCAATGGCACCAAGTGGGTCTAGAAGTTAAGTACACGGTTGATGGCACTATGGAAAAGTACAAAGCAAGACTTGTTGCACATGGATACTCACAAGTTGAAGGCATTGACTTTTTTGAATAATTTGCCTTGGCTGCAAGGATGACTAATATCCGAGTAGTACTAGTTGTGACTACACATAAGCAATGGCCACTCTTTCACATGCATATCAAATCATCATTCCTGAATGCACACCTCAAGGATGAGGTATATGTGTCTCAAGCACCAGGGTTTTAGGCTCCCCATTCAGAGAACAAGGTATGTGTTATGTGAGGACTAAGTACAATCAAGTAAATTAAACTAGTCTAGCCCATAAGGGGTGAGAGATGCACCCTCCACACAAACAACTCCACCCATATATATACCTCAAGGCCAAGGGAGGAATGTTAGGAGAGCTTGCCAAGTATCTCCTCCACATGGATGCTAATCCAAGTCCTTTTAACCTTGGAAATCACATGGAATCATATGGCTCTCACATGGATTCTAAAAGGACTTCTCCCAAGCTTTTATGTACAATTAGCAAGGCTTGAGAGGTGTCCCTAAGGGTTAAATACCATACCCTTAGGAAATATCAATCCTAAGGGTCAAAACCCTTCAACTGGGAGTAAATAAATCCAAATAGTTCAAGGGTTCAAACCATAGTCTTGGAGACACTTTCCCAATTGTTTGTCAATAACATCCAAGGGTTCTCCAAGTGGCTTTGGACCCTCAAAACCCATGTCTTTTGTTGCTTTGACCCAAAGTTATCCAACATTCTTCCCCCCTTTAACATTTTCGTCCTCAAAAATGTGTGTAGGTATAATATGTGTAGTATTCCCCCGTGCCCCATGATCAGTCTCATCAATCATGGTCTTCATCTCTTTGATTTGCCTTTTAATCAGATGGGGATTCCATCCCAGACTGATCTGGGAAGAAAGGAATCCACTTGTGGACTAATCCCTACCCAAGTCATTCTAACATTACTTAACTTTGCATGTGAATTATTAAATCAAGTGCAAAGTATGGAAAGAATGATAAGGGTGGATTAAAACATCCTTGCCTATTCCAATGTTTCTTTATTTGCAAACTGCACATCCATAGAACAAACATATGAAGTAGGTGGATTTTGAAATTTTTCAACCAACTTGCTATGTAGATCCATTTCTATGCACTAGTCAGGCATGGACCTAGCAAAATAGATGGATCTCTGACTAGTTCAAGACTTTGAGAAGTCTCCTTAAGTTGAGGCTGACCAAAACATCTAATTTAGATGTTTCTAACTATTCTCTACTTCTTCACCAACATCTACTAATCTCTTTTCCCAAATACAGGACTACCATGTCCTATTGTGCTATAGAGTCAAGGTAAAATGTAGGAAAGAAGTGATTAATTTCTTTGGGCCACCAACTTCCAAATGATTTACCCAAGAATACGTCTCAAAAGTCTTGACTTGTTTGGAACTATGAGAACTATAAACAGTTCCTAAGAGCTTTACTCCAAATCTCTTTTAAGAGAACTTTTAGATTCTTCATCCATTGATCTTCAAGAAATACTCAATGGATGAATGAATTATCTTTAAAAAAAATATCTTGTAAGATTGAAGGGGCTCTACACCTTTTAATGTTTAATTTAGTTACTTATTCCATTCAATTGAACCTCATCTAGGAATGACTTTGAAGATTCCTTCCAAATCAAATCCAAGGTCGGGAAAAGCAAGAAGGAAGAACCAAAACCATGTGTAACTGGTTCAACTTTTTAAGACACTAACATGATTTGAGTTGAATGAGAGGAGACTCAAACGGTGAAAGACTTATTCTAGTTGAGGGTTTGAAGTATTATTTGAATTCTCAAAAAGATTCTTTGGGTAAAGTTAAACCATCATCCATCTACCAAACTCTAGTAGTACATCAATTTCTCGAGCCACCAAGCTTTGATGATGTTTTAACTTTATTCTCAAATAAATGTTGCTCAATTATTAAATTAATCTTGTTTTTCCAATCTCTTGAGGCCCCTATATACTAGAATACCAATCTAACATACATCTCTTACTTTAGGAGATCGATTACCTTGTATGATCAACAAGAGTTTTTTGGATTAACTTATTCTAAATTCACTTATGGATTACTAAGTCAATTCTTCATACCTTAATACTAAAAGACATAAATTCGAGTAAAGATATTGATTCACTTAGTTTTATTATAAACTAAGTGCTTCATCCTAGATTGACTTAGTTGAACTTGCCTTTCTCAAAAGGATCTTTCCAAGTTCTTTCTCTACAAAAATACATGTAGTATTTCTAATGAAAGGACTACGAAATCTTTATTGGAAAATTTCATAACTTAGAAGAGACTATAATAGTCTTATAGAAAACCCTTATGAAGATCTAGAAAGTGCTTTTCAACTTTCATGATCTTCAAACTTTTCAGACATATGGTACTTGAAGTGTTTTTTTAATCATATTCTTGACCATCATATACTTCATCTTTATCTATGAAGTTTCAATCCCCATTGGGATTGAGTCTTACTTTAATCCATGAGCTCAAAACTAAAAGATACCTATCATCTCAAGGTAAGATGTCCCATACCATCATTCCTACATTAATGTGAATATAAAGTATAGTGTCCCATACCACCATACTTCATATCCAACACTAGTATGTGAATGATATTTATATTGAAGTTTAGAAAATTTATTAAGAGTACCTTCTACTCAAATTCTTTTTAGAATTTGAAGTTAAGGAATGTTTTCTATTATACGTATGTTTCTAGGGCTTCCAACACAAGATCATTCAATGATCTCATGTTTTCCAATTTTCTCATGCTTATCTTGGAAGCTTTAAACCCTTGTGATGGAATAAACATCCATCAATCAGTTCTAATTTCCTTGAATTGTATTCAAGACTTAGTTAGTTCTTGTTAAACTAACTTGTAATTACAACATATTATTCTAGCATTTAGATTCCTTTCCATACCCAAAGATTTTCAAAAAGCTACCCTAGGGTTTTTCCAAGAATCTTGTTTAATTACTTAAGTCTTTCATCTTTATAGATTGCTTTTAAAGAACTTGGCTCTAAAATCATTAAGGATGGCTCCATTTTGAGACTGTTAGGCATCCCTATTGTTAAAAATAAAGAAGCAAGTTCATATATATTTTGCAAAAAGGATTTTCTTAAAATAGAAGGAAAATGCAAAAATAAAAAATGGAAGCATTTACTTTATCAAGTAGTGGATGCCAGAAGAGAATCAATCAAAAGAGAATCAAATCCCGAAATTGAACTGGGAGAAAACAGTGGCTGCTCAAAGTAGTGGAAGAGTTATGGAGAAGACCTCTCAAACTCATCATGAGAGCTCGTGGTCATTTGGCTACAAAAGAGGCAAGGGAGGACACTCAAGAATAGAGGAAGAAGGTGTTGAAGTCCCCTTGTAGGTAGTTCATTTGGTTTTCAGTCATTTGATTCTCTTCAGTTTCATAGACTATGTCTAGTCGCATACCAATTTCTGGGTAGCCTGATTGTGAGAGTCGTATCTCTCAATATATGTGTCCATCTTTAGAGTTAAAATTTTCATTGGAAAGTTTACCTTGATTAATTCCTCTATCTATAATGGTGTTATCAAATTCGTTATGCTCTATGGGTTATTCAAGTTTTAGTGGTCTAGTTTTCAACCTAACTCAGTGGACAAGTAGCCTGTTTTGAGGCAAAGAGTTGCCAAACCAAAACTTCTCCAAATTGAGTGTTTCATAGCACATTTGAAATATATTAGTGTCTAGTTTGAGTGACTAAAGTCTCAAGTTCATTGCGTTCTTTAGTTGATACCAATTTTCATTTTAAGGTTCAGCTATAGGTAAAAGTCTTGATCCTGAGAAGGTCTTCTACACTTTCCACTGCAAATAGGAGAGGAATTCTCCAACAGTTGGTATTAGAGAATTGGAGTTTGAAGAAACAAAGAATTGGAACTAAAGTAAAGCAAAGGAGAAGCCACAAATCAAGGGGGAGCTTTGTAAAGTCAAGACAGAGTGCCAAAACATAACTGAGGTAAACTTCAAACTTGAAAGTCTTCAATGGCTGATTTAGGACAACAAGTTGAGAAGTTCGATAAAGATAATTTTTAGTCTTCGAGGTATATAATGACAAGTTACCTTAAAGGTAAAGGTTTATGGAGTCTAGTTACTGGAGATGATCCACAACTAGTGGACCCTCAAGATCCCAACATTACTCTAGCACAAAGGAGACAATTTGCTGATTGGGAAGAGAGGAATTGAAGGATGATGTTCCTCATTTCACAAGTTATTTCTAACACTATGATTGGTCATGTGCAAAGCCTAGTGATAGCCAAGGAAGTTTGGAAGTATTGGAGAAGGTGTATGCTACCTGAACAAGGTCTCAGAAGATGCAACTCAAGAATGAGCTCCACAACATGAAGAAAAGCTCAAGCCAAAGCATTAGTGAGTATACATTGAAGATGAAGGAGCTTCGAGATCGGCTAGCATAAGTTGGATGCAAGATAGAAGAGGAAGTCATCATCCAAACAACCCTCAATGGCTTGAGGAGTGAAGAAAGGTGGAAGCCCCTCATCACAAACATTCTTTACAGAGATCTTCTACCAACATTTGACGAGACTATACCAATTCTTGTGGCTGAAGAGGTTGCTCAACAAGAAGAAGGCAACAAAGGTAAGGACAACCATAGCCAAATGTTGTATGTAGGTCAAGGTAAAGGAAGGAACTCAAGAGGAGGCTCATGCGGAAGAGGAAGAAGCTACAACAACACAAATTCCAGTCAACAAATCAAATGACAACACATATGGAAGAGGTCGAGGAAGAAATAGAGGAAGAGGTCAAGGAAGAAATAGAGGAAGAGGTCGAGGTTCATACAATCCTCATAAAGGTATAACATGTTATCATTGTGGTAAACTAGGACATTATGCAAATGATTGTTGGCAAAGGAATGGAAGGCTGAATGGAGGCAACCAAAGGAGCCAAAATAACTATGTGAGTACATCAAGTGAAGGAGATAAGAAAACCATGCTTGCCATGAAGCATGAGTACAAAAACTCGAGAAGTAATGATAAAAAATGGTTTATAGATTCAGGTTGCAACAACCATATGACATGCCAAGGAGATTTATTCACAAATCTACAAGCTCTAAGTGGAAAAGGATGTGTTGAGACCGGTGATGAAACTCAACACACAATTGAGCATGTTGGAGATATCAAGCTTGGAGACAAGAAGGTATTGATTGATGTTCTTCATGTTCCTACTATTGTAAAGAATTTGATTTAGTAGGACAAATGGTCGAGAAAGGATATCATGTTATCTTCAATGAAAAAGGCTACTTTATAAAGAATCCAAAAGAAGGATTCAAGGTCGTTGCTCAAGGAAGGAAAGAAGGTAGGATGTTCACTTTGGGCATTCAACAACCACATGGAAAGGTGATGTATATTCAGTTTGGAAACTAGAGGATTGCTGAAATCAAATTGTTGCACAAAAGTTTTGGACATATCAACATTCCCAACCTCAAGGACATGAGCAACCATGAAGTGGTAAGAGGTCTTCCAAGATTTAATGATGTTGGACTGCATGAGTTTTGTGAAGCATGCCAATTAGGAAAGCGAAATCGACAACCATTCAAGAAGAGCAACTATGTGGCAAGGAATTTCCTCGACTTGATACACACAGATGTATGGGGACCATCACAACAACCATTGGGGGCTGGTAATAGATATTTTGTTACTTTTATTGATGATCATTCAAGAAAAGTATGGATGTTCTGCATAAAACAAAAATGAGATGTGTTCTCCATGTTCAAGAGATTTAAAGCATAGGTAGAAAAGGAAATAGGATGTCACATAAAGACCTTGAGGTCTGTTGGAGGAAGATAATATTTTTGCAAAGAATTTTCAGATTTTCTTTATGAAAATGGCATCAAACAACAATTTACATGTAGGTACATGCCTCAACAAAATGGAATAGTTGAAAGGAAAAATAGACATGTCACACAAGTTGCAAGATGCATGTTCAACGAGATGAAGGTGCCACTAAACTATTGGGCTAAAGTAGCTAGTACTGCTGTTTATTTGATGAACAAGTGCACAATGGCTAGAGTGCATAATTTGACTCCTGAGGAAGTTCCGGTAAGAAACCTGATCTTACACATCTCAAAGTTTTTGGATGCATGTTATTGTTCACATTCCTCAAGAATTAAGGACAAAGATGGATCCAAAGTCAAAAAAATGTATCTTCATTGGATATTCATCGGAGCAAAAAGGATATAGGTGCTACAATCTGGTGACAAAGGAGCTATGAGTCTCAAGAAATGTGGTACTTGGCGAACTAAGACCATGGTTTGGAGACAAAGGGAAAGAGAAGATTCTTGAAGAAGATTGCAAAGATGATCGAGGTGTTGTCCAAGAAGAATTTCAACAAACAAGCACTCAAATGTCGGGTCCAGAAGCCTCTACATCCCTTGGAGAGAGCTCAACATGGAAGGGGAGACTAAGGAGTCATTCCTCATCACCAACATCAGGTTATGGAAGATTTGAAGCTGAAATGCTGCCTAAAATAGTGATTCAAATGCAAGTGAAGAAGAGTATGAAGAGGTGATTACACCAAAGATAAAGTTGAATTGGTTGAAGAAGCAATATTCAGAAGAAAATGAAAGAAGGTCTTCAAGAGCAAGGTATCCAATTCAAAGGCTGAGCTATGATAGTTTTATTGCAAAGCATTTTGCATATATGACATAGGTGGTCAAAGACAAAGAACCGGATGCATATGAAGAAGCATGTACACAAAAAGAATGGCAGCAAGCTACCCAAGAAGAGATAAAAGCTCTCAAGGACAATCAACAGTTCCAAAGGTTGAAGGTATGAAGATTGTTCCAAATAAATGGGTGTTTAAAATAAAGAGAAATGTTGATGGTTCTCTAGCTAGGCATAAAGCTAGACTAGTAGCAAAAGGATTCAAGCAAACTTATGGCATCAACTATGAAGAGACTTTCAACCCGTTACAAAGATGGGAACAATTAGAACCTTGATTGCAGTGAGTGCAACAAGGAGATGGCCATTCTACCAACTTGACACAAAAAATGCTTTTCTCAATGGTGAACTTCAAGAAGAGGTATATATGAGTCAACCGATTGGATTTGAAAATAAAAAGCATCCACATTTTGTTTGCAGATTGAAGAAAGCTTTGTATGGGTTGAAGCAAGAAGCACGTGCTTGGAACCAAAGATTGGTTGAGTATCTCACAATGTGTGAGTATAGCCAAAGTAGTGCAGATCCCTCTCTCTTTATGAAGAAAGAAGAAGGCAAGCAGGTATACATTTGCATATATGTTGATGATCTCATCATAACAGGAAGTAATGTTGCAAGAATACAAGATTTAAAAAGAAAAATTGGTAAGGAGCTTAAAATTTTAGATCTTGGTGAGCTAAAATACTTTTTAGGCATTGAGGTAGTCTATGGGAAAGATGGCATCTACTGGATGCAAAGAAAGTACCTGGTGAATGTCCTTTCTAGATTTGGAATGAGTGAATGCAAACTACTCACTCAGCTTATGGACACAAATGTGAAGCTATGCTCAATTGATGGAGAGAAGTTACATGATGTAAATACATATAGGAGTATTATAGGTTCATTGATCTATGCTACGATCACAAGACCGGATTTATGTTACATCATTGGAGTTCTTTCTCAATTTATGCAAACTCCAACAAGTGAAGATTTAAATTCAGACAAACGAGTGCTAAGATATGTGAAGCACACAGTGAATCATGCCTTGTTTTATAGATATGATGAAGAATTGAAGGTAAAGGGCTTCAATGATGCTGATTGGGTTGGTTCAAAGTGTTGGAGACTTCTTAATCTCCAAAGGTTTAATCTATACTAATCTAAGAACACTTCTATATAAGTTATGGATCAAACTTTACACAAATATTGTCCTCTTTTATCAAAACTTTCACTAACACTTCTCTGAGTAAAGAAATTCCTTCTTCAAAAAGTCTGCTTAAGAAATCGACTTTATTTCCTGCACATATCTTCAAATTTCTTCAAACCAATGATGCACACATCTTTAGACTACCTTTGCGCAATCATATCAACCATTAGTTCATCAAAAGAATCATTAAAACTTTAATTCGATCCTTAAGATCAAAATTATGTCAGAAACTATCTTTCTGAACAAACGACTTTGACATAGGTAACTTCTAAGATTGATTTCTCATAGCACAGATCCCGTTTTGCTAAATGCTTTTAGCCATAGCTTCCTTACCTTCTAACTTAGATTTTGAATGCTCATTCATCAAAAACTTTACACTGTGCACTGAGATCTAAGCAAAACATTGGCACGAAAAAGTGTGCAACTTTGAGAGATCATCTGTAGACTTTACATACACATGTTCCTATTGATCATACTCACAGCAGAAGAAGAATTAGATCATGAAACTTTGAACATAGTTTCATTACCTTCTAGATTAGATGTGTACAAAAGGATTTCTGATCCACATGATCAGACGAGATAAATCTACGAAATACTCATCGCTATTTTCTGAAGATAACTCTCTTTACATCTATCTCTATGACACTTGTCTTCTAATGATTCTCTCATGTATTTCTTTACATCATTGACTTATATACATATGATTCTAGACTTATCCCGCATCTATTACATTACTCCTTATCATCCTAAGGATTATCTATACTCATATTACAAGAATTTCCAACTGTAATGTACATATATATACAAACTTCACTTTTGAGATCTCTTCACTTTCTCAAGTGACTTTTTGAACTTCAATCTGATCTTTGACATGCTTCAAGCTCTTTGTAATCATCAATTTGTGATTGCTGTGTTCCAGCAGCTCCCCCTCAATCACTAATTGTAATTATTCCATTCTTCTTTACTCCTGCCATCTCCTTGAATCTTTGTAGCTTAGGTCCATCCAAGTTTTTTGTTAACATATCTGCAGCTTGTTCTTTTGTTGGAGTATACATCACTTCAATCTCTTTATCAAGTACCTTTTCTCTCAAGAAATGATACTGAATCTCTATATGCTTAGTCCTGGCATGAAAAATAGGCTTAGCTGCCAAATACCATGAACTCATATTGTCTCCAAAAATAATTGGAGTACTCTTATCAGTTCCAAAACTCTTCAATAAGGTCTTTAACCATATCACTTCTTTTGCAGCCTCTACCATTCCTTTTATACTCAGCTTCTGTAGATGACAAAGCAACTATATGTTGCTTCTTTGAGCACCAAGAAACTAGTTTATCTCCAATATAACAGAGATACCCATGAGTAGACCTTCTATCATCTGAATCACCTACCCAATCTGCATCACTAAACACTTTGATTCTTGTATCAGAAGTAAATCCATAATACAGACCTTCACTTAGGGTTCCTTTGATATATCTGAGTACCCTTTGAGCTGCAATCCAATGAGTCTTCTTTGGACAATGCATGAATTGTGATAACACACCAACTCCATATGATAGATCTCGCCTTGTCAAGGTAGCATAGATTAAACTACCTACCAAACTCTGATATTTCTTCATGTCATTAAATTCTTCACCTCCATACCTGCTCAATTTATGATTTACCTCCAATGGTGTGCTTGAAGACTTGCAATCCTCCATGTTGAACTTGATCAGAAGATTCTTCAAATATCTCTCTTGTGTAACATATACTCCATATTGAGTATATACAATCTGCATTCCTAAGAAATAAGATAAGTTTCCCAAATCACTTATCTTAAACTCCTTCTCTATTTTTTTCTTAAGCTCATTGATTCCTTGAGCATCTATACCTGTGACAATAATATCATCAACATAAATACACATGTATATGTATCCATTTTCACTTGCATTCACTAGCAAGCTACTATCTGCCTTTGATTCCTGAAATCCACATTCATTCAAGAACTTAACAAGCCTGTAATTCCATGCTCTTGGGGCTTGCTTCAGACCATACAAAGCTCTCTTGAGCTTACACACATAATCTGATCCAATTGAATCCATGAAGCCTTCTGGTTGCTCCATGTATACTTCATCTGCAATGTATCCATTTAGGAATGCATTCTTCACATCTAATTGTGATAACTTCCATCCTTTACAAGCAGCAATAGCAATCAATGATCTAATTGTAGACATCTTAGCAACAGGACTAAAGGTTTCATCATAATCTACCCCATAGGTTTGGGCATAACCTTTAACCACAAGTCTAGCCTTGTATCTAGACACCTTACCATCTGCAAACCTTTTTGTTTTATACACCCACTTACATCCAATGACTTTCTGATTCTTTGGTCTTGGCACCAACTCCCATGTTTCATTTTCAAGTAGAGCATCATACTCTTCTTGCATTGCCTTCTCCCAATTCTGTTTACCTTTAGCTTCTTCATATGTGATTGGATCCTCTTCTATCTTCACAATGTAAGCATAATCTTTTGTTGTTAGGAAAGATGTATCATAGCTATACCTGATAGGCTCTTTCCTTTCTCTTAAGGATCTTCTGACCTCTACACTTCTTGAAGTTTCAGCTACATTTGATTCTGGATCAAATCTTGGCCCATCTTCAACATTGTCCTGCAATTTACTTTTATAATCAACATCATCAATATCTTCTTCACACACACTTACTTTTTTCTTCCCTTTCCTTTGTATTTCTTCAACACCTGCATAATCATTTGTTGACCTTGTATACCATGTGCTTTGCTCATCAAATGTAACATCTTTGGTAACAAGAAATTGCTTTGTGGATGGACTCCACAATCTATAACCCATCTTTCTATCATCATACCCAATAAACACATACTTGTTTGCTTTGGGTTCTAGCTTATGTCTCAATTGTGAAGGAACATAAGCATATGCTAAACATCCAAATACTTTACAATGATCAAGAGTAGGTCTCTTACCCCACCATGCTTCATAAGGAGTTCTTCCATCCATGTATGTTGCAGTGTTGATAGCTTCTGCCCATAAGTACTTTGGACAATTCTTTTCCTTCATCATTGCTCTTGCAAACTCTACAAAAGTTCTATTTCTTCTTTTTGCAATTCCATTCTGTTGAGGAGAGTACCTACAAGTTACTTCTCTCTTTATACCTGCATTCCACAAATAATCATCAAACTCTTTAGAGAAATACTCTCCCCCTCCATCTGATCTCAACCTCTTAAGCTTTTGTCCTCTAATCCTTTCTACATAAGCATGATAATGCTTGAATGTCTTGAAGACTTCTGATTTGTCCTTGATTACATATAAAGTAATCCATCTGGTTGCATCATCAACAAACAACACATAATATCTGGATCCATTTATGCTATAGTCCCTTGAAGGACCCCACACATCTGTATGAATCATTTCATACATATTTGAATACTTGTACCCTGCTTTATTGTATGAATTTTTGTGTGATGTACCTAATTGACAAGCTTCACACTTGTACACCATGTGTTGCCCTTCAACTTTTGGCAATCCAAGCACCACATCATTCCTTGACATTTCCTTTATGGCTCTCTCATTGAAATGACCTAGCCTTTTATGCCATAGGTCTAACTCAGACATCTTTTGACTTCCATAAGTAAATAGAGCATGTCCCACATTACCTTGGACTTTGAGAGTAAACAACCTTCCTTCCTTTTTACCTGCAATAATGTTTTTATATCCCTGATTTGGATCTTGCACATAGACACCATCATTTGTGAATCTGACTTCATATCCCTTCTCCACAATTTGCCCTCCACTTATCAAGTTTTTAGGAATAGTAGGAACATAAAGTACCTTGCTCAAGAGTGTACTTCCATTCTTTGTCTTCACTGATCCAATCCTTTCCACCTTATGCTTGGTGTTGTCACCTGTTTGAACTGTATGTCCATTCACCTTTGCTTCCATATCAGTCATCAGTGATATATTGCCAAGATGATTGCTACATCCTGAGTCAATATAAAACACCCTTTGATCTTCTCCTACTGATTCATGAGTTGCATTCAAAATGAGAGTCATATCATCCTTCTGATCTGATGCATCATTATAATAATTCTTGTTGTAGGACTGAGGTTGAAAGCTTCTTCCACCTCCTCTAGCATATGATGTCCTACCACCTCTTCCTCTGAAGTTGCCTCTTTGGTTTCTGCCTCCTCTACCTCTTTGATTAAAACTCTGATTATTATTTCCTTCATTTTGATTGTTATACCAACAATCATTTTCCAAATGATTGGTTCTGCCACAAATCCAACAAGCTTTAGTATTATCTTTGTTCTTACCTCCTCTTCCTTTACCTCTGAAGTTCATCTTTCCTTTTGTAAAGTTAGCTTGACTTGAAGTTCCTTCATCATCAGTTGATTGCTTCCCTTTGCCATTCTTTTTCTTGTCCTTGGAGTACATAGCTTGGCTTGGATTGCTATCATTGTCTCCCTTAATGTCCTGCTCAAAAGTTAGCATGTGTCCTGGCAATTGATTAAGATCAGGAGTAAAGTGATCAAGTGACAATTCTATGGACAATATGAAAGGCTTCCACTTCTCATCTCCTCTCAGACCTGTAAGTATTTGCCTTACCAACTTATCCTCTTCAATGCCTTCATCTACTCCTCCCAAGCTATCTGCAATATCCTTCATTCTTGCCACATAATCAGAAATTGATTGTGAGCTCTTCAAAGAAATCTACGAAATACTCGTCGCTATTTTCTGAAGATAAATCTCTTTACATATATCTCTATGACACTTGTCTTCTAATGATTCTCTCATGTATTTCTTTACATCATTGACTTATATACATATGATTCCAGACTTATCCCGCATCTACTACATTACTCCTTATCATCCTAAGGATTATCTATATTCATATTACAAGAATTTCCAACTGTAATGTACATATGTATACAAACTTCACTTTTGAGATCTCTTCACTTTCTCAAGTGACTTCTTGAACTTCAATCTGATCTTTGACATGCTTCAAGCTCTTTGTAATCATCAATTTGTGATTGCCGTGTTCCAACACAAAGGAAGATAGAAGATCCACTTCAGGTTATGTGCTCATGATAGGTAGAAAGCCTATCACATGGAGCTCAAAGAAGCAACCTACTGTTGCACTATCATGTATAGAAGCTAATATATAGAGGATTAGACTTTGCAACTTGTGAAGCTATGTGGATTAAGCAGCTCTTGGCTGATCTTGATGTGCAGGTAGAGACCATTCCAATTTATGGTGACAATGTGTCAAGCATTCACTTGACAAACAATCCAATGTTTCATGCACGGAGTAAGCACGTAGAACTGCATTATCATTATGTTCGTGAAAAAGTTTTGAGCAAGGATGTGGATATAAAGTTCATAAGAACTAATGAACAGCTTGCAGACATGTTGTTAGCTATGAAAACTGTTAATCTCTATGCATTAGAACACTTTTATTTTGGTGAAAAATTGTTACGTTGGTGTCTCAAATGCTTGTGCGTGTTTACAGAATACAGAATGAGGGAACAAACTGATCATGAAATATCCCACACCATGTCTAGGAAGTTCATTTGCATTCAAATCAAAAGACTCCAAGGGGAGAGTTCATCGGTTCAACAGGGGGACAGAGAGTTTGATTGCTATTGCACAACCGCTCAAAGCAGAGTATATCTAGTTGATAAGGAGTTCAATATTATGAGCTACACACCGTTCCCTAGTGTGGTCAAATTCAAGATGCATATAATGGGGGGGGGGGGGTATGCTCCTTCACTCCACACGCTTCAGGCATGCTCCATCAGTCCGTCGTGGGGGTGGCAGTCATTTGCCACTAAATGTCAGCAGGGGAGTTATGCTAATTTATGTACACATGGGGGAAATGAAGGGGGGAGGTTTGTCGGGACGCAGCTCATGCACGGAAGGGGAGTCTTCTACTGGAGTCTCTTGGGGGCTCGACTGCTAGTTTTGGCTGACACAGTAAAGAGGGGAGAAGGTGGTTTGTTAGGGGGGTGCACCCCATTATCCCCCACACGAGAGTTGGGAGGGGGGAATTACATAAAGATTTCGAATGGCTTTTTCCTTTTCTCTGGCGGATGTGTGTGCAAGTACCACGAGGAAGGAGCCTTCTGTGCACTCAGCTTGAAGGGGTAGTAGCTAGGTCATTCTCGGAGGTACACAGGAGAGGGGCTGAAGCGGAGCTGGAGAAGGTTGCAAAGGGCGACAGTCATCATCGCATTAAAAAAAAACAAAAAGGGGAATCGTCTTCGGGGGGTTTGCTGTTTCAGGTATCTGAGCAAGGTAGCAGGAGGTCACATCCATGTGAAGAGTTTCGAGGGGGGGGGGTTCCTTCTTCGTGGCTAGGATTGATCGTGGAGGCAAGAGATAGTGGTGGCTCGAGAGTACTGTTTGGCACGTATATGATTGAAGATTAGGGGGAGTTTCAGAAACATTTTTGTATTGTTCTTTGTGTGCGGATGCAGGAAAGTTTTTGAGGGTGCAAAGTCATTTTTGGGTGAGAACCAATAGTAGTAGAGCAAGAAGTCAGAAGTAATCAGAATTAGAAGGATCCTTTGGTGCAATAGGAAACAATGGTAGACGCAAGGACAGAGCACCTCCTCCTGTTTGGGCCAAACATTAGAGGGAAGAAGAGGAAGCTTGGAGCACTCAGAGCGGGAGCTGGCAGATTCTCGAAGACCCAAGGGAACCCAGTACAAAGGACGGATGTAGAATTTTTGGGGGATAGGCGCAAAACCACTATTCACGTCTGTTCTGTTTGCACCTTTGCGTGATCTTGTGGCAGAGCAGAGGAACGAATGTATGATGGGAGAGTGGAGTTCTAAGCAGGAGACGTACAGTGAAGATCGAAAAATACTCTCATCGATGAGTGCACGTGAGGCAAACCCCATTTGTAAAGGTTCAAAGGGGAGTGAAGATATGGAACCTCGGTAGCTTGGGGAGAATAAACTCTGCAGATTACGGGTCACCTGAGATTCCTACACACTAGGTGTTTAGTCCAGAAATTACATTGATCACAGATGCATAAAAAGGGGGTTTTGGCTACTACACTCCTGGATGGAGACTTCAATGCCGATGAATGTTCATATCCTCTCTTTCTAGTTCGTGCTCTACTGTCTCTTCTCCACCACTGATATCTGAGTAGTTTGATGTTCGAATGTTGGAAACTGAGGCGTGAAAGGAGGTGAGCTGAGTGAATTTAATTTTGATGAACGTGTGAGGTGTAGGAGAGAGCTATTTGAACATGAACTGGGCCTTCTATCTATCGCATCATCCCAAAACGATGAGAGATATCCGTGAATCCATATTGTAGTTTCAAGTTTTTATATCTGCCGAATTGTTCTTCTTATTTTGATGTGATGGCTGGAAAGATGTATCATGTTTGTTAAGGTATCGATCATCATTTTTATATAACTGCATAGTATTAATAAGAAGAAAATGCTTCCAAACTTGCTCTAAATGATACACTGTTGGCAATATCATCCTTGTGTTTTGCTTATTTATGGGAAACTCAAGAGTGCTGAAATTAGTGAAGAGAAATGAATGTGTTGATGTCAAAAACGTGTGAGAATGGGTGCGCACTTCCAGCAAATGCTATCATAATAGAGTTCTGAATGTGTTTGTACTGATTTGAAAAGCTTTCATGGATGGTGGACCTTGCAGACACTATATATTCTATGGGCTTAAGGGTATCAGATTGGACATTGTATTCAATATGCCACGCACTACAAGAAAAAGGGGGGCGTAGCGACGCCCCCAAATTGGAAAAAAACGGGAAGCGTCGCTTATGCGACGTGGTCGTCGCATAAGCGACGGTCAGAATTTCAATTTTTTTTTCCCTGACCCTCGTCGCATAAGGGATGCTAGCGTCACTTAGACGACGTTAATTAAAGAGCGTCGCTAATTTTGTCGCTGCCTAGCGACGGTGGGAGCGACGTTGGCAAACTGCAGAGCATCGCATATGCGACACTCTGGAATGTAAAAACAAAAATTTGATTTCTCCCGGCACATTTGTGCCGGGACTTGGACGCGAGCAAGAAGAGACCGAGAGAGAGAGAGTAAGAGAGAGAGAGAGAGCGCGAGAAAGAGAGAGGGCCGCACAAACTAACAGCAAGCAGGTATGCGCACACACACACAGACACTTACATACACATACATATGTACACAACCTATCGTTCACAACCTATCATTAACTCTCTTTGCTCATCTGAGATTTCTTCATTATTTGCGTTGGCGCGTTGCAAACGACTATATAGCCAATCCGTGAAAGAAGGTATATCTGTAATCTCATTATTATCGAGATTATGTCTAGATCTTTTGTTTTTTCGCCTTTTACTTCGGAGACTTTGAAGTTCCTCGTACTCGCTAAGGAATGCTTGCATGCATTCGCTATTATATGCTACAAAAGTAGAAACACCATTTTTTTCTTGAAATGTAAATAAGAATGGAACCCCCTTACCTGATAATACCTCATCTGTTATTTTTGAAGAAGACTCGTTGGTCCATGCACGTGGAGCTTCTTCATGAACTCTTTCAACGTACTCACTAACGTAATACATGCACTCTTCAAGCATCCAACCCTTTGCCATGGATCCTTCTGTTTTGCTCTTTGTCGCACATAACCTTTTAGTATTCCCATAAATCGCTCGACCCAAAACATCCATCGAGTGTTGACAACACCTGCAATCTCTATCTCATCTACAAGATGGACTAGTAAATGAACCTGAATATCAAAAAATGAAGTAGGAAGTTATTTTTCCATCAAACATAGTAGCTCTTTGCATTCACGTTTTTTTTGTGGGATCGAATTTTTATCAATCTCTTAGGATGTAATCCACCTATACATATCATAAAAACAATTATAAAGAAATTAATTAAAAAATAAAAGATATCCAATATTCATACATATTAAATATAAAAGTATCATAATTCCCTTATAAGTGATCCAAGACGATAGATCACATCTCGTACTCCTTTTGTTGTACATCCATCGATAACCAAAGGTAAAATATGTTTCAAAAAGTTATGCCAGTCATGGGTCTTTAACCCAGATAAGCTCTTATCATCCATAGTAAACATGTTTTGAAACGATGCTCCATATCCTGTAGGAGTCTTAATCAATTGAATTCTATTGTTGATAGTCTGTATCTCTTTTGTTGTAAGTACCCAAGGAGCAGATGCATAAGTTGTTTCTTGTTGATGTCTATCAAAAACTGGCCATAACTTTGGTTTGGATTTTTGATCTTTCAAATCATTCCTTGATGCTGTGGTATCTTTTAGTCCAAGAAGATGCTGCCATAGTGAATAACCAATATTTTTGAATATATGCATAGGATCAAGAAGATGACATACTTTTAACTCTTTCCAATGCTCCAAAGAATACCATCTTGATATGTTCTCAGCGAGTGCGAATTTTCCTTTACCTCTGTTCACATACTCATTATCTGAATCATCACTGAAGATTTCTGCTTCTGGATCTATCAGAGGTCCATCTGTCCATTTTTTATACCAATCCATAGGCGTCATAGGTTTTGGATACTGGCCTGTTTCAAGCTTTCCATTAAAATGTATCGCTTCTCTTTTAGATCTTAATGGATGATCATCAAGCAAGAATCGTCGATGTCGAAGATAAATATTTTTGTTGAGATTCTTACTATAGGTTGATCTCAACCAATCACCACAATATGGACAAGCTTTATAACCCTTAGTAGATATTCCTGCATCATGAAAAATGATAAAAATATAATTAGATAAAATCATATTTAT
>CM035408.1:7206363-7353863 GCA_020310875.1 Ceratopteris richardii | reverse complement strand
TTTCCAAAGTACATAGGCACTTTTATGGTGTCATTGGAAAGCTAAGAGGGCCCACATATCATCTCTGAAGTTACAAAGGGCTGGTACTAAGCAAGATTTGGTAGTACCTACTAATTTCTTGGAGTGTCCATCCATCTATCCCAACAGTGGTATCAGACCAAAGCTAAGGTAAAATGGGAGATGGTTTTCCATCTTTCATTGATAAATTAGATAGGAACAACTATCAAGCATGGTCTCTGAGGATGAACACATACTTGCAAGGAAGAAGCCTTTATGGATACATCTCAGGAGATGTGGAGAGGCCCATATTTAGAAGCAAAGGACAACCTAAAAGAGAGGAGCATGAAAGACTCAACACATGGTGGGCTAAGGAATCATGCATTAGCAAGGTCCTAATTACTTAACTCATTCTCTGATTTTCTTCCTCCACATATTAGGAACTGTAAGACATCCCAAGAGACTTGGGAAACATTGTCTTCTTATTTCTCTTCCAAGACAGGGGCTAGGAAGAACAAATTGTGGATTGAGTTCACCACTCAAAGAAAGCAACCTAAGCAAGGTATCTCAGACTATGTAACCAAAGTCAAAGATGTAGCAGATCAATTGGCAAGCGTAGGAGATGAAATTGAAGAGGATTCCTCTCTCCTGCAAGAATGCATCAAACTCATTTGAAAAGTACTCACCTCCTCCAGCTGACCTTAGTCTTTTTAGATTTCTCCCTGTTTGATTCTCAACAGGTGCAAGATACTTTTTAAAACAATTGAATACTTCATCTTTGTGCTTCATAAAGTACAATACAGTCCATCTATTGTAATCATCAATGAAAGATACATAATACATTGATCTAGAGATTGAGGGATCTTTAGTTGGTCCCCATACATCTGTATGAACAAGTTCTAGGTAGTCCTCATGTATGTAGCCTTTTCTTGAGAAGGGTAACCTGTGAGACTTTCCAAACTGACAAGCACCACATTTATAAATCATGTGTTGCTTGGGTACATTAGGTATCCCAAGCACACATTGATCCCTGCATATTTGTTTCAAAGTTCTTTCACCAACATGCCCTAATCTTTTATGCCACATTTCAAGCTCTGATAATGTTTGATCTTTATAACTATAAAGTGCAATGTTCCTTGTATCCTCAAGTTCAAAAGTGAATAGTCTACCTGATTTTTCTCCTTTGGCAATTCTCTTGAACCCATGCTTCGGATCCTCCACAAGTGCTCCATATTGGTTGAATCTAACCTGTAAACTCTTTTCCACAATCTGTCCAAAACTCATCAAATTCTTGGTAATTGTTGGTACATATAGAACCCTACTCAACATATTCTTGTTTCCATCAGAGGTCTTAACATTCCCTAACGTAATCACTAAGTGCTTGGTGTCATCACCTATTTGTACCTGATGCTTACCCTTTAGTTCCTCAAGGTCAGAGCCAAGAGCTACATTGCCTGCCACATGATTTGACCATCCTGAGTCAATGTAGAAGAGATAGTCATCATTAATACCTCGTTTTGATGTCATGTTCATAATCAGAAGAGAATCTTCTTGCTCCTCTGTGTAGTTTTTGTAATCCTTCCTTGACTTGTAGCCTCCTTGGTAGTTGCTATTGTAGTTGTTGTTGTTGTTGTAGTTGTTGTATCCTTGATGGTGATTGAATCTCCCTCTTGATTGTGTATATCCACCTCTTTGATATCATCTTCCTCTCTGATTCTTGAAGTTCCTAAAACACTCATCTGTAGTATGATTTTATAATCCACAAATATTGCATGGTGAGGAGTTATAAGGTCTCCCCCTACCTTGATTACCTCCTCTACCCCTTCCTCTTGAGGTTCTACCTCTCCCTACATAGTTGGCTTGGGAAGCAGTTCCTTCATCTTCAACCTTTTTGTTCTTGCCTTTCTCTTTGAACTTACTTTTATGAGTGTATAGGGCAGAAGAGCTATTACCTCTTGATGAATCTCCATTCTTGTTGAGCTTGGCTTCATGGGTAAATAGTTTCCCCATGAGTGTGGTAAGGTCTGGAATCTGCATGTCCATGTAAAGACAAGGTATACCTGTGAACAGAATGGGGTGGGAGAGAGGAGAAATAGATTAATTGTTGAAATAGCTAGGCCAATGTTAAATGGGAAAAGAATACCTAACTATTTATGGGCAAAGAGTGTATCTACTGCCACTTATCTTGTAAACAGGTTGCCATCCAAATCTCTTGATGGGATGACCCCATATGAAGCATGGTATGGTAGAAGACCTTCACTTGATCATTGCAGGATCTTTGGATGCGTAGCTTATGTGCATATTCCTTCTCAGATAAGAGGTAAGCTAGACCCTAAGGCAGAGAAGTGCATCTTCATAGGGTATGATCTAAATTAGAAAGGATACATGTTCTTCAATCCTTCAAACAAGGGATTCATGGTCAGTAGAGATGTTGTCTTTGATGAAAATGACTCTTGGTTTGATAGTGAATGCAGGAAAGTAAAACTACCTTATGAATTGGAAGAGGAGTTTCCAAGCCTCACTAAGGAGAAGCCTACTTAGAATGGAGACATAAATTCAGATGATGAGGACATCATAAATCTTGAAGAGTTCAAGGCATGGAAGTCCAAAGGCAAATTCAAGATGAAGAAGTTGGAGGATATACTTGAATCTTCCAACCAAGCAATCAAAAGATCACAAAGGGAGAGCAAGAAGCCAATCAGATATGGCTATGACACTTCCCTAGTAACTAAGCACTATGTTTATCTTGCAAAAGATTTGTCAATTGAAGAACTAGCATCATACAAAGAGGCAAAGACCAAGGCAGAATGGAAGGAAGCTATGGATCAAGAAATTGAGGCACTCAAGGAGAGTGATACTTGGGAACTAGTACCAAAGAAGGAGTCTATGAAGGTAATTGGTTCTAGATGGATCTATAAAATAAAAAGGAATTCTGATGGATCAATAAGCAGGTACAAAGCCAGACTTGTGGCTAAGGGTTTTGCACAAACCCAAGGAATTGATTATGAAGAAACCTTCTCACCTATGGCCAAAATGCCAACCATCAGGATATTGGTAAGTGTGGCTGCATCAAAGAATTGGAACATGTATCAGTTGGATGTAAACATAGTAGCTGACTATTTGAGTTTAGTCTTTATATAGTTTGACTATTTTGTACATTTGAGTTATGCAAGTTGACTACTTAAGTTTAATCAAATTACCATTTAAAGTTAGTTTCCAATTACATAATTTGATTGGTGATTCTTTATTTTCTTCAATGGGAAAATAAATATAAATGAGTGTACGATTCAAAGGAAACTCTCTCGTGCAATTTGATGAGTGCAAGGAAGGTGAGTTCGGCAACTTAGAAGATTGCAAAATCGACAAAGCTTGGCAAGGATTGATAGAATTTGTGGAGCAAGACAACGTTACGAGGCTCAATAGAGTCAAGTCATTGCACAAGCATCAAGGTGATGGAGGTGGAGCTATGGCCTTGGCTTCCTAAACTTTCATGTTTGGAACTTTCGAGGACCGAAGTACACGAACCTTGAGGAAGGATGCACTCAACCTACATACAAGAGGAAGGGTCCAAAACGCTTCCTATTTCCAACAAAAGCTCGCTTCAATTTTAAGGAGTCTTTGCTCCTTTCTTTTTGTGGCCGCCTCTATGGATGTGGGGGTCCCTTCCCTCATTATGAGTAATTTACCTCCAGTTGTCACTAGTGAGGCTTACGCTGCCCCTAGCTCGTCAGAGACCGTGATGGCCCCTCAAGTTGCTCTTAATCGCGAGGGGATCCTTTCATTGCAAGAAGAACTCAAGAGAACTTCCCTCGTTGGCCAGCTATTTGGTCCCAAACCCTTGCACACTAGTGGTTTCGCAAAGAGTGGTTCTTGCGTGGCATAGTTGTGAGTAAGTGCCAATTCCTTCTAGTCAGGCACCTCTTGCTTGTCTTTGAGAATGAAGAAATGGCACTCCAGGCCCTCAGTGTCAGGTTTTGGCAAGTCGAGCGTGCCACTCTGTGCCTCTTCAAACAGGCCCCCGATTTTGTGCCCGACAACTTTAAACCCCTTCGGTACCCTCTCTAGGTTGAGCTCCCCAATCTCCCTTACTTCCTTTATGGCTTTTTGTGGGATATTGTCTCTCCGATTGGCAAGCCGCTCGCCTCGTGCGGAGATGTTGGGGGTTGCATTTATGAGGGCACAAAACACGCATTTAATGCCTGGTGGCATCCTCAAATGTGTGTGGAAGCAGACCTCAGTAGGCCTCTCCCCTCGAAGATTATTGTCGATTTTGGTCAAGGGGAATCTTGGGTTCAGGAGATCTCTTTTAAAAATCTGCCCAACGGTTGCTTTCAATGTGGTCAACAAGGTCGAATAAAAGAGTGCCCCTTGAAGCAGAAGAATAAGCAAGAAATACCCTGCAAAGCCCAAACACGCAAGGGGAAGCAGGTCGGCCCAACAGTTGAAGAGAAAGACAAGGATGACCGAATCCTAGAATCCGACTCAGAAGGGTTTACAGAGGTTAGAAGAAGAAGGAAAGGTAGCCCTAAGAGAAGCTCAAGCCCAAGGAGACATTTAGAGAAGTCCCACATGCCAAAAAAGTCACTAAATAACTTATACTACAACCTCGAGAAGGAGGTTAATGAGCTTGATTATCTGAGAGCGATCGGGGACTTAGCGGACACAAGTAACTTACCCTTGGAGTGGCTGCCCTCTAATGCGGTCAATCAAGAGGACTACACAACTAGCAAAGAAGATGGATTCACCACAAGTAATGACGACAATATGGACAGTGAAAGTTCCATCATTGGAACAACAATACCGGAAACGGCCTCTCGTTCTCCCCCAAAGGAGGCTTCCCGCAAGGGAAAATAGTTGGCAAGTATGCCTCGGAAAAGCCCCCTCAAATCAAAGACGCATGGTCGGGACCATCCCCCCTCAAGAAAGAAAGAAGACTCCAAGAGGAAAAAAGAGAAGTCGCACCCTCGGTATGAGGGAAGTGCAAGAAAATGATCATCGCTTCACTAAACACTAGGGGGCTGACGAATCCCACAAGAGCCACCATTATTGCTCAATGGCTCCATGACATAAGCTCAAACCCGGACTTCATCTGTCTTTAGGAGATTAAAATTGAAGGAGAAGACCTTCAAAAAGGACTTAAGGGCGTCTCTCAGTCCCATGTGTGGTTCTCCACAACCCATCAATGTGGTTCTAGTGGAACTGCCATTGGTATCAATCTCCTCTGCGCTAATAAGCTTGAATACACGAGTGAAGACAGAAACCATAGGTGGTTGGAGGTTACATTCAGCACGCCCTTCCAATTCTCCCTGATTTCTATGTATGCTCCAAACGAGGATGCTGTGAGGATCGATACTTGGTCCTCCTTGGACTTGTTTTCTCATAATGTCATGATTTGCGTTGACTTCAATATGGTGGAGGACCCCTCTGATAGGTGGAACAACAACGGCCGTATCATTGATGGCCAAGAGAGAGGCACATGGGACCAAACCAAATAGTTTCTGGATCTCGTCGAAGTGAAGGACCTGAATGGCTTTTCTTGGTCCAATCTTCAATTGGGTGAGGACTTGAGGAAAGCGAGACTCAACAGAAGCTATATTTCACAGAATCTCGTACATCAATGGGGTCCTCCCGCCTAACGCAACATATCGACCTCACCGTCTCAGACCATTACCCAATGGTGCTCACCTTCCCCCCTCCATCTAAAAGTCGCAAGGCACCTTGGTTTCACGCCAGCCTGTTTGTCTTTTCTCTCCCCTCTATCCACCATGAAATCACTAAAGCATGGCTTGAGGCCTTTGCCGTCTCCACCTCTCTAGCCAAGTGTTGGAGAAACGCGGTGGAAAAGTCTTGTCAGACCTTGATTAGGACCACGAAGGCTCTTAAAACCATCCGCCGAAGATGTAGAGAAAATCTATACCGTCGGCTCCACAGACTCAAAGAAAAGGGAAGATTCAATCTCAGAAGGGACTCCAAAATATCAGAGGAAGATTAAGATACGAGGAGGAGATCAAAAGGAGAAATCTTCAAATTTAGAAATGGTGGGCTCGTAAGGCAGATAGACCTTCCAAAGAAATGTGCAATATTCTCAGAAGAAAACAAATTAGAGAGGAGATCTCGCTACTGCTTGACAAGGATGGGGCGAAATGTAAAATGGCAAAAGAAAACATTGGCATTATAGAAGCACAAGCATGGGGCGGAATGTAAAATGGCAAAAGAAAACATTGGCATTATAGAATCACACTTCACGAGTCTCTTGGGTAGTGCTTGTCCCCTCTCCTCCCCATAGGCGGGATTGCATGGCCACCATCTCTCGGACTTCCCTGCATTGAATCCCATGCAACTTGAGCGTTCTGCTTGATGCCACCCATTTCTGAACAAGAGATCCTGGAAGTTATCGATTCGCTTCCGAATGGCAAGAGCCTGGGGGCTTTTGGGCTCACTAATGAGTTCTTTAAATCATTCAAACATGTGGTGGCCACCCCCTTGCATCTTGTTTGGCTTGAGGCTCTCGAGTTCGGCGCCCTTCCCACTTGTCTCAACAATGGCATCATCAAACTTATACATAAAAAGGGAAGAGGAACAAAATTGAGAACTCGAGACCTATCACAATGCTTCAAACCGGATACAAGATTCTTGCTAAAGTCATTGCCAACAGGATATCTTGTCATTTAGACCAGAGATTTAGCAAAGACCAAAAAGGCTTCATTAAGGGAAGGTCAATATTGGAAGCCATCATTGATATCTCGGAAGGTCTGGACTATGCTGAAGAATCTAATCAGGACATTGTCTTCCTCAAGATTCACTTTGACAAAGCCTACGACAGATTGGAATGGGACTATATTTTACAATCACTAAAAGACCTCGAGTGTAGTCAGAGATTCCTCAGGATGATCTCCACTCTCCTTGGCAATGCTTCGACCAAAGTCAATGTCAATGGACAACTTTCAAAGGCAATCAAACTGAAACGATCCATCAGGCAAGGTTTCCCGTTGGCCACGCTGCTCTTTGCCATCGCCACTGAAGGATTGAGCCGACTTGTGGAGCAACAGATGGATCTTGGTCACATAAGAGGCATCACTTTGCCACATAACTTTGGGCAAATGACCATGAGGCTATTTGTGGATGATAGAAATTCCTTTGTTCACAATGACGATACAAGCTTGGAAACCTTTTGGTGGTGCCTCGACACGTTTTGTGAGGCCTCTGGATCCAAAATTAACCATACCAAGACTGCATTCAGGGCTATCAAAGGGAATCAACCCAATCTCCTCACTATGCAAGGATGCCAAAGCATTCAATCGGATCAGGTCGTTCACATTCTTGGTATCCCCTTGGGATTTGGTGTTACTCTCGAACAAAGGTGGGCTTGGGTCCTTGCTAGACTTAATAATAAACTTAACTACTGGAGGGGTTTGCAAATCAATCTTGTTGGCCGGGCCATGGTCATCAACACATTCCTCATATCCTCAATCATATACTTTCTTTCTTGGTAGAGACGGAAGAATCAAGAATTATCCAAATTAGAAAGTACTTGTAGAACTTTCTCTAGACCGGGGACCAAAATAGGAAGGGAGTGCCAAAGACCAAATGGTCCATATGCACTAATCGAAAGGAGAATGGAGGTCTAGATATTATGGACATTGGCAGCATTGCCAATAAACTTGTAGCTAAGTGGATGATTAAGGGGTGGTGCAACAGAGACTCCTCTTGGGCCACATTAATTTTCAGAAACACAAATGTGATTACTTTGGTAGGCTACCTTGGATGGAAAAACCTCGACATCCTCACCCTCCTTTTCTCTCTGATTCCAGTCTCACCCAAAGGATCGATCCTGAGACAAAACGACTCTATTTGGTTCCCGATTCAAGGCATGAGGAACGTGGAGCCTTGGAATGTCTTGAGTGCCAAGAGACTCTGGAATAAGGGATTCAAATAATGGAAGCACCTCTGGAAAAAGGACACGATAGATGGGTGGACTTTGAGGACCTTGACCCTACTACTCCGGTCACATACGAGGAATGGAATATTTTACTGAGCAGACGCCACACTTGGGACCGATCTAAAATTCGAATACTTATGGGGCAGGACTCTCCGAACCCAATGGGCCTTAAATGGTATAATGGTAATCGCCTCTCCAAGCTTCCATATGTCGAAGCTTGCAATGACATTCACATCAGTCTCAACAAGAAATGGTTTCTCAATTGGATGCAACTTCGATGGGATATGAAATTTATGTCTATCTGGCATCCTCTCATTGAAAACAAAAAGTCCGTTCTCGTATGGCAACTACACCGTGGAATATGGACCAATGGAAAAGCTAACAAGATCTGTGGGGTTCCGCCCTGGTGCAAGCGATGTTGCCGTTGCAAAGAGGATATTGGTCACCTGTTCTTTGTTTGCCCTAAATCCCTTTGGTTACGGAGGGTCCTTGGTCGTTATTTGGGACTCCAAGAACAAATCAATTGGAAGCTAGTCCTCATTGGTGAAGCGATCGGTTGCTCTGCGGCATTGTGGAATGGGATTAAGGGAGAGATCCTTCGGAAGATTTGGTGAGAAAGATGCACTCAAAACTTTGGAAATACCCCCAAGGAGTGGTTGATCGAGAAGTCCCTTCTCTTTCTCGGCAGAAGAATCGCTAACTGTAAGAAACCCCCCCCCCCCCCCCCCCCACCCCTTCTAACATCACAAAGAACTACAGTATGTCAACAAAAAGCTTAAAACCAAGTGGGCTCCATATGATGGGATGCGAGGTTTATCAACCTCCTCTATAACTCCATGTAAGCATCCATGTAAGCCTTGCAAGGCCTACCACGAAGGCTATGGCAGATCATCGGAATGAAAATTAGTCATCGGAAAAATATCAGTTGGAAGTCAGCTCTGCTAGGAGAAGCGAGCGATCGCCCTACGACTCTGCGGAACGCTCGAAACTCTGGTGGATTGAACATTCAGTGTTCCTCCTTGGCAAAAGGATCACTAATTGTAAGAAACCCCACCCCTTTTTTTAGGAGTCATCAAGTATTCCTTTTGATCAAGAACTCACTTTTCCCATGCGGGCCCCGCATGAGGGTGATTAACCTTTTTCTTGTAAAGCCTTCTACACTCTATAAAAGCTTCCCCCGCTCTATGGGATTCGGGGGATCCCGTGGGCACTAGTCCCCTTCTTTTGTATTTTTTCTTTATTTAATTCAAGTCCGGGAGAGAAGGCTAAGACCGAACTTCCCTTTATTAAAAAGAAAAAAACATTTAGATCTATGAAATTGTCGTGATCTATTGAAAGTGCAACTCCTAAGTTGAGAAACGAGCATAGAACATACTGGTCATGTTTTCTGTTTATACATGAACATGTTTCATGGAGCGGAGTCGATAAGCGTTTTGAGCACGAAAATGTTAATCTATGAATAAGAATTTATCAAATACTTACAGATGAATAAACTCCATACATGAATTGCCTTCATTTACTGCTCTCAGTTAGTCCACCAAAATACTTCTGTGCTTTGCTTCAAAATGAATTTGAGTTCCTCCAAATGTTTGCTGCAAACTTATGAAATCCTTCTTGATCATTTGTCTACTCCTTTGATCTTCTTCCCATAGAGAATCAATTCCTCTTCATTTCCTCTTTACGCTACATAATCACAGCATCCACAAGACCTGCCAAATAATTAGCTAATTTGAACGATGGTTGCATGTTGAACTTTTAATAAAGTAAGTCTATGATCTAAGGGTATGGCAGGTTTTTGATAGATCTAAAATCGGACACCATTTGGTCACTCATGTGTATGGTCAAAGATCTCGAGCCTAGACGTAAGTACAAGTTCATGTGTCTCAAAGAAGTGATCCACTTAGCCTAGTGGGCAAGTCTCAAGGTTACGAAGGAGGAGGTCTTGGGTTCAACCCCCATGGGGAGCATGGGAAGAGCATTCCTCCCAAGGAGCTCTAGAGCCTTATAACTCAAGCTAATGTGAGTTAACTTGAGTCCGCTCGGACTTAACTCGAGTTTCCTAGCATATTTGTTGTAGGAAAAGAGAAGAAGAAGGGGTTGGTCTTCTTTTCCCTATCACAATGTGAGGATTTTAAGAGCCACTAATTCCTATGATTTTTGGGCTTCTTTAATAAAAAGGAACTGTGATAAACTCTTCCTCCATGATTATAGAACGTGGAAAAGTAATAATTTCTAGGACTTGTTAGTTTCTCCTTTCTATTTTATACCTCCATGTACTAGACTCTCTGTGAGTATGTGGAATGCTTGGTACAAGGTAAAGCAAATTTATACTCTTAAAAATTAATTTGATACTAACTCTGGTTTTTTCCTTCAAGAACCCATGAGCTCTAGTTGGATCATGTATTGGAGTAGAGAAAAAACACCATCAAAATGAATAAGTGTAGAAGAGCAACATTTCACACTTTGAAGGATCTCTTCAAGAATGACTCCTTGATCTTTGAATAAAAAATTCTTTAACTGAACAATCTTTCTTTTAGTTGTAAGTAGATTCTTATAAAGCAAAAAAGAATGTTGATGGAGAAGACGAGTCTTGTTTCCATTGAAAAAAGTCAAAATTGGTGTCGTAGCTTATGATATGTACCATCACTACAAAAGGAAATCTAAGGTCTTCAAAGAGATTGTGAAGCTATGATGCACTCTATCCTCTTATGGCTCATTATTCACAAGGGAGTTTGGGCTTGCAACAAAGCCAAACAGTTGAACATTAGTAATGGGTGTTGCTTTTTTTGGAAGAGAGGAAGATATTTCTTACTTGTTCATCACTTGTTAGCATGCTCAAAAATTATGGACTCCATGGGTATTCCCATCATTAGGTATAGAGAGATCCTTTTGGGTGTTAATCCAAGAATGGATGCTTTTTTATGGAACATATGGAGATCTCAGATTCTTTGGAGTATTTGGATAAGTCATGATAACAAAATCTTTTGTAACACTCCTAGAGATAATATGTATGGATGTATGATAGAGCTCAAAAGACTTAGTAAATTCTATATCAACTACTTTAAAGATGCTCCCCTTGAGCACCTTAGTTATAGAGAGATAACATGTAACTATAGGTACACTAAATGGAGAGAGTTTATGTACTCCAATGCCAGATTCACTATGTATTTATCTCTCTGTTGAGGGTATTGCTAGCCTCAATAGGTGAGGGCTTGCCCGCTACACAATCTTGTACCATCATTACTAATATTCAATTTCTTTGTTGTCTCAAAAAAAAGCATCATCTCCCCTTAAAGCATACAACATATGCACTCATCCCCCCCATCAAAACTCCTAGATGAGCCTATCTTTTCTGTATATCTCCAATCCCCCTTGGAAAATGCTAAGCCCTATCCCATACTCTCTCTTTGGCTAATCCCCACTCTTTTTTGGAGTGCCGAAGTTATTCTCCCCTTTTCTTTGTCATTTTTTCTTCTCTTCAATGCCCCTCTAATTGTCGCATGCAAGATGCCTACCACAAAATGACTCAAATGGGGTGGGTGAACATGTAGACCTACAAAAGAAATGAAAAGAGAACAACTTTAATACAACAAAACGAAATCCACATTGATCAGATGTCCCCACCTTAATATAGAAGGACCCAATGCATTCAAATTTATGAGAAGGCTGCTCACAAATAATCAAGAAAAAAATGGATTACCCGCTTCAATTTCTTCAAATAGAAAATAACAATGTACTAGAGGGTATGGACAAATCTAGCAATAACATCCCATGTCTTTTGCCAAAATTTTATCCAAATACCCCCTCTATTTCTGTGTCTTCTTTTGTTGACCCTCTCTAAAAATAAAATACTGAAAAATTATTATTGTATTCGTGACAATTCCAAGGAGATAGCCTAGAACATGCTTACCGGTGCTTTCTCTTACAGACTCATAAATATTCAAGCAAAAATTCCTCCAAAATTAAGGAAGCTCATGAGAAAACTTCGCAGTCTTGTGCTTTTGTTATAAAAAGTTCTTTGATTTGTGGTTTCTTTGGATACAAGGAAAATTGCATGTTGTGAAGCATATAATGTCTCGAACAACACTAGACCCAAGCTAAATGCCATAAGCACTAGTGTTGTGAAGCATATAATGTCTCGAACAACACTAGACCCAAGCTAATTTCCATAAGCACTAGTGTTATGGAACAATAAAGTCACTTGATTTGAGCCATTTGCTGATCCTAGGCAATGAATAGTAGTACATCAATACCACTTTAATGGTAGATTGGAGGATTAAAAGTACTAAATGACCATATGCGGAGAGTGCCAACTCATTGAATGTGCAATATGCCAAAAGCAATACTGAAACCAACTCAAAAGAAGGAATGCTAAGCCCTTCAATACTCTTGTTTTTCAGTACTAGATATATCAGTACTTTACAAATAGTGGAAGTGGTGATGATACTGTAACCAATAAGCTTTGACAAAAATAGGTAGCATGTAGTCATTGAGGCTTAGTAACTCATTGCTACCAAGGGAATCCAAGATGCTAGAAGGATTCATCTCTCTCTCTCTCTCTCTCTCACACACACACATGCATACAACGATATAGTTGAAGCCAAAGCCATATCAACACAACACAGATGGACAACCATATTCTCAAACATCCACAAATGCTCATGAGTTAGCACATTTCATGCAGAGATAATTATCTAAGTGAATGTGCTCATGCAACAACCCCCATCATCTCCCTTGAGCACCATAGTATGTAAGTCCACTGGAACTATGCGATTTGCAAACCACTAGGACCACAAGTATAGATTATGGGTTGTTCATTCTAAACTTCATTCCCATATTCATCCAGCTTATCTATATGATCATGATAGATGTAGAGAGATCCCTTCTTATCCATGTATGAATTACCCTCTTGCTTTATAGTAAGGTGGTCAAAGTCACTTTAGTATTGGAGAAATTGATTTATATGAGGGTATAACCAAATATATCTTTGAACAAATGAGATTCATGCCCATTATCCCATTCATATATCAAACTGAAATCATAATATCTCTAGATTTTGGATAAGGAGATCGGGTCTTTCTGAAGCTCATCCACATTGATTGAGTAAGAAATCTCTTTGGACTTGTTGTCAAGCTCACTTCGAATGTCAAAAAGAGGCCTATGGGTTAGATTAAATGAACTCACAGATGAAGCTTTACTATAGATCATGCTCCCATCAAATGCTTCACGATTGTGTCCTTGTGCACTATTCGATGCCTTCTATGCACACACTCTTGTGAATGATCCACAAGTATTTGAAATAATAACACTCAATGATCACAAGGAACCTTATGCATATACAATCCTTATGTTCTTGCCTTGATCGAAAGATGAGAAATCACAAGTGAAGGTTGAGGTACATACCAAATATTTCTCCTAAAAATCTTTCAAGAGGATAGGTTTACACTCCAACTAAGGTGTTGGGATATGTAAACACACTTTCCTTTGACTCACTCTATTGGTTCTGACTCATCCTCTTTGATGATACTTTCACTCTCGACATGAATGACATTATCCGTAAGGACACTTCCAATTCTCTATTAAGCCTAATGGTATGCAAAGTTTATGGAAGCAAATTATCTACCCAATATTTTAGTTTCTCACCTATTTTAGGCTCTCTATGTCTCACTTGGCATGCACACAAGCTCAAGGCCTTCTACCAATGTGAAGTGTGCAAAACAATTATAGCTATATCTCAAACAATTTCTCTAGCAACGTAGGGCAATCGTGACTTGATTTCTCAATTTTCTTGGAGGTTTCAAGTCTAGAATAGGTTCAAAATGTGGTTTATATGACTTCTATGCTACTTTTGACTATTTTAGTAGAGTTTTGGAATAGGTTTTTTCTACAAAGGTTTGCTCTAGAACCTTAAAGGCAAGGGCAATTGTGGTCAATACAAGTGATCTTTTGAGGTCCTGAATCCGTCCCAATTTGACCCATTGATTCTTAATTATGCAAAATGTATGTGATTAAAGCTGATTAGCTCAAAACCTTCTGAATTGGTCACAATCTTAGAGGCAATTTCTCTAGCAAATAGGGCAATCATGGGTGAAATTTGAAAGTTTTAGCATGAAACACCCAAGTTTCGGGTGAAGGTCTTAATTAAGCCCTATGGAGACTTAGAATCCAAAAACTATCCTTGAATTTCAATCAAATCCAAGCCACGATTTTTGTGGCCTAGGGCAATGATGGATTATAAAAGTGTAGTTTTCTATCTTTCTTGGACTCAATTTGCTTGATCTATGTGTCTCTAAGCTAGTTCCAAGCCTTTGGATAGTTCATCACTTGACTTAAATCTAAATCTCTCGAGGAAAAGTAGCTTGGAACCCTAAAAGTTAGGGAAATAGTGGATGATGTTTCTATTCCTTTTTGGATTGCTCTCGGAACAACAATCATGGGTGATCTTGAAGGTTTTCTATTAATGAATTTTTGAACTTGGAAATTCACGTGGGAAATTGGCTAAGTCCTTAACAATCACTAGAAAATCAAGAGTTGGCTTCCTATAATTTCCCTACTAAGATCTAGCCTAGAGAAACCTTGGATGGAATTTGAGCAATTTTTGGTCTTTAGAGATAGAGGTTTGCTTCTTATATGATCCTTGTACGCTTAGGATACCCTTCAATCACCTCTAAGTTCAAACATTCACACAATATGTCCGGATAATGCTCTACAAAGAACAATCATGAGTGGTCGCAACGCCCTTTTTATGAGTTTTTTCATTGGTAGTCCACTTGAAACGTTATCTCGGATCTTAGGGATAAAAGAAAATGAATCCAACAAAGGTCATAAATGCTTATATTCTTCCCTATGATAGCTCTACCAAAGTGTGCTTAATATGGCAATTTTGGAGGGTTCTATGGTCTTTTTTATGATCAAGTTAAGCCAAACACATCTAGTTCCCCCCCCCCCCCCCCCCTTTAATTTCTAGTATTTGGATAATGCTCAAACACTCACTAATCGCCCTATTAGCATGTCACAATTTCAATCTAGAGAAATCATGTTTGGCACTATATCCCGAATTGGGTTATTTTGTGCTTTGTGTGTTCCTTTTATCTTTGTAATTCTCTTGGTATGCTTGAAATTTCACCAAGATCGAGTTACTTTAAAATTTTTGCAACCATGATTGCCTTGCTAACATAAGGTAGTTGGGAGTCTTGGACTTGGAAGCTTTAACTTATTTTCAATTCAAAACCTCTCAGAAATCATCATTGATTTCATATCATTTCAAAATCCAATGAAAATCTCACAAAAAGTGCACTAAATCTGATGCACAATCGCTCAAAAAACACATGTGCAAAGCAAAAAAGTATTATTATTCTTCAATCCCTACTTTTCATTTCTAAATTTCTTTCTCCTCAAGACAATGCAAACTGACTCCAAAGAATAACCATGAGATACATTCTCTCCTTGAAAGCCTCCCCACAATTTCTCTGTGGCCTTGGGTAATCGGGGGTAGTGCAACCAGACAATAGTCCAAACAAAGCTCTCTCCGCTCTCTATTCAGCAGTAGCTCACTCCAAGCTCTCCAAGAAGTCGATGCAAGGCTTCTCAAATGCTCCATATCACTCGAAAAATCATCGATGGGTCTATGTGCATATTTTTACTCTTTAAGATAGTCAATTTACTCGCATACATAAAGCACTTCTTTGTTTTTTGGTGTTTTAATATAAAGCGTCCACTAAAAATTCCTCAAGGCTAGTCTACTACGAATTCCATTCCTAGCATGAACAAGATGATGAAGTGAAGCTATCTACTACTTCTTCCATCTATGCCTATTGTTAAAATAGAGAAAGAACCTACAAATGGTAGAGATATGTGAAAAACAAATCTTCGATGCACACAAATGAACTCGCCAACACCTCCAACAAAGCTTCTTAACACCTCTCCCTATCTTCAAGATTCAATCGAGAGCTTGAACAAGAACACATCCACGACAACTATGCAAAAATTGTTGTAGACCCATTCGCAACAAGGCATAGCTATCATTGAGTGGTACTAGGTCAAATTTAAATTTCAATCCAAGCATTTTTACCTCTTCCAAGTGTACGAAGATGTGTTCCACAAAGCTATGAAATTTGATAATTCACTATTGGAGAAGATTAGTCCCAAGAACATGCTAAATGGCAAAAAATAGACACTTAATTCATGAAAAACCACTCAATATTGATAGATATGGGGTGGAACATCTCAACAACACCACTAGAGATCAAAATGAATTAGGATATTGAAGAGATAAGCTCAATAAGAAAAATGCATGAAAATTACACTTGAGTATTGTAAAGGTTTCTTACAATGAAGTCTTTTATACATTATACTTAAGGATTTGACCCATTTCATATGAAAAACTGACAAATTCACTAAAACGTAGTCCTAAGGCTTATTAGAGCATCAAAACAAGTCCTTAAAAATCCCAAAAGAGAATTACATGAGGTTTGGTGAATACTCTTGAGTCCAAAGAACTATGTATGAACATAATAAGACCTTCGGGGCACTTTTTTCCCTCTTTAGGAGGTTTTTTCCCCTGACTTGTATATATGCCTATTACCCTAATGGGCGACTTATCTTTATAAATTCTCTTGGTAATACATTCAGTATTGTGTGTTGTGCTCCAAGATCATCTTCTTCCTTGTGTTGTTCATGTGCTTCTGTAGACCTCGAACTCCAACAATTGGTATTAGAGCAGGTTGCTGCTTCATCTAGAGCATCATCGAGACCCCTCCGGTCACAGTCTCAGAATCGCATGAAAATTGGTGAGCATACTCAAGGTGATTAGGAGATCAAAAGGAATTCCCTTTGTGGTGTCAAAATCATGATTTGCGATTGTTTCGATTTCGAATGCACTATCATAGTGCTTGTGCAAGCAATTCTATCTTTTTGTGCAAAGATATATACAAGCTTCAATTCTCTAGTATAAGCATCTCAAAGTCTACTATAGGTTTAGAAGAACTTGACAGGGTAGTTATGTTCAAATTTTTGAGATACAATCATTTTTCTGCATCAGGGTACTTTAGTTAGTGGCCATAGCCAAAAGTAGTGATGTATTCCATATGCAGGCTGTTGAAAAATGTCCTATTACACTTGCAAATAGAGTTGCTGAAGGTGATGTAGATGGCATTGAAGATGGTGATATTCTTCATGTTCGTGTTCGTGCTATGGTTCTTGCTGCACCTACTCTAGAGCAAATTCATTGGGATGGCAGAGATGCTCATGCACATGCATTGATAGCCTTGTCTATCAAATGTGCCATTATTCCTCACATTTGCTCTTCCAAAATAGATAAGGATGCTTGGGATACACTTACCACTTTATACCAGGCGAGGAATGACACTTGTGTTGCTTACCTTTGAAACTAGTTGGAGAGTGAGCACATGAACGAAGGAGATTCCAAGGAGAGTTTTTTGACAAAGATCAAAGATTTGAAGGAACAATTGATTATATACAATCAATTTTCTTACATTAGGGTATTCAATCACTAGCTATGGCTGAAAGCAATGATGTATTCTCTATGTTCGCTATTGAGGACAAGTTGGATGATACTAGTTACCCATTGTGGCAATACATGTGTCATGTATTGGTAGTAAAAGGGTTGTGGAATATTGAGTAGGGTGTCGTCCAAGTACACCTCCAAATATAATTCTTGAAGGTGAGGCAGATGGTATTGAGGATGTTGATCTTCAATTTCTTTTTCATGTTGTGATTCTTGTGGCACCTATCACAAAGAATGGGATGGTAGAGATGTACAAACACATGCATTCATAGGTTTGCATATCATATTTGCCATTATCCCCTGCATTCACTCTTGCAATTCAACAAAAGATTCTTGGGATACTATTAAAACATTATATCATGCAAGAAATGAGGCTTGTATTGCTTAACTTTGCAAATAGTTGGAGAGTGAGCATATGAATGAAGAAGATGCAATAGATATTTTTTTGATAAAGATCAAAGATTTGAAGACACAATTTATTTCGTTGATAAAATCTTTCTAGATAGATCAGTGTAGACTATTCTTAATGGGCTTCTAGATTCATATTGGAGTTTTTCTTGTGGTCTTTGATTCATGATAAAAGGAAATCCAAATGCCTTAACACTTGGGAAGTTAGTCTCTTTTTTGTTAGAGGAAGATCAGTCTAGAAAAATTGGTCAATTATGTGTGTTGCAAATCAAGCTTCTTAGCTATTCATAAGCGCAAAGGTAAATGGATCTCACTTGCTAGTAAACATAAAGTTTTTAATGCTACACAATCAAAGAAGGAAGACAAACATGACAAAAAACAAAAAAACCGAAACAAATTTGCAAATACTAGAAGACAAATGATCATGTCATAAGGGGTTGTCATATACTAGCTACAAAGGAGAAAAAGAAGGAAGAGGCTATTATGGTTGTTGTAGAGGCCTCTACACATAAAACAAAGTCTCTTAATATTGTCCGAAATAAGGAATGTGCATTTACTACTATTTGCAGCTATTAACCATCTTCTCATGAGTAGTGTATGTCTTTAGTAGACTTGGATGAGCTGCACTTTCATTATGTCAAGGAGAGATTCTTTCTAGAGAGATCAATTTGGCTTATGCGCCCAATTTGGATGTAAAAAACTTCATAAAGGCTCTTCCTAGGGAGATGTTTGAGGAATTTCGCAAAACTTTTGGATTAATTTCTTTTGTGGATTGATTTCTATCCACATATCTTGGCACTCGTAGGGGGGATTTATTGATATAATTTGGTAGTGATGTGTGTGAACACACTTAGTACCCTCAAGGTACTTTTTTCACTCTTTGGGAGGCTTTTCCTTCTAGCTTATATATATGCATATAAACCTAATGGATCACTTATCTTTTTTTACATTCACTTGGTAATACATTCTCTATCATGTTGTTTTATAAGCTTCTTCTTCTTCTTCTTCTTTGTGCTATCAATGTGCTTCCATTGATCTCAAAATCCAAAAATTTATAGTAGAAAGAATAATTTTACCACCTCAGATAACATGATAAGAGGAGTTTACACATGAGATAAACTCTAGTGCAAGGTAATGTGTTTGATTGGACCACTTTCAAAATATCAAACATCTAAGTCCATTACATGCATACATTATTTATGAGAAGATGGATCATAACTGCGATGAGTGGTGAATTCCCATTCGTTATTCTAAAGAAGATTAGTAGACTCAGTTTTAGGAATGGAGGCCTCTGCAATAACCAATTTGGCCTCTTTCTTCTTTGCCTCTTTTGCAACCACTTTAGGAAAACCCTTAATAATATGATCATTTTTTCAAGTCTATTCCTATATATATATATATATATATATATATATATATATATATATATATATATATATATATATATATATATATATATCATTTGTATCTTCCTTTCTTGATTGTGAACACTAGAAAATTTCTGCTAATGAATAGAAAAGTTTGATTTATGTTTGCCTTTTTGACTAGCTAAGGAAACTTGATCTATAACATGCATAATTGAATTGTTTTTTCTAGAATGATCTTCCCCCAACAAAACAGAGACTAATTTCTCAAAGTTAAGGAATTGGGATTTTCTTTCATCATCCAATGAAGAGTATAAGAAAAATTTGATAAGAATTTGGAAGATCATTAAGACTTGGCACAAGTGAACTATATAGCAAGATTTCATGGATGACAATCAAATGCTCTTTCAAATCCTTGATCTTTGTAAAAAGGTGTGCATTGAATCTCCTTCATTTATATGCTCAAAATTCAACTATTTTTTAAGGTAAGCAACATGAGCCTCATTTCGTCTTTAGTACAGTGTGGCAAGAGTATCCCTAGCATCGTTGGTGGTTATACATGAGTGAATGTGAGGAAAAATAGCATTTTTGGTAGACAGAGATATCAATGTGTGTGCTATAGTCGGACCATGAACATGGAGATCATCATCTTGAACACCACCTGCATCACCTACTATCCTAGTATGTAGGAGGATGTATTCTGACCCCTTGCACAATATTTCACAAGTCTTTGGTTACCAATAAATGATGTGTCATGTATTCCCACAATGGGTTGTTAGAACCAGCCAACTTATCCTCAACAACCAACATATGAAATACATCATTTCTTTTAGCCATGGCCAATGACTATATCTTGATGTAGAAAATTGATTATTTCTCCAAAACAACTAATACAAATACCTGATTGAGCTCCACTAGACCTCAAGGAGACTTTGAGGTGATTTTATTGGCAAAATTGTATATATATTTGACACAAAAGATGAAATCTCTTGCATAGTCACTACGATAGTGCCCTCAAATGCCTAAAGGAGCTCAAATACATTTTCTATTTTGGAAAATTGATTTGAGTTCCTTTTGGCCTTCGAGCATGCTCACCAAATTTTGTGCAATTTTTAGCTAGTTCTTGGAAGGGTGTTGATGATGCCCAATAAAACATCATGACTTGCTCTAATACCATTAGCTAGACTTCAAGAACTAGGAAAACATGCAAAAAACATTAGGAAGAAGAAGTTTGGAGCAAAACACTATATGTATTACTACGTGAATGTACAAATATAAGTAGCCCATTAACGTTATAGACATATATACAAGACGAGGAAGAAACCTAAAGAGGGAAAAAGTTCCACTAGTCCTAAGTGTAACCACACACATCAATACCAAAGTATACCAAAACAATCCTTATAACATTCCTCATTTGCTTCAAAATTAGTGATGAGCCCATAGAAATGCCCAACAATTATGGCATACATATGAATAAATCTACAATAGTATCGAAAATGACCCATAAAGGTTTGAACTTCTTTTACATTCCTAGATTTTTGCATGTCTAATATAGGTGGAACTTTGTGCTTTTAAGTGAAATTTCCATTTTTGGGCACGATATGGCCCATATTTTTTATTTTCTTACTGTAAAGACACATTTTGTTTGGGTTTAGGTAGATTCTATATGCTTCACACTCATGATTGTAATGCGTACTAAGATTTTTGTAAACAAGCGATACATAATCGACAAAATACTTCAAAAAAGTTTTTACAAAACTCTTTGAAAACATGAAACATTAATCTTTGGAAAGTAGCTAGGCATTCATAATTGTTGGAGAAAGCTCAAAACACGGCCACAAAATTCCAAACTCAAAGTATTCAAAGGTCAATCAAGGTACAAAGAATGTAGTAAAATGGGAACACAATCATCAAAACAAGGAAGGAAAGGGCCTAACCCTTTTTCCCATCTCAAATTCTCCTTAGATTCAAATTATCCCCATTTTTAAACCCAAATTTGTTAAAAAATGCCTATTTTTGGCAAAAAAACGTAGTTTTCTCATAAATCATGCTTAGAATCTAAAAGCAAAGTAGTGCTCAAGCTTCAAGGACATTAACTAAATTTTGTATTTTTCTAACATCCTTTTGACCTCCAAATAGCCTCTAGACACTATTTTTAAAGTTATGCTAGACACTAGTGTGGACAAAGTTGTTTAAAACGTCTATAAAAGAGAATGAGATCTCATTCGCTAGAGAGACTTGTACCCAATATTATGAGCCTTTTACTTAGACTTTCTCAATAGAGAGGACATCTGGGAGCATCATTCCCCTCACCTACTAGTGAGTGTGCATGAGTGCACGCATGGTGGCATTGATGTGTGCGATTACCTTGGTCTTGTTGTAGGTGTGTGTACTACCATTCTATTGCATGCGGTTTTTGTACTACTCACTCATCGCTCCATGGCTACTATATTCCCTTTGTTGTGTTTTGCTTGTGGACTATGAGGTAGATGAGACTTAGACTTTTGGAGCCATTGTCCTGCATCATTCTAGTCGGATGTGCATGATGGCAAGTCTTTGCATGAGGTTTAGGGTTTAGGGTTTAGGGTTTAGGGTTATGTTGCATATGCTCGTTGCATATGCTCCTTCAATGTTATGTCAATAGATAGTTAGGTAGGTAGGTAAATAGTTAGAAATAAGATAAAATTAGGTTTGAGGGCTAGTGTTTTTTTAAGTTCTCCATTAAAAATCATATTTTCACCTTCTTCTTCTTCTTCTTTTTCTTGTTCTTCAAGTTTCTACTAACTCTAAAAAATTTATTCTTTTTTTCCTCCTTATCTAGATACATTTACAGGATGGACTAGTAGCTTATGAGTTGAGGAGCTCGAAAGACCAGAACCGAGCTCTAAAGTGCCCATTTTTGGATGACATGAAGAGATCATTTGGCAAGACAATCACCCAATTCAAAAGAGGTAGTAAATCTCATTTTGTGCTTTTTTTTTTAATTTCTAAAAAACTAGGGAAAGATGAAAGAAGATGAGGAGAATTGAAATAAATGGTTAGAAGTGTAAGAGGGTAGAAACGCAGCTCAAATAGTTCAAAAAACTAGAAAAATGCAAAGTAATCATCTTTCAAATAGGAGGTATACCTTATATTTGAAGTTTGTTTTCGCTCCTATGACGTAGATCAACATATTTAAGGAGATTATTGCAAGAAAAACACAAGTTTTTGCAAGTTTTAAGACCCACAATTGCTCTAAGGAAGGAGATCTATAGAGCAATCATAGTAGAAAAGCTCTATGGAATATTGTAGTAGCCATTGGCAAGGAGAAAGTAGTGAAAACGTCTATAATATCAGCCTACTTGCTCTAATCCAAGGTGTAGCTCAGTGATGAGTAGCACCTCCTTTAATGTCAATCCGGGAAGACGTGAGGATGGTATGAAGACCTCGAGCAAGTGGAGGCACAAGTGCGTGAGTGAGAAGCACACAAACATGCACACACATACACACACACACGCACACACGGCAAGACAAAGAGTGAGAAGCAATGGAGCTCTTAGATTACTTTCAAAAAAGCTCTTACAAGTTCATTTCAATTACAATCTACCTCAAAAATGAGCTCTCTAGCTCTATTTATAGTTTTTGACTAGGTTTTGGCTCTGTCCAGACCTAGTGTCCGGCCTAGTTAAAAATTAGGTTCCAGGGCCAATTCGAGGGCTTAAACGGAGCCTAAAAAATACGAAAATTGATATGTAGGTACTTCTAAGGCTCCTCAAGCTCAAGGACTCCTTGGCTTGCACAAAATGGAGCTACAAAAATATGAAATGGTATTTACAATGATTGTTAGTGATAAGAATCACTGTTATAAAGATGTTAATTTGGAAAAATTTGAAGGGCCTATCTGCCAGATTTGCGTCGACTGCTTTGTCTACTCAATCCTTCACCTCGCTCTGACTCTCTCTGCTGGCTTCCTTGTCTAGTCAGTCCTTGGGTGCCCATACTGCTCTCAACACCCCCCCCCTCTCTCGCGTCTGTCGTCCCTGACAGACCCTTGTTGCTGGGAGTGTTGGATATAATATTCCACAACCTGAGTGGCAAGCTGATGTTCTTGTATGCGTAGTCCTCTGGCCAAGTCTGTCATCATACGATCCCAATCAATTGGTCCTGGAATGTCTGGATGTGGCAGACGTAACTGATCTGCATGGATCGCTTGTTCTACTGCGAATAGATGTAGCAAATGTGTGGGTCTGGGAATGAAAATTTCTGAATGATATTCTCAGAATCCCGTAGAGAACATTTCCTCAAATGTCTGCTTGAAGCATGCGGGTAAGTACTTTATTCGTGCATGCCAGGCAAAGATTATAGTAACAGAGGGAGTCTGGCTCATGTCGTAGACTAAATCCTTGTTACCTTGAGAGAATCCAGGGGCAGAGATGTATGGAGCTTGTACATTCCGAAAGGTTTTGAAGACAATGGTCATGAGCTCGAATATCTTCATACACATTTTCGCTGCTATGTCGGGTACATTATTTAGACGTGTAGACCAATGCCGAATTGTTGATATCATGTAGGCTACGGTTGGGGTCCCTCGAGGTGGAGCAAAATATGGATAGTTAACCCAAGCCGAGCATTCTTTATTGTTGCGTACCTTGATCGCAAATGCTTGCCAAGATCTGCGACGTACCATTGGGCAATAGCATGGATTATACTTGATATACAGTGGCATGGTTGCCCAGGTGCTCATCATCTCAGGGTAATCGGTTAGTAGACGTGCACGCCAATTAGGCTGGAAAATCGAGCCCGCACGCACATCTGTCGGTAAGTCCTCTAGCTCAAATTGAGTGGCAAATGTGGGCTCCTTCCCTGTATGTCTTTTAACTTCGGCATTATAATCATGTAGCAAGACAAAATAAGGCATGTATTGCGACTCTGATGTTGTGATTAACCGTTGGTGGGATAGGTTCTGAAAGTAAGAAGACCAAAGGACAGTTTCTTCCAGATTTGTGAGAGATTGCATTTGCACGGCAACGCGATCATCATGTGTCTTACCCACTTTCTCAACCCTTTTTACCCAATCTGGAACTTGAATTTCTAAAGTGTCCTGTCCTTCCTCTATAGTCCGACCACCGGGTGTTGGCATTGGCTCGTACGGCTCTTCATAGCTGTCATCGACGGGGATTTCCACTACTGTTTCAGGTTCTGGTTCTTCAGTGGGTGAGGGTGGCCTTTCATATGGTGCGAGGCGTGCTTGGAGTTCTGCCACCTGTTTCCGGAGGGTCTCTACTTCTTCTGTAGAGTGTTGCAAGATTACCGGCTCCTGTTGAGCTATGGGGGCACTGGATATCTGTTTCTTTAGGTCTGCACATTCAGTCTCTAACTTCTCATATGACTCCAAGAAATTTGCATGCTCCTCAAGTAAGATGCGAATGTCTTCCGATGGGACTACTCTATACTTGGTAGGGCTAATGGTTGCTCCTGTAGTTCCTTCTATAGCCGCTTCAAAGTTGTCTTGATTTTGTTGTTGAAGCCTCTTGTTCTCTTCTAGTGCTGCTGCCATATGCTTCCTTAATAGCCCAAGGTTGCGTCTGAGTGTAGCATTAGATATCATTTGCGCTTGGAGCACTGTTTCTAGTTCCTTGACTGCTTGATCATCTACTGTCAATGTCTTTGATTCCAATTCGGAGTGAGCCTGCTGTAAGGTGGTATGGTCGGTTAGGAGCGTTTGGTAATCAGCTTCAAGAGTGGTGACTCTAGCTTGCAGACGCTAAGATTCTGCCTGGAGGGCCGTAGTGCGTTCTTCCAATTGATGGTATTCTTGTTGTAGTTGATGTGCACACTGAAGTAATGTGTTGAACGTGCTATTTACATTATGAGATGCAAGGGGAAAAGTTTGAAATGCAGGGGAGGTGGGATTGGGGAGGGAGGTAGTGAATGCTGTGTGTGCCAATGATGTGGTGAGTGGTGAGGTGGGGGGTAGTGGAGGGGGAGATGGTGGAACCATGGGGAGAGGTGCTGTGGTGGGTGAAATGTCCATTGGGTCAGACAGAGTGGTGTGTACAGGGGCTACCATGTAGGTGGGTATGGTAGGTGAAGTGAGTGTGGTGTTCGTGTAAATTGATGTTGTTGCGAACAGCGGGCAAATGTGCCTCTGAAACATTGGAGAGCGGATGAACTGCTCCACAAAGGATGGGTATTGGGGTGGTGAGGTTAGGTTGAAAGAGGTGTAGGGGCCAGATGGGAAGTGAGGGTCATGGAATGGAGGTATCCATATTGGGGGATAGGCTAGGAAACACAGGGTGCCTTCTGTGGGTGCACGGTTTCCAACCACACTTGGAATTATGGGATGGCCAATTATGGGTTCGGAGGGTAGAAGGGTTGAAGTGTACAAGGGATTGGTGAAGAAAGAGAAGAGGGTGTCTTGTGAGGTGGGTTCTCGAAAGGAAAATGATGTGACTGAGGGTGGGTTATAAGTGAAGGTAGAGGTGATGACTGGCATTTCTTCCATGGTGGGAGGTGGTGGTGTGGGTGGAGAAGGTGGTGATGGGGGATGCTGGTGTGAGATGGGTGATGTCTGAACGAAGGTTTCGGTAGAGAGGTCAATGGTGGTGGTGGGGGTAGCTGTGGCTTCGATGGTTACCTCTTGTTCTGTGACGGGCATCCTGATAGTCTTACCTGCTCGTGGTAATGTGTCGACTCTGCGTTTGTCATACCTCACGGACTGACGAACTGCAGTGTGGACAGCCTCCGGAACTCCTAAAGACTTTGACACTAATTTGAGGGTGTCAATGAAATGTTGATCCACCCCATCATCTGATAGCATTTCTCGCATCAAAGCTTGACCTCACACAAGAGAGAGTTGATGCCTTTCTTGCACTGCTTTGATTGAGTCATATAACCTTTGTAGTTGAGCTGTATATGCAGGTGCACCTACAATTTCTGGCACTTCTTGTTGCTCATCATGATGCTCTTGATCATAATCCTCCTCATCTTCCTCCTGTTCTTCATCTTCATCATCCTCTTCATCCACTTCAACTGTGGTGACAGGTACTTGGGCGGTTGTTGCTTGCGTTTGCACATTCTCCACTTGTTGTGCCTCTTCTGCCTCGAGCTCTACATCCTGTAATAATTGTTCGAAATCTTCATTCGTGAGTTCTTCCAAAGGTGCACCACTGGGAAATTCAAGATCGGTTGGGATGGGAGGGAATATCAAGGTAGAGCCGTCGGTGCTGCGTCTTGGAAGTCGGAGTGTGAATGGTCGGACTCTTCGGGGTGGAGGGGTGACGTCTGGAGTTAGGGTGGCTCCACGTGGTTGAGCACAAGGGACTTGGACAGTACCTCTCATCTTCTTAGAAGGGGGTCCAGTGGATGTCCTGCCTCTAAACTGCTCTACATGATTCCACATTAGGGCCCGTTGAATAGGGATGTCATAAGCCAAACACCTATAAATGATTCTCGTGAGAGCACAGCAACCATATTAAACCTATTTCCGCGGCCATCGTTTGTGAGCTAGGTGTATCTGATCAATTATCCAGTGGGGTAAGTTGATGGTGAGGCTCTGTGTCTCTGCCAGATACAAACTAAACCAAATCTTTTTGGGCGGCATGGTGAATCTATCTTGGGCAGGAAAAGCAAAGTGTTGCATGCACATGCGAAGGTGTATTGCAACATTAGGCATCATGGACACCATGTCCTTGAGTTTGGTGAGGCTTCGATTCTTCATGTAATCAGGCACTAGGGTCTCCTTCTCTGTAGGAATATGCATTCCGCGCATATCTAGGGCCTCTCTCACCAAGTTGTTTGATAGCCTGAACCTCTTGAGCTCATTCCCCTTTGTCAGAGATGGAATCACAAATGAGCTTGCACCTTTTGGGTTCTTGTTTGGAGTCAAGGTGTTGATGAGATAGTAGCATCGCATGAAGTCAAGCTTTGGGAGCCGTGCACTGAAATATGCATTCAATCCTGCCTTCTCCCATACCGAACGTAGACCTTCTGCATTTTGTAACTTCTCGAATTCTCTTGTAAAGAAATGGTATTTGCCTTGCTTCCCATTAAAGTCCAACTCTGATTCCCATAGGTATGTTCCCTCTCCCAAGGGTCCTGCCACTTCACTAAACCAGTGGGAAGTTTTTCCTATGGGCATGGTATGGCCACTGGGAGGGTCCGCTATAGGTATGATTTTGATGGTCTGCAATTCTTCTGGTCTTTCGTTTGTTTCAGGCAGAACGGGTAAACTGTCTAAGTCCACCACTTGCTGGCTCGTTTCTGTTTGAGAGCTAGTTCCTGCTGCCTCAGCCATGTTGAAAACTTCGCAGCTGGTTCTGTGAGAATATACGAATATATGTTAACATTGCAATGGACACAAAAATGACACTGTGTCCCCTGTTACAACATTAACATGAGGTTCGGGAGAGGTTAGGGGGTTAGTAAGTGCTCGGTGCTTGTGTGTGTAGTTAGGAATTGGGTAGATCTAAGAGCTAAGCGGAATGATGTGGTGTGAGAGTGAAGTAGTTAGTAGGTGGACATGGATTTACAATTGGGGTCCGGGGGTTTATTACAAGGTTTAGGTTGCCAAATGCAATGGAAAGGTTTTGATTTTGACTTTGTGGAGGCTCTGGAGAGTGTGATAGGGTATTTACTTGAAAAATGGGGCTTTTTAGGGACCCGTTTACAAGTGATTCTACTTGTGCTCATGGAAGAATACGTGTTAGTGCGTGATGTGTAAGACTGGGCCTCAGATGTTCGCGTGAGTGAAACATGTTGTACAGGGTTTGGCCTTGGTGTAGTTATTTGAGCCCGCAAACAAGCCTTAGGCACCTAGATTTGTCGTGATTGTGGGCTGGCCTTCATTGACTTCTTGGGTACCCAAATAGACTTTACTTTCACAGAAGAATTTATGAAGGACTTCTTAATAGTGTCGAGTTGTTGATTACTAATAAGAGGTTTAGGCCGTGGTGTTGGCCTGGTCGGAACAGGGTGTTCGGCTTTTCGCCTCCATACTTGTTTCATCGACTGAAACAATCTGCTTTGCTCCTTTTTTTGGCCTCTAGTATAGGTAGTGTTCTGCTTCTTCTGTATTTGATCTGTCGTTGGCTGCTGCATCCTTCTGGCCTTTGGGAAAGAAGGGAGTACCGTTTTATTCTTGACTCCGTTGTTGAGACAATCCTCTTTCTGCATAATACATTTTTGGACAAGAATAGCATTGTTAACTTCATGTGCACCCCTGGAAGGACCAGGAGTTCGTGCCTTACCTAGTTCCTTGAGTGCCTCATTTTCCAATTCAACTGTAATTCGACTATGATTTACCCATACCTGAAGAAGTCCACTTCTTAGGTTTAGGTTGACCGCATGATCATAGATCCAGTCCTGACCCAAGACAAGAGGCTCGGTGAGGTCCTCATCTTGACACACTAGTACTTTGATTGTCATTACTTCGTCTTGAATATAGAGGGGAAGTTCCACCTCACCCATGCAAGGGGTTTCCACACCTCCCAATCCTATGAGATATGCTTCTATAGGATTAACAGTTAATTTCAACTCTTGACAGTAAGACAATTTAACAGCACTAGTGGCTGCACCTGAGTCAATCAAGGCTCTTACAGTCCTTGCATCCTTTCCTTGTCCTATATCTAAGGTCATAAAAGGACGTCGATCAATTATCCTATGGGAGCTGATACCTGAAACTTCACACATAGCCACGTCATATCCTTGATCTGCATATGCATCTGGCACAGGTTGCTCTCTACCTTGTCTTCTTAATTTCATTCTCCGTATGCGCTCTAAGGCTTCTGCTTGGGCTTCTTCTCGAATTCGCTTTTCTTCTTCTTTGCGTTTCTTAGCAGTATTGAGTCGACTTAGCATTTCCTCTGTGAGAGGTTCTTTATACAGCTTGACCCTGCATCCGCTTATGTAGCTCGGAAGAATATCACCTTCTAAGGTGGCTAGCTGTACAGCCCCACTCGTTGAGATTCTATTAATGATCATGGGTCTGTAGCCGCTCTTCTCTAGTTTCCTCGCATGTTGTTTCAACGTGTATACTAGTACTAGATCGCCTGTCTTCAAACCTTTATCCTTAACGTGGGCATCAAAGTATGCCTTCTGTCGTCTCTTAGCTGCATATATCCCTACAGTCGCTCTCAATCTTGTTTCTCCTAATCGTTCAAGGTCAAAAAGTCTTGAGGAGAGTTCATGACCCGTCCATTCATGCTCTTGTGCTACTTTCAGTGTTGGTATTGAGAAGTCTAATGGTAGCACTGCATTTTGGCCAAACACCATCTGAAAGGGGGTGGCTTGGAGGACCGTTTCGTAGGCGACTCGGTATGCCCAAACAGCATGGTGTAGCTGTTTGTCCCAATCAGAGCGTTTATTGTTCACTAATTTCGTCAACACATTGCACAGAATCTTGTTGGTGCTCTCAACCTGGCCATTTGCTTGAGAGTGATAGGGGGCAGACTTCTTATGAACTACCAAGAATTCTTGGAGCAGCTTTTCAATCACTTCATTCAAGAAGTGAGTGCCCCTATCACTTACTAGCTCTATAGGTAGCCCATATCTTGTGAATACATTCTCAAACAAGAATTTAGCAGTTGTCTGAGCATCATTCTTTGTCGTGGCTTTTGCCTCTACCCACTTTGTTAGATAATCCATGGCAACAATGATATATTCAGCATGGGAACCCTTAGCTGGGGGATTAATAGGACCTACGTAGTCTATTCCCCACTTAGAGAATGCACGTCCACCCATCATAGGTTTTAGTGGCATCTCATCTTTACGTATAGGATATTGAGTTCTCTGACAGACATCACATCGTTTCACATAGGTATGTGCATCCATGTGAAGGGTCGGCCACCAGAAGCCCGCAAACAGTATTGACTTGATCACCCGATCTGGTCCAAAGTGTCCTCCTTCTACACCTTGGTGGGCAGTTTCCAAGATCTTTAGATATTCACTCTCATGAACACAAAGTCTCAGGTAACCATCTTTACCACGCTTGTATAGATTATCACCAATGAGTGAGTAATCTAGGGCTTCTTGTTCTAGACTTCTTTTCCTAGCCAGAGTCATGTCTGGAGGGAATGTTTTCGTCCTCAGGAAGGATACTACTGGTTCACTCCAATCTGGCACTATGGACACTTGATAAAGAGTGGCATGTTCCACAGGTGGTTTAGTGCAACAGATAGGGCATTCCTTGCACAACTTTTGGACATCAGCCTCCATAGTAGGTCAATGCACTCTGAGTCTCCTTAGTGTCTGTAGGGTTCGTTGCTTTGAGTAGTGTTGCTCTAATGCACCTACATGTGCTAATTGCAACCATTTAGCATACTCATCCTCTTCCACACAACAAGCCAAGATCCCTTGATCTGTGTGTTTGTACATACTACCTACCATGATGTGATACTTTTGGGCTTTTACTACCTCTCTATCCTGTGTGTTTATTATTGGGTGGTTAGGTCCGTATGTCAATACTGGCACTAATGGCTTAGCCCACTGCGGTACCACTTCCAAGTTAAACAAGTAAGCATCAGGAAGGTCATCTGATACTCCTTGTGGGGCTTCTCCGGATGTGAGCCTAGAGAGATGATCTCCTCTCAAATGAGTCTTCCCTTTCCTTACCACAACCTCGAAATCATATTCCATTAGTAAGAGAAACCATCTTACTAATCTTCCTGTATTGCATGGCTTGTTCACAAGATATAACAATGCTTGGTGGTCAGTAAAAAATTTAAACTTGTTTGCAAGCAAATAGTGTCTAAATTTCTTAACTGCATATACCATGCCTAAGCCTTCTCTCTCAGTAGTGGTGTAATTTCGTTCAGCTGCATTCAATTGTCTATTGGCATAGGCAATTGGAAGATCCATATTACCTTCACCAGTAGGTTGAGCAAGCACACACCCAATAGCATAATTGGATGCATCCACGTGAACATGGAATGGCTTATTCCAATCTGGTGTGGTTAAGATTGGTGCTGAACATAATCTTTGTTTAAGCTCCTGGAAGGAATTCTCGCATTCATCAGTCAACTCAAAGTTAGTCAGAAGTCCATACATGGGCTTTGCAATGGCAGCATACATGTGAATGAACCGGCGGTAGTAACCACAATGCCCCATGAAGGCCTGTACTTCCTTGACGTTCTTTGGCCTAGGTAACTCGGCTATGGCTCTTACTTTCTCTTCATCGGTGGATATGCCATTCTTTGACACTATGTGTCCTAAAATCTTACCTTGCCTGACCATGAAAACGCACTTTTTTGGGTTTAGGTAGACTTGATATTCTCTACATTTGTCAAAGATTTGTCTCAGTTCAGGAATATGGGTTTGTCTGATGTTGGAATGAGCACAAAGATCATCAACATAGACTCTAAGTTCTTCCTCAGGAACTCCTTAAATACATGGCACATCAGCCTCTGGAAGGTTGCTGGTGCATTGGTAAGCCCAAATGGCATTACTCTAAAGGCAAATATGCCCCATTCTATGGCAAAAGCTGTCTTATGCTGATCCTCTGCAGCTATGGCTACTTGATTGTAGCCCGAAAATCCATCAAGGAAGCTGTACACTTCCTTGCCTGCTACTCTTTCTAAGAGATGTTCTATGATGGGAAGCGGATAATTATCTCGAATTGTGGCTGCATTAACCTTCTTTAAGTTAATGCACACATGCAGCTTTCCATTTTTCTTGGGCACCACTATGATGGGGGATACCCACTCAGTGTGCTCAATTTCATAGATGAATCCAGCTTCGACTAGTCTATCTATCTCCTCTTTGATCTTAGCAGCATAATTATCATTATATGTGTATGGCTTTTGCTTAGAAGGTTTGGCATCCGAGGTCATGGGGATAGTGTGTGAGCATATGCCTAGATCAACACCCTTCAAATCCTTGTAACTCCAAGCGAACATGTCTCTGTATTCTCTTAGCAAGGCTATTAGCTCTTGTTCTTCCTCTTCTGTCAGGTCATGGCCTATGTACGTGCATCTCTCTTCTCCTTCTTCCATGGCTACCACAATTTTCTTTGTGGTTTCTTTGTTATCATAGGCCTCTCCTGATTGTGCCTCTCGTTTAGGCATTCTGATCATGACTCTCCTATCATCTATCTCATACTTCTTAAAATTTTCCGGGACCTCAAACAAAGGTTCTTCCTCTTCTGGTGTGACTTCTCTCTTCTTTCTTTTCTTTCCTTCCTCCTTCGGGGTCACATGTGTGGCTAGTCTTACATCATTTGTACGCTCTCCATACCTCTGGGGTTGAAATTCTACTTCATAGAAATATTCTTCATCTGATGCAAAAGGTGGATCCATAATGATTGACTCTAGATCAGAGTCATTTGCATCCTCAAATGCATCAGGGCTTGGTTCACACTCTTCTAACACTGCCTCTCCCATGATTGGCTCTATGGAGAAGACTGAAATGTCATAGCCATCTTCATCATAGTGAGGTGTCCATTGTTCTTCATTGATGGCTACATCCATTGTTGCTAGGATTTCTGCCCAGCCATGGGGTTCAAATTCTTCGTCAGGAAAAACTACAGGCGCATAGGCTGGGTCTTGAATTGATCTATGTGTTTCTTTTGCACCTACCTCTCTGGCTTTTTCTCTCTTCTCTTCTTCTACTGCTACTTTGCACATCCATAGTGGGTGTCTTCATGCATCCATGAGGATCCTGATCCTATGGAATGCACCGATTCTGCATCATCTTTGGCTCTATGGATGGGATTCCATTGGATAGGAGGGACATCCCTATGAGAGTAATCTTTCAGATTCACTTTGGTCGTAAGACCTAAGTGTTGCAGGTACAAAGAATTGGTTCCCCAGTCCTGTACCACTTGCAACTGTCGCATAAAGGGTCTTCCCAAAATCATCTCATAGGCATGATTTTTGCTAAAATCACATATAGCAAATGTATGCTCGAACTCGACACCACATGTGGTGAGAGTTATTCCTTCCAGTAATCCTAAAGGCCTCTCTATGTGACCATCAGCCATCTGCAATTTCATCCTCGTGGGCCTGAGTGCTGGCTTGCCCCAACGCTTCCATAGGGAAGTGGTAGCAATTGCAACTCCTGCACCAGAGTCGAGAATTACCTTGGTTGTGTACCCCTGATGGGTAATGGGAAGATAGGTGTTTCCTTCTTCACCTTCACTCATATCTCCTATCTTGTCCAATGGTATTTCGGGCACTGTTCTCTGGGATCCTACCTGGGAACGAGGTTTTGCTATCTCTGGTACTTGTTTGGCTACATGTTTCCATAGCTCTGGCCTTACTTTGAGTAGCTCTTCTAAGGTGAGGTTGCATTGTACTTTAGTGTTTTTCACTACCTCTGTGTTCCTAGGTATGATTGAGTCTTCGTTTCTTACCATGACCGTGGGTGCTCTCATGCACGTGGACTTAGCTTCCCATGGGCCTGTGAAGTGGGGTAATTCATGCAAAGAATTAGACTCAAAATCTAATCTTTCCTGAGAGTGGGTGCTCTCCTGATCCTCATAAATGGATGGGATGTCTTGTGGGAATTGGTCGTGTGCATCATCCACCAATTCAATGGGAGGAGGTACTTCACTTTCTTTAGCCCATTTGTCTTCTTGAATCTCTCGTAGGAATTCTGGAGTGAATCGATTCATAGAAGATGATGTGTTTGGCTCCGTAGAGTTAGGCACATAGGCTTCAGGCACATAAGCTTCCTGGGCGGGAAGACCTGCTCTTTCACTTGCCTTGTCCTTGTGTTGAGAGGCTGGTTCCTTTTCTGATTGTGCAATTAGCTTCTCTATTCTTTCTAACAGTCCATCAAAGTGCAACTATGTCTTCGCTGAACTAGAGATGTTAAATAGGCGACTGGCTTCAAACATGGTCTGAGCCGATTCCACCATCTTAGCACAAATTTTGGTTCGTTCTAGCTCTAGTTCTGCTCTTGGGTAACACTTTTTCATGATCAGTTACGTTTGGCCCTTCTTGGATTCTGGCCTGATATGCTTTAAGCATCATATTAAGGTCTTCGGGAGTGGGATCTGCTAGGACTGATCCTACTCTAGGGGGTGGTGGAAGTAGGTGAGGCGGGTTGGAAGGTGTCGGGTCGGATGGAGTTGGGAATGGTGCAGGTGGGGTAGTGTGAGAGGGAGTTTGAGATGTGAGTTCAGTTATCCTGGCCTTTGTTTCTTTGAGGCTTTCCTCGAGTTCACTCATCTTTTTTGCCCATTGTCTTTTCATTCTTTCACGACTATCCTTCCAAGCTCTAGTCCTTTTCTTTGTCATGCTCTCTGTTTCACTAACATCTGGGCTCTTTTCCTGGCCTACCCCTTGGTTTTGCTGCAATGCTTGAGCTCTAGTGACTACCTGTATGGGTGCAGTGGAAGTGACACTTCCTGTGGAATCTACCACTAACCCAATAACGTTAATAGGAGTGATTTTTGGCATATTATTAGGATTCTTAGGGCAGTCTCGTAAGAGATGATCCTTTCCACACTCTTGGCAAAAGCCCTAAATCGTCACTGACTGGGGTTGTGTAGGTGGAGGCAAGGGACAATCACAAATGAGATGATCTCCCTGACATCTGTAGCATGGTCCTCTAGGGAATGGGGGTCTTACCTGCCTAGGTTGAGGTCTAGGGTTGGGGTTTGCATACATGACGTTTGTGTAATCTGACTCCCAACTAGGTTCATTTGGCTCTTCACTATAGTAGGACTCACCATGTTCAGGAGACTGCATGTAGTAGGCCTGGGGACTATCAATATGTGTAGAATCAAAGCTATGGTCACTCGGGTCACTTTTTGAAAGTAATGGTCAATGGGACTATGGCTCTATTCACATTTTCTTCTGCAGCTGCATACTTTACTGGAATCACATTAGTAGGAGCAGGTGGTTGTTGTGCTAGCACTGGCTGGGGTCTCAGTTGGGCCTGATATTGTGGTTGGTAGTTTTGCTGAGGCCTAGTATACTGCTGAGGTGGGTACTGGTTCTGGTATCTTCCTTGTTGAGGGTATGGTTGTGGGTACGTCTGCCTAACCGTTTGCTTATTGTAGGGGCAATCTTGTGCGGTGTGATTGGTGTACCTCCGTTCTATGGTGCAGTACTGGCTACTAGGATTTACTTGGGGTAGCCATAATGGGACATACATTCGCCATGTGGTCGCCACCATAAGTATAGCATCTTTTCACAGGGGCAAACCTTGGGATCTGTTTACTAGTGACACCTAATTTCTGAGCTACTTTCTCTGCAAGTTCCTCAATTGATGTGGATTGCGTGGAAGAGAGGCTAGAGGCACTATCTGAATCTTTGTATATTTTGGATAGCTCTAACTCCTCCCCAAGGTTATCCTCAATGTCAATACACATGCGTACACACTCTTCTATGGTCCTAGGGTCCTTCAGATACACATATGACCTCAATTTGGTACTTAGCAATCCATCCAAGAATAAAGCCACTTGCTTAGCTGACATGGGTAGCTCAGGGGCAGGGCATCTCTCCAAGTATTGCCTAAATCTTCTTCCAGCAAGTCTCACGGTCTCTTGAGGGGTCTGCTTGAAGCTGTGAATCAGCGAGGAAGTGTTATGTCTTATGCCACTTTTAGAGAATTCGATAATGAATGCCTCTAGAAGTTGGTCTATGCTCCTGAACTGCCTCTCGTTTAGTGGTTGAAACCATGTCAGGGCAGTGTTCCTAAGGGTTAGACCAAAGGCATTGTATTGCGTGAACAGATCTTCCACTTGTTCAGCTCTCAAGACTTGCCTAAACTCAGCCACATGATCGTATGGATCTCCAGTGCCATCGAAGTAGTTCTTCATGCACTTAACTAGCTGAGTCGGTCTCAGAGTCCTTGTGTGCTCTCTAGGTCATGGTAGAGGGAACTCATCCATATTTCTTTGATTCCTGGGAGCTCTAAGTACCTCAGGTTCTACTCTGTTTGTTTCCGTCCTCGTTCTTTCTCTGCCCCCTGGGTTGGCAAAGCTTACTTCTGGCCTATCTCTACTTCTGTCTCTTTGAGTTCCATGAGCTTGGGATGTTCCAGCTCCAGGGTGACCATATGACACATTCGATCTTGGTTGGGGGAAAACGAATTCACCCTTCCAAGTGTAAGCATGTCTATCATGTTTTGTAACCACAAAGATCCTCTCTGAAGCGTGATCTAAGTAGGTCACTCTGCCTGGGCTATCTGGATCCTTAAACTCATAGATTATGATTGTTCCTATATCATTTGGCCGATCAGATTTATACCTCCAAAAGGCTTTGTCAGTCTCTCGATTGAGGAGCAAATCTATGCTCTTATTATCCTGGGGAATCCACTCTGGTGTGATAATCCTAGTGAGAACCGATTTGCCTCGAGGGGTTCTAGGTTCTGTACCCATGTTTCCTTGCTCTAGGTCACCTAAGTCCGCTTCTGGGATCACATTTCCAAATTCGTCCGTCCTATCTGGGTGATTGGTGACTACGTATATGGTTCCTTCTTTGTCCAAGTATGCTCCGTTTTCAAACTTGACAGCTGGGTGCTCTAATCCTATGGATTGGTCAGGGTTTTTAATCTGGACCACAGATCTTCCTAGGCCGTCCTCATAGATGCTAGCACCTAATCGGTTGGTCCTAAGGTATTCCAGCTGCGTCTTGTACGGGCCTTCTACCCTGTGCAAGTATGGCACTCCTGAACTTCCCGTAGGTCGGTCCATGCCTTGAGACATCTCTGATTCACTAGTCTCAGAGCTAGGGTAGTATGAGTGGTGGCTCAACTGCTGGGCCCAAGACCTAGCAGTGTGGTTGACACTAGCCTCTGAAGACCTAAGACTTTGTCTATCTCTCCCTAGATGTCGCCCTGATCTAAGGTTCATAAGCCTAATTGAATAGCCCAATTTTGCCCAAGTACAACCTCGTTGCTGAGTTCTTTTGTATCAGTCACTTGATTCTTTTTTAGTCGATTATCGTGTTTTTGCTCTAGTCAGAAATCACGTCGTCAGGAATATTTGCGTTAATTTTTCGCACTGTAAGTTGATCGTTCCACGTTAGATTCTTTCCTTTAAGGTTATCGCATCACGAAGAGATTATGTTTAATCTTGAACTTGAGTGCATAGGTAGTCTTCAACTTGATTGATGCCTATCGTTGCCCTGACTTACTCCTATCACTAGTCGTTCTTAGCCTAAGCTAGGAATTGACAGAGGGGGTTGAAAGTTTCCAACCTTTTGTTTCCTGCTTGGTTGCCCTTGAATGCCCAGGAAGTGTGTTCCCAAGCTTGCACTTACACTTGCTTAGAACGCCTTTTGATGCTCTCAATAGGTCTGTAAGAGTTCCAAAGTTAGCTTTAAGATTTAAATTCCAAAGACAGAACCAAGGATTCTCATTCCTGTAGCACAAATACTAATTTGCATAGTGATTTTTAGGAAAACAATTCTTAAGACCCTTGACTTTGATCCCCCTGGGTATGGTCAACTTCAAAATACCCTAGAGCTCAAAAAATGGATTTCGTATGAAAAAGTTATGACCGTTCAGGGTTCTAGGGTTAAGACAGGGTTCAAACAGGATCACTGTGCAACAGGTTTTCCCCAAGTTATTTTCCTATGGCCTCCTTATGTGCTCTAGAGTAAAATGTTCATGCCCAAAATTAGCCAAACTCTTCAAATTAAAAACCCTAAAAAATTGGCTAAAATTGGCTGTCAATCGCGATGGACAGGGCAGTCAATCGCGATGGACAGGAGTCGATCGCGACGGACAGGTGTCGATTGCGACGGACAGGCAGTCGATCGCAACGGACAGGCAGTCGATCGTGACGGACAGGCAGTCGATCGCGACGGATAGGCAGTCAATCGCGACGGACAGAGCTGTCAATCGCGACGGACAGGCAGTCGATCGCGACGGACAGGCAGTCGATCGCGACGGACAGGCAGTCGATCGCGACGGACAGGCAGTCGATCACGACGGATAGGCAGTCAATCGCGACGGACAGGCAGTCAATCGCGACGGATATAGCTGTCAATCGCGATGGATTGACATTTTGCAAATTTTTCAAAATTTTTTGTGGAAATGTGGTGTGCAGGGTCTCTAGTCCACTGTGGTGCACTCAGATTTACCAAAAGGTGAAAATTTCTGTCAATCGCAACGGATAAGCAGTCGATCGCGACGGACAGAGCTGTCAATCGCGATGGACAGGCAGTCAATCGCGACGGATAGAGCTGTCAATCGCGATGGATTGAAATTTTGCAAATTTTTCAAAAATTTTTGTGGAAATGTGGTGTGCAGGGTCTCTAGTCCACTGTGGTGCACTCAGATTTACCAAAAGGTGAAAATTTTTGTCAATCGCGATCGACAGAAGTCGGCGACTGCGAGACAGTCCTGCACATTTCCGTACCTGCGCGACGTGCTGGAGGGGATGATGATGCTGAAACCTGCAAGAAACTCCAAAAGCATGCAGAAAATAGCACACAACAGTTCGCTCTCTCGCTCTCTCTCACAAGTGAAATGAGGGAAATGAAAGGAGGAAGGGGATATAGTAAAAAACTGAAATTTTTGCGATGATCGAGATGGAGGTGGGAGATGGTGATGATGATGATGGTGATAAGGTAAGGAAAAGAAAAAAAAGGAAAAGTGAAGAAGTTACCTACAACGCCAACGTCCCAAATCTACGTCTTACCATCACACGCTCGTCCTCAAAGCTCGATCCCCGGCAACGGCGCCAAAAATTTGGTGTAGCTCAGTGATGAGTAGCACCTCCTTTAATGTCAATCCGGGAAGACGTGAGGATGGTATGAAGACCTCGAGCAAGTGGAGGCACAAGTGTGTGAGTGAGAAGCACACAAACATGCACACACATACACATACACACGCACACACGGGAAGACAAAGAGTGAGAAGCAATGGAGCTCTTAGATTACTTTCAAAAAAGCTCTTACAAGTTCATTTCAATTACAATCTACCTCAAAAATGAGCTCTCTAGCTCTATTTATAGTTTTTGACTAGGTTTTGGCCCTGTCCAGACCTAGTGTCCGGCCTAGTTAAAAATTAGGTTCCAAGGCCAATTCGAGGGCTTAAACGGAGCCTAAAAGTTACGAAAATTGATATGTAGGTACTTCTAAGGCTCTTCAAGCTCAAGGACTCCTTGGCTTGCACAAAATGGAGCTACAAAAATATGAAATGGTATTTACAATGATTGTTAGTGATAAGAATCACTGTTATAAAGATGTTAAATTGGAAAAATTTGAAGGGCCTATCTGCCAGATTTGCGTCCACTGCTTTGTCTACTCAATCCTTCACCTCGCTTTGACTCTCTCCGCTAGCTTCCTTGTCTAGTCAGTCCTTGGGTGCCCATACTGCTCTCAACACAAGGCAATCGTTTTGGATATTTAAGTTGAATTGGAGCCTCATTTGCACTTTTTGCTTGGCTATAAGCTATGTGGAGTATTGCTTTACCTCTTGGTAGGAAGAAGCGAAAGAGGTCATAAATCCACAACATGATTGTCTAGGCCTAGGGAAATAATCCTTTGCCAATTGAGCCCTCAATTCAAGAAAGACCAGCTAGTTGCCTTATATAACTTTAGGGAACCATAAATCATTGAAGAAAGCACCCAAAATCCCTTTGCAAATCTTTAATTGCCACAAGTGATTTCTCTAACGTAGGCAATCACCTACTACAAATTGGTCACTATTAACTTGATAAGGGCATGAGACTTGGCATAAGATTGTAATTTCCATAGTCTAGACAAGAACCAAGATTCAAGCAGTGGCGCAACCCACAATTTCCCTAGAGAAATCATCCTCTATAGATAAACTAAAATAAATCTTTTCTCAAGATAATTGGTGCATATACCATATCTAGGGAGGGAGGAATTGAGTTTTTCGTTCCTTTACTCTAGAGATTATGGAAGAATCTCTATTTTATATATTGACCATACATAGATATGGGCTGATACATTTTTATCCTTCTAGAAGTGTATAAGAAATTATGGCCTAATTCTTTGCAAGTGTACAAATCTGCATACTATTAATGAGAGGCTCTAAAAGAGCCAAGTAAGGAATGGTATGTCAAGGTATGGATCTTACTTTTCAGGTACAATTGAGAGAGGATACAATCACTACACTACATGGAGTGTTTACATGCTTGATTGAGATTGTGTGTGTATGATCCTTCAATCAAGTAAACTAATTTGAGCTCATAGATCGACATGTAGTAGCATCTCTACTATTGAGAGTGCTATAGGCTCAAATAGGAGCACAATTTATTTTAGATCAAGTGATTCAAAAAGTGACATTGAAGTGTTGGCCTCATCAAGTTCCAAAGACATGCAATACATTGGGAGTCACCATCTATGAAGATGATTTTGGACAATCTATTGTTGGACTTGGCGAGCTCAAGAATGTCATCATGGTAAGACCAAATGGAGAGTTACTAGTGGACAATATGGGAACTGATCACATGGTCACATATAAGCTAGAAAGAATCACTCCCTAAGAGGTAGAAATTTCAAATAATATGAGTTCCAACGTAGCACCACAATAAGTGAAAGGTAAATTTGATCCCAATATTGTACTTTCTTTAATAAGGACTATACATGTTAGCTAGGTAATTCATGATGGGTTATCCCTTGAAGTTTATGTGGCTAGTGGCTGTAAAGAACCATTTTGGACTCCATTTCTACCTACATTCAGAGGTCTTCATCATTTGGACATTCATGAATTTAGATGCTTGGATTTAATTTTACCACCCATGTATGAGGATGAGAGGAGCCGACCATTTGGATGGCCAACAACACTTCACACATCATGGTCTACTAGTATTTGTGAACGGTATTCCAAGGAAAGTAGTCATTCCGAATCAAGGTCCTAAGAGTCCAAACCCCATGCTTTTAAGAGTTCCAACCAACCCTATCACCACAATTGTAACGCAAACACAAAGTATATATTCAAGCATGACCTCTATAATAGTTCAATATAGTCCTATCTTAGTAGCTCAAAGAATGGTAGTCTCAATTCCTTTGATAGTAGCTACATCTATATCAATGAGTACAACCAATACATGGCAACCTATGCCTACTACATTGATTAAGACAATGCCAATCACCATGCCAATGCTAGTTATGGCATAGCCACCTCAACCCACTATTCGCCTAACCTTTCGAGAGTGGCCACCTCAAATGCCATTTTCCATAAATGCACTAGGTGATAAATGCATACTATGCCACAAGCCACCCCCGCTTCTCAAGGCTTGGCACCACAATCACAAATTCCACAAGTACAAATTGTAAGAAAAACTTTTTATAGAAGGCCTAAACATTCACAAGTGGAAAAGTATATGCAAGTGTATTATGAGGGAGAAGGTGTTATTTAATGCACACACTTTTGAATTCACACGAGCATTGTTGGCAAAGCAAGTGTATGATTTCTTCACAAAATGTGTAGCCTTTGGAGTCACCTTGAAAGGAAATTCCCTAGTGTGGCTCCAACCATTATGCATACAAATTTTTCAAAACATTGAGTAACTCTTGAAAGCCTTTATAGAAAAATGTGCTAAAACAGGAGTAAGGCGTGACACATCAAGAATGATAATGAGCTTCAGGAAAGAAGAAAATAAGGACTTGATATTAGTTTCTCGTCCCTATAACAAATATGTAGCATGATGCACTACAGGGGATCTCCCATCATAAGCCAAATTAATTGTGGATTTTCTTGATGGCCCAAGGAGTGCTCAATTACATACTAGAGCATATCTAATGAACCTCACCATTTTGGAAGATTGTATACAAAAGTGAATTCAAGTTGAGGATGATTTGGGTACATCTATTCTAGTCTTCTCACCAACCACCAATTCTACCCCAATTGCGAAATAAAGTTCCTCAATGATGGATGAAATGGTAGAGGCCATTGCCAATAAATCGAATATACAAGCCTCTAGGAATCCACCTCAAAAGTTCTTGCATTGTGAAGGAGATCATCTCTCACACATTTGTAATAGAACACCACCTCTTTCGACACAAACACAATTGCAATATTGCAAAATTTTGTATAAGTGGATCAATCACTCAACTATTGAGTGTTCTTACAACAAGCAACCAGTTAGCCAGTATCCCACTTAGTAAGGAAACTACAAGAATATAATAGTTATGGGGAGTTATCAAGTACCGAGGCCAAATCCACAATAATAGTATCAATATTTACTATATGCAAACTTGATCAAGCGGCAAATGTGATATTTTCCTAGACCAACACTAGAGTATCTTGCATACTCAGTTAGAGTGGTGTTGAGTCAAAAACCACTTGCTCCTTCACATGTAATTCCAATTACATATGGGCAAGCCCAAGAGCCTATAGTCTAGTGTAGAATGCCAATAGATTCTAGACTAGACTATAGTCGACAAGGTATATACTCTCAATAGTGTTATCAATCCTCCAATAGTTATTCGGGCTATCCAAACTTTTCTAGTGGATATGATTACTACTATAATCAAAATTATGGGTATAACGAGCCTACGTATATTCAAGTCTATAAGATAAATGTTCCACCACAAAACATGGATAGACCTCAGCCTAGATCTATCCCTCTGAGATGCCCATGCTTTAGATGTCATGAGGATTGCTTCATTAGAGAATTTCCACATGCTCAAGTTCCCCAATTATTGCTCATACTACCTAAGAAATCCTTCGATAATGAGGGTGGAGAGATTCATATATATATATATATATATATATATATATATATATATATATATATATATATATATATATATATATATATATAGTTGGAGGATAAACACTCCTATGTGCACAACAAAAGCAAATGAACCCTCCTAGGATCCTGAAATTTTTCAGACATAGGTTCTGTATTTTCTGAGTTTCTCTGAGTATATGCAGAGAATGAAAATGAAATTTTGCAAGCATAAACTAGACTTTAAGAGCTTTTAAATGAGAGTAAAACCACTCCATTTGGATACTGTATGATGCCTCAACCAGCTGCAACAAAACAGATAACTTAATCTCTTCACAGAGTATGAGCTAACTAGACAAACACTGTTCTGGACATTTCTCTGCACATGTGCAGGCACTGAACTTGAGACTTATACCAAGCAAAGTAGAACTTATAATCTTTCCAACAAGACAAAAATCATTGCAAATGGATTCCGGATGAAGGAGAAACAACAATTACAAGACCGGGGGGTCTACCAAAAACATCTAGATAGATAGAGTGTATAAAAGTGAAATTTCTGCAAAATATGCAGAGAACAGCTAGTAGGGGGTGTACTTAAGCAAGGAGGCAGCTTGGGCACGTATTTCCACGACTCTAAGTCATAATACAACTCATTAGAGGTTTTAAAGACCACATACTAACCTCTTTAACCAATCAAAAACATATACATGTCAAAAGTGAGGTCCAATCACATCAAGAGGTGAGCTAAATCTTCTCTAATCAACTTCTTTCTATTATGGGCATAATTGGATGCCTCCAACTCGTGGAAATCAGCCTCCTTTGATTGTGGATGATGTGGAAGGTTCAATTTGGGGCATGTGCCCACACTCTTGAGCTTGAAAAACTTCAACACTCCCCCTCAAGCTCAAGTCTTTTCCTTTCGTTGCTTCAGCCTATGTCTCTTATGTTGATAGCTTCCTTGAATCCTCCAAGCTTTGTACCTTCAAGAAACTTTGTCATCATGTCTGCAACCTGCATTTTAGTGTTCACATACCTTATATCTAGCTCTTTTGCCATCACCTTTTCTCTAACGAAGTGGTAATGAACCTCTATGTGCTTGCTCCTTGCATGAAACATGGGATTGTTAGCTAGATAGATGCTTGAAATGTTGTCTCCATAAAGAGGAAACTCCTCCACTTCTACTTCCAAGTCCTTAAGTAGCTTCTTAAGCCATAATAGCTCACATGTAGCCAATGCTAAACCTCTGTACTCAGCCTCTGTGGATGAAAGAGCAACAGTGGGTTTCTTCTTAGAGCTCCAAGAGATCACTTTTGTACCTATCATGAAAACATAACCCGATGTACTCCTTCGATCATCCTTGCTACCTGCCCAATCAGCATCACTATATCCTTTGACACTTAGATCAACATCATATGAGTAAAATAGACCTTGGTTGATGGTGTGCTTGATGTAACGAAGCACCTTTCTTGCCGCCATAAGATGATCATGAGTAGGTGTATGCAAAAATTGAGAGAGAACACCTACTACATATGCAAGATCAGGTCTAGTGAATGTAGCATAAATTAATGAACCAATTATGCTTCTATATAGTGTAATATCTTGTATAGCCTCTCCTTGACCTGCAACCAACTTTGTATTGGGCTCCATAGGCTGAGAAAGTGGCTTACAACCACTCATACCAAACCTGTATAGCACATCCAGCAAGTATTTTCTTTGAATCAAGAAGATGCCATTGTGTGCATAGATTACCTCTATTCCCAAGAAGTACTTTAGTGTTCCAAGATCAGATATCTTGAACTCCTTCCCTAGCTTTGATTTGACATCTTTAATACCTGCAATATCACTTCCTGTGATGATCAAATCGTCCACATAGATGCATATGTATACCGTCTTGTCTCCTTGCTTCTTCATGTAAAGTGATGGATCTGCAACACTTTCTTTGTATCCACAACTTGATAAATAATCCACTAACCTCTGATTCCAGGCCCTTGGGGCTTGATTTAGTGCATATAATGCTTTCCTTAGCTTGCAAACATGATTTGGGTACCTCATACTAGCAAATCCTTGAGGTTGGCTCATGTAGACTACTTCTTCAAGCTCTCCATTGAGGAAAGCATTCTTCACATCCAACTGATATAAGCTCCATTTCCTTGATGTGGCCACTGCAATCAAAGTCCTAATTGTTGGCATCTTGGCTACGGGGCTGAAAGTTTCATCATAATCTATCCCATAGCTTTGGGAGAAGCCTTTCGCCACCAACCTTGCTTTGTACCTAGCAATGGAACCATCTGGATTTCTTTGAATTTTGTAAACCCACTTATTACCTATCACCTTCATGCCTTCTTCAGCTGGTACCAAGCTCCAAGTATGGTTCTCATCAAGTGCTTTGAGCTCTTCCTTCATTGCCTCTTGCCATTCCTTGCAATCCTTAGCTTCTTCATAACTAGTTGGTTCTTTGTCCTTGATTACCTGAGTCATGTATACATAATGCTTTGCAATGAAATTATCATATGTTAACCTTTGTACTGGATATCTTACTCTTGAAGACCTTCTTTCACTTGCTTTTGGTGTGGTTGCCATCTTCTTTCTTTGTTTTGCCACTCTTGGAGTTTGAATTTCTTCTATCTCTTCATCTTCCAACATGCTCTCGTCCACATAGCTTCCTTCTTCAACTAAAATCTTCTCTTTGCCTTTGACTTTGCTTTCTTCAGAGCTGGTCTCTCTTTCCCTAAGCCTTCCACTCCATGGTGAGGGTGTCCTTGTGTTGCATGAGTTGCTTGGACCACTTAAATCCATGCTTTCTTGAACTCTATCATCATTCTTCAAATCTATCTCACCTATGTCTTCAACCTGCAATGGACTCGTGCATGCATACCAAGGCTTCAACTCATCAAAGACAACATCCCTACTTACCTTCAGCTCCTTGGTGATGGGGTTATAGCATTTATACCCCTTTTGTTCCATAGAATATCCCAAAAAAATACATCTTTCAGATTTGGCATCTAACTTTGACCTCAACTCTTGAGGTACATGTACATAGCATATACAACCAAAGACTCTAAGATGTGAAATGAAAGGTTTTCTTCCACTCCATGCTTCCTTAGGGGTTAGATGATGTATACCTGATGTAAGACATCTATTCATGATGTATGTGGCTGTATATGTAGCCTCTCCCCAATAACAATGCGGCATATTCATTTCGTTGAGCATACACCTTGCTACCTATGCTATGTGTCTGTTCTTTCTCTCTGCTACCCCATTTTGTTGAGGGGTCTACCTGCATGTAAATTGTCTTTTGATGCCATTGACCTGCAAAAATTCAAAAAATTCATGGGAGAAGTACTCTCCCCCTCCATCGGATCTCAAAGTTTTGATAAACTTGCCAGATTCCTTCTCCACCTGTGCTTTGAATTTCTTGAAGTAGTGGAACACATCTAATTTGTTTCTAATGCAATACAACGACACTTTTCTTGAAAAGTCATCAATGAAGGTTACAGAATACCTATTTCCAGCAAGGGATGCTTCTCTTGTTGGACCCCAAACATTCGTGTGAATGAGGTCTAAAACATTTGCACTTAAATAGGTACTCTTCTTGAAGGGCAGCCTTGATTGTTTTCCTTGTTGGCAAGCTACACAAATTTCATGCAACATTTTAGATGTAAAATTTGGTAGGCCTCTTACCAAGCTCCTCCTTTGCATGTCCTTGAGCTTTTGTAGGTTGATGTGACCTATTCGTTTATGCCATAGATCCAAATCTGCTATCCTCTTGTCTCCATATGTGACATACATTGAATGGTGTGGTTGATTTATGTCCATTGTGAACATTCTCCCTTGCTTTTTTCCTTTTTCTATGAGCTTGAAACCTGCCCTTGGATCCTCAACAAAACATCCTCTTTCATTGAACCTAACTTGATAGCCTTTTTCTACCATTTGGCCTACCGAAATCAAGTTTTTGGTAATAGTAGGGACATGTTATACCTCTGATAAGCACTTTGCTCTTTGATTTCCTTCCAAACTGATATCTCCCACATGTTGAATGATATGCTCTGAGTTATCACCTGTTTCCACATGCCCTTGATGCTTTGGGACCTGCAAATTACTAAAAAACTCCTTTCGACATGACATATGATTGCTACATCCACTGTCTACATACCATACATCTTCACTAGCTTGAGTTGTATCTTCACCATACCTCATGGCAAGTAAGTAATGATTCCCTTGGCTGGATGATGTGTTTGCATAATTACCTTGCCCTCTATAATTTTTGTTGTTGCTTTGATTCCCTTGTCTTTGAGCTCTATGATAGCATTCATTTGCAAAATGACCGGGCTTACCGCATACAAAGCATCCATTTGAAGTGGCTTGTCCTCTTCCACCAAATCTTCCACCTCTTCCTCTATTTGTGGCTCTTCCACCTCTTTGACCTGCATTTTCTTGTTGTCCTTGACCTCCTTGGTTACTTTGATATCTTCCTCTTCCTCTTGTAGCACCTCGGTTGTGTCTTCCTCTTCCTCTACCTGCATACAACAATTGCCCTTGGCTATCCTTGGCATCATGACCACCAAGGTTCATCTCCTCTGTCACCATGAGAGTGATTAGTTGATCAAAATCAGGAAGAGAGTCCCTTACATACACTGAAGTTGTGAAAGCCCTCCATTTTTCATCATCCCTAAGTCCATTTAGGGTGTGGGCGACAAGATCGTCATCATCTAGGGCACAACCGATTGACCCTAGTGCATCTGCAAGCTCTTTAACCTTTAATATAGAATCATTAGCACCTTGAGAGGGGCTTTTCCTAAGATTATTTAGCTCATTCTTGAGCTGAATTTTTCTAGCTTTTGTGGAGGTTGAATACAATCTCTCCAAGCACTCCTAGACCTTCTTCGATGTATCGAAATCTTGAATATGCCCTACCATAGAGTTGCTAATATGCTAAGATAAAATGAAAATGACCCTTTTGTCCCTTTCATCCCACTCTCTTACTGCTCTTCTCTGGTCATTGGTTGGATTTACCTCATCTATGTAGGGTTTTGGCTCTCCACCACTCACAAGTCCCCACAAACCTTTCCCCATCAAGAAATTGCTTATTCTAAATCGCCATGGTTGGTAGTTTCCTTTTTCGAGCTTCTCAATCTGAGCATTGAGATCAGCCATGGTGCCTCCTATCTCTTTTGAACCTCCCCCTTGATGCAATGAAGTTGAAAAGGATGGCTTTTACCTCAAAAAATAGAGCTACTCCTCTTGATGAAGCTTCATCTTTGACTTGATGATGTATTTGCTTCCCCTTGTTGTTGACGTGCCCGTTCTTTGCTTCCTTCCTTCAAACTTTGATGAAGTCTTTACTTCACTTCAGTAGCTCCTTCTTCTCTCTTTGATACTCCACTTATAGCTCTGATACCATTGTTGGAGGATAAACACTCCTATGTGCACAACAAAAGCAAATGAACCCTCCTAGGATCCTGAAATTTTTCAGACATAGGTTCTGTATTTTCTAAGTTTCTCTAAGTATATGCAGAGACTGAAAATGAAATTTTGCAGGCATAAACTAGACTTTAAGAGATTTCGAATTAGAGTAAAACCACTCCATTTGGATACTGGATGATGCCTCAACCAGCTGCAACAAAACAGATAACTTGATCTCTTCACAGAGTATGAGCTAACTAGACAGACACTGTTCTGGACATTTCTCTGTACATGTGCAGGCATTGAACCTGAGACTTATACCAGACAAAGTAGAACTTATAAAATTTCCAACAAGACAAAAATCATTGCAAATGGATTCCGGATGAAGGAGAAACAACAATTACAAGACGGGGGGGTCTGCCAAAAACATCTAGATAGATAGAGTGTGTAAAAGTGAAGTTTCTGCAAAATATGCAGAGAACAGCTAGTAGGGGGTGTGCTTAAGCAAGGGGGCAGCTTGGGCACGTATTTCCACGACTCTAAGTCATAATACAACTCATTAGAGGTTTTAAAGACCACATACTAACCTCTTTAACCAATCAAAAACATATACATGTCAAAAGTGAGGTCCAATCACATCAAGAGGTGAGCTAAATCTTCTCTAATCAACTTCTTTCTATTATGGGCATAATTGGATGCCTCCAACTCGTGGAAATCAGCCTCCTTTGATTGTGGATGATGTGGAAGGTTCAATTTGGGGCATGTTCCCACACTCTTGAGCTTGAAAAACTTTCAACATATATATATATAGATAGATAGATAGATAGATAGATAGATAGTTAAGGAACGTACTCACAATCCGTACAAGAGCAAGCCATCACTTGTTAACATGGTAGCAACTATTTCCCCTAACTCTAGTAGTGAAGGCGAGAAAGAAGTGAAAACTCTAGTAGAAGTGGTCAAAAGGGCACAAGAGAAGGCAGAAAAGAATGATAAGGGCGAAAACGTGCTTGAACATTTAAGCTTAGAAGGTGAAGAGGAGATTCCCAAGGATTCTTCACTTACCAAGCAGACCTAGGAAACACAATGAGGTATACATGTCAATAAATAAAGTTGAGGACTTTATCAAGGCCAAGCAAGATGAGCTTATTAGGAAGAATTAAGAGGTTAAAAGAAGAGAGGATCAGCTCAATAAGGATCAAGAGAATACTCAAGATTAGAGAACACAGTAGTATAGTGCTCTAAGACTATCACTTGGTCATGCCCATCCGAATCCATGGCCTCAACATGGATCAATCAAAGCCCACCCTCTAAGCAATGAGGTAGAAGGACCTTTGAGAGCATATTTTGATGGACTAAGAGGAGGACCATCAACTGAAAACCTTGGCGAATCTTACCCATAACAAGATTTAGAAAATGAGTGGCTAATAATGCGTCAACAAATGATTAAAATTGCTCAAAAATTGATACAAAAAGTTCCCAATCTTGTTCTCCCCACAGGTAAACTAAAATAACAATTTGGTACTCTAGTCTCTATAGGCATGTAATGGACCTTTTTTAAAACAATTTTTCATACCTAAATCATTTTCTTACAGATATGTAAGTGTTATTTCTTCAAATAGTCTCTTGAGTAGCATTTTCTCATGATCCTCAATATCTAGAACAACTGAAAGTTTATCTTGATATGATTTTAAAAACGTGGCTAGGTTTTTTTGAAATTAGATAAGCTAAATTAACCCAACCATAACGTGTTGTATCATTTCATCCTTGGATTCTAGTCTAGCTTCTTGAATCTTTCTGTTCCTCGTTGAATGTGTGTTTCTTTTATGAGTGTTTTATTTTTCCATGATGCATTCTTATTATTTTTTCTATGCCTAGATTTATTAATAGAGTTATCCACCATTATTTATGGGAATTGTTGACTAATATCATGGTCACTCTTGTTATCCCCAAGTCTTATTTGTTCCCTTCTTCTTATCTTGTGCTTGTGTCAAAACTTGCATTAGGGAAATATTTTCTAACTTACTCTTTGATTTTGGTTCAAAATTTCCTCCATATTGATAGGACTTGTGATCAAATCCCCTTGTGGGTATTGATACTACATCTTGAATAGATGGTGTTTTCCATAATCACCTTAAAAACCATTTTCAAACTTATGTGGTGGTACTCTAGGAAACTTTTGATAATCTTAAATGACATGCTCTCTTCCATACCCATAGTAGGAGTCTCCAAGAGTTTGTGACCCTAGGTTGCAATCCTTAAGGTGAGATACCTCCATAAATATTATTATACAACCACGAATGTGAATATGCATTTTAGCCATTAACCTTTAGGTACTATTTGTAGTCTCAAGTGGTGCATTTACATTCCTCTATGTATGGTAGCTTTACTAATTGATCCATTGATTGGAGGATGTATTAGAAAATATTCCTCTCTCTCTCTAAGTTTCTCTCTACATGTCTCACTAGAACAATGTTGGGTGGGTCATACATTGGGTGTTTATATATTTTCCAATGGAGTGGTGCATGGTGACTGTGTTGTTTTCATATTTAGATAAGTTCTTCACAAAAAACGATGAGAAACTTTCCTAATTTTATTTTCCTTTCTCTCTTATCGGAATGTGTGTTGCCTTTATATTCATGTGTGGTTCTATATTGTAGCAAAGGTAATTCTTTTTTTGTGTCCATGTATGCAGGTAAATATGTATGTATGCATATGTAAATATTTATGTATGTGTGTGTGCATGGATGTATGTATATATGAATGAATGCATGCATGTATGTATGAATGTTTGATGTGCCTAATAAAGCCTTATTCGAAGACTCTACTATTAAGTATAAGTTTTGTTTTTCCAATACTATTCAATCTTAGTACCTACTCTCTCGGTAAGATAGAATGTTTGAAAAAACTAAACACATGCACTCAAGAGATTTGCTGTATCTTTCTAGATTTGCTAAGAGGAAAAAAGGTCTCTCATGGAAATGGCGAGGTGTATGGCTAAAATTCAGGTTTTGCAACAAAGCTTGTGGTTTGCTTTTGTTAGGTGCATAGCATATGTACTTAACATGTGTCCCATTAAATCATTGTGTTCTATCAATCTTATATGAAGCTCGCCATGGTCACAAGCCATTTGTTGCTCATTTATATGTTTCTAGTTGTTTGGCATATGCATTAGTGCCTATGCAAAAACATACAAAATTGGATGTTAAGGCTATGAAATATATTTTTATTGGTATAACTCTAAAATTAAGGCTTATCGCTTGTATCATCCATTTCACTTTCCTAGATTACAATGGCTTAAGACTAGGAATTAGGATCAATTTAGGGTGGATAAGACATCAAAAGATGTTGTATGGAAGTTACGGAAAATTAGACAATACAATCTATTGGTTGAGGATTATGCCCAGAAATTCAAAAATATGCTACATAGAATAACTCCAAATTGGAGGCCTTCTTGGGAATAGGTGGTAAGTTACTTCTACTGAGGATTATACATATATTTTAAAAGTGTAGTATTCAATATTAACAGTTGTCTCAAGAGCAAGACTTCACAAAACTAATAGAAGCCAAGATCAGGGTAGAACAAAGTTGTGGTCTTATCAAGAAAGTTAAGACAAGAACAAGTTGAAACCAAGACATGATTGGGATTCAAAACACTCAATTTTTAAAGGATCCAATCATGATGAAGAGTCATCTGATTAGGAGATTGAATTTGAGATCGAATTAGACATGTGTTAGAAATCATCCAAGACTCAACCAACAAGGAAGTCAAGGAGGAGACAGTCAGAGAAAAGATGGACTGAATAGACAAGGTAGTGAATGCAGATCTGACAAAGAATAGACCAAGCTATAATTTTCTTCAAAACAATCCCATAATCAACAATGATTTTTATCACCATGCCTCATTCTAAATATTTGTTTTTGTTATTTTCCACTCCATTTTTTTCAAGAAAAGTAGTCCTCAAGCTTGAGGATTATTAGAAGAACCCATGTATTAATTTCCATAATTTTTAGAGCTTGTTTGAGCCTCCAAATTATCTTAGGAACCTAATTTTTAACTAGGCCAAAAAGTAAGTATGAACTAGTCCAAAGTTAGTTGAAAACTATAAAAGGAGCTAGAGAGTGCATTTGGAGGTTGGGTTCATTATGAAACATTATATGAAGAGTCATTAAATTAAAGATTTCATTGTTCTCCTCTTTGTTCTACCTTGTGTTTGTGTGTTCTTAAGTGTTTACTACAGAGACTGAAAATAGAAATAGAAATAGCACCAGCAAGATCATCAGGTATGACAATGCTCTGCATGTAGGCCAACACGACGAGTTCTTTCTATCATGATAGACATACAAGTTTGGCATTTTGTAAATGCATGTTAAGCACGATGAAAAACATTATAAGGGCATTCCAAATCACAAAAAATAGTAGAAAAATTTATCATTTTTCTGTGTATCGTGATAGGCAAAGTCCATCATGAAAAATAGCGAAAAACCCCATCCATCATGATAGAAACTATCGATCATGATAGTTGCATCCATCATGATAGATGCATCCATGATGATAGAATACATCCCATGCCAAACGATAGATGATAGACATTGTCTATCATGATAGACAAGACTGCATGATAGACCCATCTATCATAACAGACACACCTCCATCACAATAGATAGAGATTACGCTAGACGACATAAAATAAATGACAAATGATGGTTAGTGTCTATCACAAAAGACATCATCTATCATGATAGAACCATCTATCGTGAGTCACGACAAAAAACCATCCACGATATACACACTCTCCCACAACAGACACTGTCCATCATGCTAGATAAGTAATTTGGCAATTTTTATTTATTTTCAAATTAATATCATTTCAAACCTAATTTCTGGGATTGTTATAGAGGCTTGGAGATAATTGGAAGGGTAGAGTAAGATACCATTGTAGAATGAACCTTGGGATCGATTGTCTTGGGCATAAGACCAATATCAAGTGTGCGTGACTTGAGGTTGAAAGATCTAACAACTTCCTTAGTCTATTTTTTAGCTTAACCTTATTTTTCTCATTGATATTGATTAATTAGGATATGATAGGCACCAATCAATTTCAAGAAACCCTAATTTCTTAGGTTTAAGAATAGGTAGAGCATAGTTGTGGAAAACCCTAACTAAAAGCAACATAATTTGATCAATTAGACATCAAATTATGCTACAACTCTAGTATTCCTAGAGGATATATAGAAAAGAATTCACACCAAAAGAACTTAAAAATAACAAGAAAGTGACACAAAGGAACATTGCAACATGGATTTACTTGGATTTTGGCCAATTAGTTGGGTCATATGAACCTTAGGTCAAATAGATACCTAGGAAGAGATAGACAAATCATCAAATCATTTGAGGCTAGTGCCAACCATACAACTAGATTCTGTTAGGGATTGTTATAGAGGCTTGGAGCTAATTGGAAGGGTAGAGTAAGATACCATTGCAAAATGAACCTTGGGATCGATTGTCTTGGGTATAAGACCAATATCAAGTGTGCGTGACTTGAGGTTGAAAGATCTAACAACTTCCTTAGTCTATTTTTTAGCTCAACCTTATTTTTCTCATTGATATTGATTAATTAGGATATGATAGGCAGCAATCAATTTCAAGAAACCCTAATTTCTTAGGTTTAAGAATAGGTAGAGCATAGTTGTGGAAAACCCTAACTAAAAGCAACAGAATTTGATCAATTAGACATCAAATTATGCTACAACTCAAGTATTCCTAGAGGATATATAGAAAAGAATTCACACCAAAAGAACTTAAAAATAACAAGAAAGTGACACAAAGGAACATTGCAACATAGATTTACTTGGATTTTGGCCAATTACTTGGGTCATATGAACCTTAGGTCAAATAGATACCTAGGAAGAGATAGACAAATCATCAAATCATTTGAGGCTAGTGCCAACCATACAACTAGATTCATCACCACATGTTGGGCTTAGAGACAAGTGATTCAGAAATGTCTTTTAACATAGACAGACCCATTGGAAGTTCAGGGCTAGTGTACTTACAAACACCTGAAGGACCTTCCAAAGCTAAGTTAGAATATATTAGAACCAATCGCTTAGGTGCTCAAATCTATGAGGATGGTTTGAGATGATCTATTGTCCAAATCTGAAACCCAGATCAACCCTTTGTAATTGAGCACCCTGTGGTCAAAATCAAAGACGGATCATACATTGATGAGAAAGGAGCCATGTATGTGGTGATCAGCTTACCAGATAGGTTAGATGAGTTTGGAACAATGATCCTTGAGTCAAAACTAGGAGACTTTGATCAAGAAAACCCAAGAAGAGAGCCTAGAATACATAGAGATAAGTCAATCCTATCGAGGATAATCACACATGAATGGATTCACTAGGATAACAAGAGTATAGAACTCTTTTGTAATAGAGAGATGGATCATCATGGAGATTCAAGTGAGAAAAGCCTATCAAAGTGGATGGAGTTATCATATATGAATTAAAGGATCTTGAGATGTTAGGGAAGGTTATCTATTTTATGCAGTTGTGAAACATAATAGGCATGTGTACACATGGAAAGGTGAATCAATTTTCCCTCCACACAATTTTACTGATCTTCATGGTCAACATGGATTCGGGTCCTCTCATGCCCTAATAAGTCAAAAGGATAAGTCAAGAGAGAGATCAGAGGAAAGTTTTGCAAACCCTTTAGGAAGAGAAAGATTAGGACTAGACACCGATAGAGCTGAACAAGAAAGGCCTAGAGCACATAGGCACTAACAATGCATGAATGAATTCCCTCTCCCTAGACCAAGAGAACATCCTAGGATCTTGATACCCACTTAGCTAATGAAGTCAATAAAGAATTACTTTGATAGCAGACGAGATCCATACAATCATGTAGCCACATTCAAGCAAGTGTTAAGCGCTCAACAAGTCAAGGACCCATTGACTCAATATGATGCTTTGAGATTGACATTAAAGAATATAGCCTTGACTTGGTTCAAACCTTTGCATCAAGGTTAATTCAAGGATATCAGTTAGTTGTTAGAGTTCTCAAAGAGTGACATCATGCATAATACATCCTCATTTATCCATAGCTTTAAACAGACACCATTGACGATTGTGACACTAGCAAGGCATAGGTTTAGAAAATATTTAGAAAGTTGTCCAATCCCAAATCTACCTACTCAAGCTAAGCAAGTTTCCTTTTTCTTAGACGGCCTATTGATTGCAAAGCTATGATCATATGTCTATCTAAAGGAACTCCGAACTATAAAGCAATGTGTGAGAATGTGCATTGATATTGAGGAAAGTTTGGACAATGAGATAGAGCTTTTGAAACTTTATAAGAATTCAGATTGTTCTACTAGCTTCACGTCCAAACCCTCAACCTCAATAGATGAGCTATGAGAGCAGATGGTTGATACACTCCAAAGATGTGCCTCATGCTGCAAAAACCTGCTCTACACATGCCAATGTAGCTTTTGAGATAATAAGTAGACACCTTGTGCTTGCTAAGGATGCATATAAACCATCCTAGTGCTTTGAAGCATCAATCTCAAATTGATTCATCAACATAGATTACTTGACACAAAATAGATGAAGTAAAACTTGCTATTTTTGGATGAGTTGCACTCTGGAGATTAACTTAGAGCTCATAGTCGAGTGAAGATTGAACAAAGATCTTTTTCACAATATTAATTAGATAGATAATGAAGCTAAATCAAAACATTTGGTGAATTTTGATAAACCATACTGAGAGAAATAAATCTAGCAAGATACAAGTATCATCCCGAGATTTTAGGAACTATCTCCAAGAATACATAGTTGACTTCAACTCAATGTAGCTCACAGAATAATGAAGCAATGCTCATGAAAATTGGTCTGATGCAAAAAAACGTATCAAAATACCTATAACAATTTAAATCAAAGTGAAAGGTTAAGTATAGATAGAGAAATAAGTCACTGAAGTTGACTGCAAAACATGAATGTGAACTTCTGGCGGTAAATGAGGAGAACTCCAAGATGTAGCTTAAGAAAATCAATATGTATTGCACACATTGTACATGCTATGAATGAATGGGAAGCTTGGCAAAGAGGAGCACAATGTGTGCTTCACTTATGGCTTTATGCTTGATCACAAATCACCTCGGGATGTAGCTATTAATTCTCCTCTTTTCTATGACTACACATAGGTGTTTTTATAGAGATTTTTGAATTCAATTCTTGGAGAGATTGTACCTAAACATTTCCTCAAGTTGGGGAATCATCTAAACTAATCAATCACTCCGAACTCAACTCGTAATTTGTGCCTAACAGGGCTACAAATCCCTCAATGAATTTTCCTTTTTCATGTAGTTACTTTTCAAGTATTACAAGAGTTTGTTTCTATGACTCTCTCATTGAGAGTGTACACAAGCAATGTTTTACATTAATGAATGATCAAGCATTAGGCTTTGATGAAGTACACCAACAGCTTGCCCTCATGGCTAGTATGCATGAGTCTTCAATCCTCCTTGATTTCTAGCATTCCAATCATGCCTTTGAACTTGTTTAGTCTGATACCATCCAATGACTTAGTCAACATATTTGCACATTGCAGATTAGTGGAAACATAGGACAATTGAATGTCCTTGCTCATCAGCTTCTTTCTTACATAATGATAATGGACTTCAATGTGCTTGGTTCTAGCATGGTAAACTAGATTAGCTGCTAAGTGAAGTGAACTTGTATTGTCACCAAAGATGTGAGGAGTTAAGGTTTGTAACCCTAAATCTGAGTATGGACATTTTAACTGCATAGATTCTTGTATTGCATTTTCCAATCCTTTGTATTCAGCTTTAGTAGATGATAGAGCAATAGTCGATTGCTTCTTTGAAGACCATGAAATTAGTTTTGATCTTGCAAAAGACAAATATCTTGAGTTATTCTTCCAATCATCCTTTGATCTGGCCTAATCTAAATCTAAGTAAATTTTGAGATCAATTTCAGAGGTGAAGGGGTAGAAAACCCCTTCATTGATGGTACCCTTCAAGTATTTGAGCACTCTCTTGGTTGCTTCCATGTGTGGCCTCATTGTCTTGTGCATGAATTGACTAAGTATGCTTACACTATTGTTGGTGTAATTCAAGCCTTAACACTTGGCTTGGATATCAACCTTGAAGACTCAACATAAAGCTTGGACCTTGAAAAGCCTAGCTTGGGTTAATTCATGAAGATATCACTTGAAGAATGAGCCATAGGAACTCATGCTTATGTGTTCTAATTTTTTTACTCATTGTAAAAGTCATTGTGACTTGGCATGTACATGTAATCATACCTACTTGATTAAGTCGTGGAAAATTTGATTGATTGAGTGGGTGAATGATTGAGAGAATATCTCATTCACTTTTAGGTACAAGATTCTAGGAGATTTGAATTAGATTTCAAATTCAAATCCTCACTAAAATCATATATATGTGAAGAAAAAAGTCGCGGGTAAGACTTACTCATCCTACACTCTTCCCGAGGCATTTTCTGAGTAAACTATTGAGTGTGTGAGTGCTACACCATAGCCTACACCTCTGAGTACCATTGAGCATTACATATCATGCCAATGGGAATGTACAATCAATAGAATTAATACATAGCATTACATTCATAATCTCTGGTTTCTCTGAGTGACCATCTTCAACTCTGTCAACTTCAACAAGGCATATCTCAAGATCTACTGAACCAAATTGGATGATTCAAAGTGCATTGGATTCAGCTCAAAGTCTACTATACACCTACAAAATTTCAAGGCCATTGGATCAACCATTACAGAGAAATCTCAGTCGAGGTGCTCACTGGTCTGTGACTGTAAGTCTCCTAAAAAATCGGGGGTGTATCTTATTTTGCTAAAGTGATTTCTCTGAGTATAGTTTATCATTTACTTTCATTCCACTTGCAAAAGGAAGCTTACTAAGCTAATAGAATATCCCTAGAAGGAATTTTGCTAATTGTAACTACACTGGTCACACTGAGCATAACTCTGAGCAGGTGTCAATACCAAAATAGCAAGTTTTTCAGGATTTTGAAGTCACAAGTAGTCTGTTTTGATCTAATCATTACTCAACTCATTTCCAAAGTACATATAGCATATTTTGGTATAATTGGGAAGCTCAACGAGTCTACTAAGCATATCTGGAATCAAAGGAGGGCTGGTGTGAAGCAGGTTTTGCAGCATCAACTCATTTCTTGAGTGCATCCAACCATCATTCCCAACAGTGGTATCAGAGCATATAAGGTAATCATGGGTGATGGTTTCCCTTCCTTCATTGACAAATTAGACAAGAACAACTACCAAGCTTGGTCTCTAAGGATGAAGACCTATCTACAAGGAAGGAGCTTGTTTGGATTCATATCAGGAGATGAGGAATTGCCCTCATTCAAAGCTAGAGGCCTACCCACCAAGGAAGAGCAAGAGAGACTCAATCAATGGTGTGCAAAAGATGCTTTGGCAAGGTCATATCTTCTAAACTCTATTTCTGATTTCCTTCTACCACACACAAGGAATTGCAAAACTTCCCAAGAGACTTGGGAAACCTTGTCAACGTACTTTTCATCAAGCACAAGGGCCAGAAAGAATCAGCTATGGATTGAGTTTACCACTCTTAGGAAGCAATCAAAGCAATCTGTCTCAGATTTTGTTACCAAAGTCAAGGACATTGCAGACCAACTTGCAAGTGTTGGAGAAGAGATTGAGGAAGAGCAAATAGTCAGACAAGTAATCAATGGACTAAAGGCAGATGACAAGTGGGAGAGCTTTACCACAGCAATGGACCTATACATGGACATCCAAGCACCTGATCTAACAACTCTGATTGGACAACTCTTTACACATGAAGCAAAGATCACAAAGAATGGAGAGCAATCAAAAGGTAACAATCCCTCTGCCCTATATACTGATAAGAAGGCTAAAGACAAGGGTAAAAACAAAAAGGTTGATGAAGAAGGCTCTACCTCCCAAGCAAACTATGCAGGGAGAGGTAGATCTTCAAGAGGTAGAGGCAGAGGAGGTAAGTCAGGTAGGGGGAGACCCTACAACCAATCTCCATGCAATATTTGTGGCTTGTCTAACCATACCACAGATGAATGCTACAAAAACTACAAGAACCAAAGAGGAAGAGGTCACCAAGAGGAGGATACTCTCAAGGCAGAGGCAGATTCAACCAATCTCAAGGCTACCATGGCTACAACAATAATTATAACAACAACTACAATCACAATGGCAACTATCAAGGTGGATACAGAAATAGGAAGGATTACAACAATTACACAGAGGAGCAAGATGACTCCCTATTGATCATGAATATGACTTCTAAGTCAGGTATCAATGATGATCACTTATTATATTGATTCAGGTTGCTCTAATCATGTAGCTGGAAATGTTGCATTACTTTCTGATTTGGAAGAACCCAAAGGCAAGCACCAAGTGCAGACAGGTGATGACACTAAACATTCAGTTGTTAAAGTAGGTAATGTCAAAACCAGTGATGGTAATCAGAATTTATTGAGCAGAGTATTGTATGTTCCAACAATCACCAAGAACCTAATGAGTGTAGGTCAGATTGTGGAAAAAGGGTCTACAGGTCAGGTTTACTCAACATGGTGCATATGTAGAGGATCCAAGACATGGATTCAGAAGGATAGCCAAGGGAGAAAAATCAGGTAGATTGTTTACCTTTGAACTTGAAGACACTAAGAATATTGCTTTGTACAACTATAAAGATCAAACCCTATCAGAATTGGAGATTTGGCACAAGAGACTAGGTCACATTGGAGAGAGGAACTTAAAGCAAATGAGTAGGGATCAATGTGTGCTTGGGATACCTAATGTATCCAAGCAACACATGATATACAAGTGTGGGGCTTGTCAATTTGGTAAGTCACACAGATTGCCTTATACCAAGAAAGGTTTATGCATGAAGATTATCTGGAGTTGGTGCATACAGATGTTTGGGGACCTAGCAAGGAGCCATCCATATCTGGATCAAGGTACTATGTGTCCTTCATTGATGACTATAGCAGGTGGACTGTCCTTATACTTCATGAAACATAAAGATGAAGTATTTAATTGTTTCAAAAAGTATCTTGCATTAGTTGAAAATCAAACAGGTAGACATTTGAAGAAGCTAAGGTCAGATGGTGGTGGAGAATACTTCTCCAATGACTTTGAAGATTTCTTGCAGGAAAGAGGCATCAAGAGGGAGATTACTACAAGGTACTCACCTGAACAAAATGGGGTAGCTGAAAGGAGGAATAGACTCATTGTAGAGACAGCTAGGTCTATGCTAAATGAAAAGAAATTGCCAAATTATCTTTGGGTAGAGAGTGTATCTACTGCCACATATTTAATCAACAGGTTTCCATCAAAGACACTTGATGGAATGACACCCTATGAAGCTTGGCATGGTAAGAGACCATCTTTGGATCATTGCAAATCTTTGGGTGTGTTGCATATGTGCATATTCCCTCACAGGTAAGGGGAAAGCTAGACCCTAAAGCTGAAAAATGTATCCTTTATTGGTTATGATTTGAATCAGAAGGGATACAGATTCTATAACCCCTCAAACAAAGGCTTCAAGGTAAGCAGAGATGTCATCTTTGATGAGAATGATTCATGGTATGAAAATGAATGCAGGAAGGTTAGGTCTACCTTATGACATGGGAGAAGACTTCCCCAAGCTTATCAAGGAAGAATGAATTCAGAAAGAGGACACAAGCTCAGATGATGAAGACACCATCAACATTGAAGAGTTCAAGGCTTGGAAATCCAAAGGGAAAATGAAGATGAAGAAGCTAGAGGATATACCAAAATCTTCAACTCAAGCTATGAGGAGATCTCAGAGAGAAAGTAAGAAGCCTATTAGGTATGGGTATGATACTTCCCTTGTAACCAAGCATTCTGTATATCTTGCAAAGGATCTCTTGAATGAAGAACCAGGTACATTTGAAGAAGCAATTACTAAACCAGAATGGAAGGAAGCTATGGATGAAGAAATGGAGGCTCTCAAGAAGAGTGACACTTGGGACTTGGTACCAAGAAGGACTCTATGAAGGTGATAGGATCCAGATGGATCTACAAACTCAAAAGGAATTCAGATGGTACAATAAACAGATATAAAGCTAGGTTGGTAGCCAAGGGTTTTGCACAAACCCAAGGCATTGATTATGAGGAGACATTTTCTCCTGTGGCCAAGATGCTAACTATCAGACTTATGGTGAGTGTAGCTGCATCCAGAATTGGAACATGTATCAATTGGATGTGAAGAATGCATTCTTGAATGGATGGATATCTGAAGAAGTCTACATGTCACAACCACCTGGCTATGAAGATCCCAAGAAGGTAAATCATGTTTGTAAATTGAAGAAGGCTCTGTATGGATTAAAGCAGGCACCTAGAGCATGGAATTACAGGGTTGACAACCTATCTCCTAGATCAAGGATTCATAATGAGTAAAGCAGATACTTCATTGTTTATCAAAAGGAACAATTCAGAGGTAATATACTTGTGTGTCTATGTTGATGACATCATTATTACAGGAAATGATGTTCAGGGAATTAGACACATCAAAGGACAGATGATGAAGGAATTCAAGATTAATGATCTTGGATTATTGAAGTACTTCCTAGGACTTGAATTGGTTTATACAAATTCAGGTATCTTTATTACTCAGAAGAAGTACATTCAGGACATGGTCAAGAAGTTAATTTGCAGGGAAGCTAAAGTCTCAAGTACTCCTATGGAGGTCAACCACAAACTTAGTGCTCATGAAGGGGAAGAACTCCAAGATATTACAGGTTACCAAAGTTTGGTAGGTAGTCTAAATTATGCTATCTTAACCAGGATTGATATATCATATGGTGTTAGTGTACTTAGCCAATTTATGCACAAACCAAGAGTACCTCATTTAGAGGCAGCAAAGAAGATAGTAAAGTACCTAAAGGGAACACAAAATCATGGTTTGTACTTTCCCTATTCATCAGACATTGATATTAAGGTATATTCAGATGCAGATTGGGCAGGTTGCAAAGATGACAGGAGAAGCACATCTGGCTACATATGTTTTGCAGGTGATAAACCAATTTTCTTGGTCATCCAAGAAACAACCTACAGTAGCTTTGTCATCTACTGAGGCAGAGTATAGAGGGCTAGCAAATACCACTCAAGAAGCAATATGGTTGAAGCTTTTATATTCAGAATTGGGCCTATACACAAGGCCACCAATCATCTTTGGTGATAACACAAGTTCTCCTCACCTTGCAGGTAATCCAATTTATCATGCTAGGACAAAACACATAGAGGTTCATTACCACTATGTGAGGGAGAAGTTACTTAGCAAAGATATTCAATTGTCATATGTGTCTACTAATATGCAATGTGCAGATTTGCTTACTAAAGCTCTAGATGGAAGCAAGCTATGCAGATTTAAATCCATGATTGGGTTGCAGGAAGTAGTTGAAGACTAGAGATGAAGACTTGAGCCAAAGTGTTTGGCTTGAGGGGAGCGGTTGGTGTAATTCAAGCCTTAACACTTGGCTTGGATATCAACCTTGAAGACTCAACATAAAGCTTGGACCTTGAAAAGCCTAGCTTGGGTTAATTCATGAAGATATCACTTGAAGAATGAGCCATAGGAACTCATGCTTATGTATTCTAATTTTTTACTCATTGTAAAAGTCATTGTGACTTGGCATGTACATGTAATCATACCTACTTGATTAAGTCGTGGAAAATTTGATTGATTGAGTGGGTGAATGATTGAGAGAATATCTCATTCACTTTTAGGTACAAGATTCTAGGAGATTTGAATTAGAGTTCAAATTCAAATCCTCACTAAAATCATATATATGTGAAGAAAAAGTCGCGGGTAAGACTTACTCATCCTACACTCTTCCCAAGGCATTTTCTGAGTAAATTATTGAGTGTGTGAGTGCTACACCATAGCCTACACCTCTGAGTACCATTGAGCATACATATCATGCCAATGGGAATGTACAATCAATAGAATTAATACATAGCATTACATTCATAATCTCTGGTTTCTCTGAGTGACCATCTTCAAACTCTGTCAACTTCAACAAGGCATATCTCAAGATCTACGGAACCAAATTGGATGATTCAAAGTGCATTGGATTCAGCTCAAAGTCTACTATACACGTACAAAATTTCAAGGCCAATGGATCAACCATTACAGAGAAAATCTCAGTCGAGGTGCTCACTGGTCTGTGACTGTAAGTCTCCTAAAAAATCGGGGGTGTATCTTATTTTGCTAAAGTGATTTCTCTGAGTATAGTTTATCATTTAATTTCATTCCACTTGCAAAAGGAAGCTTACTAAGCTAATAGAATATCCCTAGAAGGAATTTTGCTAATTGTAACTACACTGGTCACACTGAGCATAACTCTGAGCAGGTGTCAATACCAAAATAGCAAGTTTTTCAGGATTTTGAAGTCACAAGTAGTCTGTTTTGATCTAATCATTACTCAACTCATTTCCAAAGTACATATAGCATATTTTGGTATCATTGGGAAGCTCAAGGAGTCTACTAAGCATATCTGGAATCAAAGGAGGGCTGGTGTGAAGCAGGTTTTGCAGCATCAACTCATTTCTTGAGTGCATTCCAACCATCATTCCCAACAACTATTGCATATGTCCACCCTTGTGAGAGTTGCATATTTCAAGCTTCCTACCAAGATTTGATAGCTTGTGATATCTTCAATAGGTTATCCCTCATAAGCACTTAGCTTATGATTCAAATCCATGGGTGTACTTGCACACTTAGTATTCTCCATTTTAAACTTAGAACGCATGTCATGTACATACTTCCTTTGAGTGATGTAGATACCAGAATCTATATAGACAAGTTCAAGTCCAAGAAAATAAGTATGAGGTCCAAGATAACTGATCTTGAATTCATCCTTCATTCCAGCATTTACCTGTTTAATCCCATTGATATCATTCTCTGTAATTATAATTTCATCTACATATACAGAGAGATCTATAACCTCTGATCCATTCCTCTTGATGAATAAGGATGTGTTTGCTTTGCTAGCTTTGAATCCTGGGTCGTGCAAGTACGTAACTAATGTATGATTTCAAGCTCTTGGAGCTTGCTTCAAATCATACAAAGCCTTCTTCAATTTACACACTTAATTCTATGATGTGCATCTTCATAACCAAGTGGTTGTGCCATACAAACTGCTGTCAAATCCAACCATTGAGAAATACATTTTCTACATCTAATTGATATAGCTTCCAAGTTCTAGATGCATCAATGCTAACAAGTACTCTAATGATAGGCATTTTAGCAAAAGGTGAGAAGGTCTCTTCATAGTCTATGCCATGGGTTTGGGAAAACCCCTTGGCTACTAACCTTGCCTTGTATCTATTAATACTACCATCTGAATTCCTTTTTACTTTATAAATCAACCTTGATCCAATTACCTTCATTGATGGTTTGCTAGGAACAAGTTCCCATGTGTCATTGTCCATGAGGGCTTCAATTTCTTCATCCATTGCTCTTTGGTTCCTTTGTTGGAAGAGATGGGAAGTCTTCTTCCAAATCATAGGGTAGCTTCACTTTCCTATCATAATCAAACCAAGATTTATTTTCATCAAAGACTACATCCAAAATAAATAAAAAACCTTTGTTAGTGGGATTATACAATCTCTATGCTTTTGTGTTTAGATCATATCAAAAAATGATACACTTCTCTGCTTTGGGATCCAATCTCCCTCTTATTTGAGAAGGTATGTGAGCATAAGCTAGACATCCAAAGATTTTGAAATGCTCTAGACTTGGCCTTCTTCCATTCCATACCTCATAGGGAGCCATCATAGAGCTGCTCCACCCAATGTAGTGACAACCAATATGTTTGAGTGATTTTAGGTTGGTAGAATCTCATCTCACCATCTGATGATGATGCTTCCTCCTATTCATAGGTACAGATGAATCTTTGGCTAGCTACATAGTGAATTACTCCTTTTCTTGATGATAACATGTAATCTACTTTCTTCTTAGAGACCACATCTGGATCCCTTTTACCTTCGTTTCCTCATGGCCATATAATATGAAAACCCTTTTGTTAGTTCCCCAAAATTAAAGGACATCTAGGTGGGCATCTATAGTTTAAAGTATCCTACCAAATATGAACCATTTTCCTAGTGTGGATTGGGCTACCTCCTCATTTAAGCCTATAGATAGGACCCATGGGCTCATTTATGAGAGATTCCAGGCATGAGGCACTTGGAACCTTGGCCCTTTGAAGGAGCCTCATCACCCTTACTAGCAATGGGCTAGTGGTGTGGGACACTAGTCCCTTGGAGGTGGTTGCTTGCTTTGCTGCAGGCTCCTAGGCTCGAGGGTTACTCCATATTGGCTCCATGGCTGGGAAGGTGAGTCGGTGTTTGCCCATTCTATTGTATGTCAATATGGCTTGTCCAATAGGAAGGATCTAACATTGGTAATAGAGTGGCTCTATGCTCATATGGAAAAGATAGGACAATGTGCGCTCATGGGGCCATGATGGCTCAACTTGACATGCTTCTCACGCTCTTTCATGGGGTGGTATAGGATGTTCCAACAGAGGAAGAAGCGAGAGGAGCACATGCAAAAGAATGGTTGGAGAACACAAGCAAGTCCCTCTTTCCTTGTGTTTTCCATGTAGGTAGGTGGCTGGATGACTCATACTCTCCAACCACACCCTTGCTGGAAGCCATGGTTGTTGCCTTTCTCTACTATAGAGATGGGAAGGAAGCAACATTGGTTGCCCTTGTCTATGGCTGGGTATAGAAAGGGGGAGGCAAGAAAGAAGCACATATCAAATATCTTCTTTTTAGATACCCTTCAAACCTTTTGGGCAAGGGAAATTTTAATGAATGCTATTGATTTTTGTCTATGATGCATGCCTAGAAGGCAGTCCATCATCAACTACCTATAAGATGCATTTGTTGGCTTGAGGAAATCACATGTACACTTAGAAATGAAGGGATTGGATGGGAAATAGAAAGGAACGGGATGCAGCTTGTAGGGAGGTCTAGATAGCCTACTATATCTATTGATTGCCCTCTCTTTGCACTCAAGTCAAGCCCTTGTTTTTAGTAGCACCTATAGGTGAGTGCATAGTTTTGCATGGCTCTAATTTATCCATCCATTGATGAAAGAAAGCAGCCCTCTTCCTTGATCAACAAGGCATCATTAGGGTAGTTGTATTAGATGGGCAATGGCTTCCTTTACCTTGTATAGATGATTACTTGGGTTGCAAGGACTTACTCGGACTCCAAGGCAATTACTTGGGCTACAAGGCAACTACTTGTGTAGCAGAAAATCTTTAATTTGGGGTCCTCCACATGGCATCAATTTGGTGGACCCACCTCATCAAATTGGGTGTACGCATTCTCCTCCATACATTCCATATGGTTGCTATTACTTAGGTGATGTGTATAATTGGAAAGTTTTGAAAACGTTTTAAAGGAATCAAGGAAGTAGCTAGAAAATAGTGCATGTGGGAGGATTTTAATTTAGGAACATATGAATGGGTTTCTTCTCTCTTCATATAGGCATAATGCACATTCACCAACATTGCACATAGAGAGAAGATTCCTTCACACCTCAACCTCCATACTTGCACTTTCATCCACTCCACCTTCTTCTTCCTCATCAAGATGTTCCCACAGCCCATTAATTCTTAAGTATCAACTCTAGCTAGTTCGATATACACAATGGAAGATATATTGACTTCCATAGCCTATAGACACGCATGGGCTACATCTTGAAAGGGATCTTCTTCTACATCACTTCCATAACATTGGGATTTATACTTAGAAGCATAGATTACGAGGTGTGGATATTCATAGTTTTTTACTCCATTCATGAGCCTTGGTGTGTCATGAGGAAGGAGATAAGGAAGAGAGCTCACACACACACTCTCACTCTCAAGGAGAAGCACATACATAGATTGAGGCAAGGAAGAATGATCTTCTTCTTCTTCTTCTATTACATAAACGAGATGTACAAGAATGACCTGAAAACAAGAATACAACCAATGCAATATATAAAGATCAGTACATAAGAAAAAACCTAATGTCCACGAATGAGTGAGCTGGCAAGGAAACAAATGTGCCATCACTCTCGGTAGATAAATCTAATAAAGCTCAATGAATTATCCCTGACATACACTGGCGTGACCACTATACATGTCAAAGAAACAAAAAATTGGTACGTATCATCCTAGATCATCACATGTTGAGCTTGATATCTCAACGCTCCCCCTCAAGCTCAACTCCATATCCTGTAATCCAAGCATCTCTCGAAACGTCTTCAACTTCTCAGCTCCAAGTGCTTTGGTGAAAATATCAGCAACCTACTCATCTGTTCTCACATAAACAAGATCAATATCACTTGCTAATACCTTCTCTCTGATGAAGTCATAATATACCTCAATATGCTTTGTTCTAGCATGGAAAATAGGGTTCCATGCTAACTGTATGCTGCTAAGATTATCACGATTATTAGTGATAGGCTTTTGCACTTCCACACCTAAATCTACAAGTAACATCTCCAGCCATGATGCCTCACATGCTACCATTGCATCACCTCTATACTCAGCCTCTGTACTCGACAAAGCAATAGTGGGTTGCTTCTTGCTACTCCATGTAATAGCTGCACTCCCAAGTGAGAATAGAAAACCACTAGTAGATCTTCTATCTGGAATGCTACCAGCCCAATCTACATCGGTGTATCCATAAACGTGCAAATCTACACTAGCCTCATAAAACAATGCATAGTCCAAAGTAGCACTCACATAACGTAGAGTGTGCCTCAGAGCATCCAAATGTGGCTTCCTGGGAACTTGCATAAACTGACTTTCAAGTCCAACAGTATAACTTAGATCAGGCCTTATAATTGTGAGATATATAAGACTTCCCACAATTTTCCTGTACACAGTAGCATTTTCCAATGCTTCACCTGATGTAGTATCCAACTTCAAATTCTGATCTAATGGCATAGAAATTGGCTTACAATCAGCCATACCATACTTTTGTAGCATATTCAAGGCATATTGCCTTTGCGACATCCATATACCTGTTTCTATATGTATAAACTCAATGCCCAAGAAATAGCGCACCACACCAAGATCTTTCATGTCAAATTCCTGCATAAGAAGTTGCTTTACCTCTTTGATGCTTTCTTCATTATCACCACCTACAATCAGGTCATCAACATAAATAGCCACAATAGTGATGCCATCATCAGCCTTCCTTGCATATAGTGAGTGATCTGCATTACACATAGAAAACCCAATGTTGGTTAAGTAATCAGCAATCCTTGCATGCCATGCACGAGGGGCTTGCTTCAGCCCATACAAAGCCTTTTGCAACCTGCAAACATATTCTCGATGCTTTGAATCTTCATATCCTTGTGGCTGGTCCATATATACTTCTTCCTATAACTCACCATGTAGGAAAGCATTCTTCACATCCATGTGATGCAAAGTCCATCCTTTTGCTATAGCTAATGCAACAAGTGTTCTGACAGTAGACATTTTAGGTACAGGGCTAAATGTTTTCTCATAATCAATGCCATATATCCGTGCATATCCTTTAGCTACCAATCGTGCTTTATACCTGCTTATGCTACCATCAGCATTATGCTTTACCTTGTAAACCCATTTGGAGCCTATGGGTTTCTTTCCTTGCGGCAATGGAACAAGCTTCCATGTATCATTTCCATAAAGTGCAGCCATCTCCTCATCCATAGCTTTTTTCCCAATTTGCAATTCCAATTGCATCTTCAAAGCAAGAAGGTTCAGCATCTTGTATTACCTTTGTCATGTAGGCACAATGATGAGCCATGTAACTATCATATGTCAATCGTTGCACTGAATTCCGCATCCTCCCAGATCTTCTTAGTCCTGGTTCACTTCTCCTTGTATCATCTACATGTGCCCTTCTTACTTCTGGAGTCTTCACAGAGGGCAATCCAAGTTCCTCATCAAGACTCTTTTCTACTGCTTGAATCTCCATCAACGTCTTCAAAACCTGCACATGTTTTATGACCAGCAGAAAGCTTTTCTTTACATTTCTTGGATGTATTTGATGAATTTGTTGGACTGAAATTTCAATGTAATCTTTCACTCCATGGATTGAGTTGGAACTATTCCTTGGTGATGCATCCGGTCCACTCAAAACCTGAGATTCTGCACTTGATTTTTCAGCATTTTCTTTGTCATTTGGTCCAAGACTCAGTTCTTCTTTGGCATTTGCATAGAAGCTTGACATTTCATCAAATAAATCTTTACCTTTACCTATTGTGTGAGTGGGTTATAACATTCATATCCCTTTTGCTCAAGGGAGTATCCAACGAAGATACAGTTTTCTGCTTTTGGATCAAGCTTCGTCCTCAATTCATCTGGGACATGTACATATGCAATACATGTTGGTGCAATTCACAAGCCTACACATTTGGCTTGTAGCCCATACATCTATGAAGAAGCATAGGAACCAATGCTAGAAGATAATTACCCTCTTTACTTCTTGTAAATGTCACATTTGACTTTGGAATCTTTGTAAACACCTACCAAAAGAACTCATGGAAGAGTTAGCTTTGATCGATGGAATATCTCCTAGGATGTAGGAGCATGATTATAGAGAGGCAAAAGTTTGAATTCAAATTCAAACTTTAAACTCAACTACTATAAAAGTGATCATGGAAAAGTCACGGGTAAGACTCATCAATCCCGAGCTTCTCATTATGAATTCTGTGTGTGTGTGAGGCCTATACTCTAGCCCACACCTATCTACACCATTAGGCAATGATATTCATGCCTATGGCATTGTACAATAGTGTTCATTAATACATATATCTATATTGTTCAATTTTGAGTTCTCTCTCATAGTGCCTGAAAGTCTGTCAACTTGTGGAGATCATATCTCACTCATTTCTTCACCAAATTCAAAGATCTATAGCTCCTTGGAACCAGATCAAATTTTTCTACATGCTTTCAAAATTTGAAGGAATTCTGTTCAGCCATTTTAGAGAAACGGTCGTCGATGTGATGACTAGTCGAAGTCTGCATCATTCCTAAAATATGGGGGTAAAGGTTTACTTGCTAAATTGATTTCTCTAAGCATAGTTAATCTTTTTAAGTGATATCACTTGGAATAGTTAGCTTGCTAAGCTAATTAGATACCCCTAAAAGGAATTTTTCCAATTCCTACTGTGCTGGTTATACTGAGCAAAAGATACAACAGGTGTATAGTAAAAAATAGAAGGTTTTCTTGAAGGCTTGAAGTTCAAAGTTGTCTGTTTTGATTCTATCTTTTCATACATCATTTCCAAAGTACATAGGCCATTTTATGGTGTCATTGGAAAGCTAAAAGGGTCAACGTATCAACTCTGAAGCACAAAAGGGTTGGTACAAAGCAAGATTTGGCAGTACCTACTCATCATCTTGAAGTGTCCATCCATCACTCCCAACAGTGGTATCAGAGCAAGTTAAGGTAAAATGGGAGATGGGTTTCCTTCATTTATTGATAAATTGGATAGGAACAATTATCATGCATGGTCTCTAAGGATGAAGACATACCTACAAGGAAGGAGTCATTATGGATACATCTCAGGAGATGAGGAATTGCCCTCATTCAAAACCAGAGGACTACCAACAAAGGAAGAACATGAAAAGCTCAACACATGTTGTGCCAAGGATGCATTAGCAAGGTCTTACTTACTCAACTCCATCTCTGATTTTCTTTTGCCACATATTAGAAACTGTAAGACATCCCAAGAGACTTGGGAAACCTTGTCATCCTATTTTTCTTCCAACACAAGGGCCAGAAACAAATTCCAGATATTACAACTCTCATGGGGCAATTGTTCACTCATGAAGCCAAGCTCAACAAGAATGGAGACTCATCCAAAGGTAATAGCTCTTCTGCCCTGTACACTGATAAAAGTAAGTCTAAAGATAAAGGCAAGAACAAGAAGATAGAGGATGAAGGCACTACCTCCCAAGCCAACTATGCAAGGATAGGTAGATCATCAAGAGGAAGGGGCAGAGGAGGTAAGCAAGGTACGGGGAGACCCTATAACTCCTCACCATGCAACATTTTTGGTTTATCAAATCATATCTCTTCTGATTATGAACATGGCTTCAAAAACAGGCACAAATGATGACCATCTCTTCTACATTGACTCAGGATGCTCAATTCATGTGGCTGGCAATGTAGCTCTACTTTCTGACCTTGAAGAACCAAGAGGTAAACATCAAGTACAAACAGGTGATGACACCAAGCACTCAGTAGTTAAAGTTGGAAATGTTAAGATTTGTGATGGAAATCAGAACTGTTGAGTAGGGTACTATATGTACCAACCATTACCAAAAATTTGATGAGTGTTGGACAGATTGTGGAAAAAGGTTTGCAGGTCAGGTTCAATCAATTTGGAGCATTTGTGGAAGATCCCAAGCAGGGGTTCAAGAGAATTGCTAAAGGAGAAAAGAGAGGTAGACTTTTTACTTTTGAGCTAGAAGATACAAAGAATATTGCACTCTACAATTATAAAGATCAAACACTTTCAGAGCTTGAGATTTGGCATAAAAGATTAGGGCATGTAGGAGAAAGAACCTTGAAACAAATATGCACAGATCAATGTGTAATTGGAATACCAAATGTTTCCAAACAACACATGATATATAAATGTGGTGCTTGTCAGTTTGGAAAGTCTCACAGGTTACCCTTCTCAAGGAAAGGCTACATGCATGAGGACTACCTAGAACTTGTCCATACAGATGTATGGGGACCAAGCAAAGATCCCTCAATATCAGGATCAAGGTACTATGTATCTTTTATTGATGATAATAGCAGGTGGACTATATTGTACTTTATGAAGCACAAAGATGAAGTGTTCAACTGTTTTAAAAAGTATCTTGCACTTGTTGAGAATCAAACAAGGAAGAATATAAAGAGGCTAAGGTCAGATGGAGGAGGTGAGTACTTCTCTAATGAGTTTGAAGCATTCTTGCAGGACAGAGGAATCAAGAGAGAAATCACCACAAGGTATACTCCTGAACAGAATGGGGTAGCTGAGAGAAGAAATAGATTGATTGTTGAAACAACTAGGTCAATGTTGAATGAGAAGAAATTGACTAACTATTTATGGGCAGAGAGTGTATCTATTGCCACTTACCTCATAAACAGGTTACCATCTAAGTCACTTGATGGGATGACTCCTTATGAAGCATGGCATGGTAAGAGACCCTCACTTGATCATTGTAGGATATTTGGATGTGTAGCATATGTACACATTCCTTTTCACATAAGAGGTAAGCTAGACCCTAAGGCTGAGAAGTGTATCTTTATTGGATATGATCTAAATCAGAAAGGGTACAGGTTCTAGAACCCTTCAAATAAGGGATTCTTGGTTAGTAGAGATGTTGTCTTTGATGAAAATGATTCTTGGTATGAGAATGAATGCAGGAAGTTTAAACTACCCTATGACTTGGACGAGGAGTTTCCAAGTCTTGCTAAGGAGGAACCTACTCAGAATGAAGCCACCACTTCAGATGATCAAGACATTATCAACCTTGAAGAATTCAAGGCATGGAAATCCAAAGGTAAAGTCAAGATGAAGAAGCTTGAAGACATACTTGAATCTTCAAATCAGTCAATCAGAAGATCACAAAGGGAGAGCAAAAAAACTATCAGATATGGGTATGATACCTCTCTTGTTACTAAACATTATGTTTATCTTGCCGAAGACTTGTCAATTGAAGAACCAAGATCATATGAAGAATCCATGACCAAGTCAGAATGGAAGGAAGCTATGGATGAGGAGATTGAAGAACTCAAAGAAAGTGACACATGGGAACTAGTACCAAAGAAAGAGTCCATGAAGGTAATTGGATCTAGATGGATCTATAAACTCAAAAGGAATTCTGATGGGTCAATATACAGGTACAAAGCTAGATTGGTAGCCAAGGGTTTTGCACAAACCCAAGGCATTGACTATGAAGAAACATTCTCACCTGTAGCCAAGATGCCAACCATCAGGGTATTGGTAAGTGTGGCTGCATCCAAGAATTGGCACATGTATCCGCTAGATGTAAAAAATTCCTTCTTGAATGGATGGATTTCAGAGGAGGTATATATGTCACAACCTCCTGGCTATGAGGATCCCAACAACGTAAAATATGTATGCAAATTGAATAAAGCTCTTTATGGCTTGAAGCAGGCACCTAGTGTTGAGCTCTAACGACTTATCAATAACTGTTGAGCTCTTGTACTACTTGTTGACATGGAGAGTGAGCTTAACTAGCTAAAGCTCAACTGTGGAATTTGCCACTTCACAAGAACTAAGCTAGAGTGATATTAGAACACCTCTATAATCATCAGTAGCTTAACAAACTTCATGAAACTGAAAACTTTATAACTGTGTTATGAACTCACTAGAATTTCACCGAACTTCACCGGACTGTCACTAGAATGTCACTGTAATTGTACCGAAATGTTACCGGAATCAAATGCAATTCTAGTTGTAGTTACTTCAAATGATTTTTGATGACGTAAGGAAGTAATACCTGAGCTTCCTTCAGTGAATGAACACTATCTGGAGTTTAAGAAAAACTTCACCAGTTCTAGATGTCTTTACTTTCAGGCACAGTATTGTGTGTACTTGTCCTGTTTCACAGAAGTCTTTTGATCAACTTATAGTTGAGACTACTGGCTTCAAGATGAGCTATCTCTCATGAAAAACTTTACACTATGTTGCGAGATCTAACTTGTAGATGAATATCCATCTCTCTTAGTAGTTATTTGAGTAGTTATTTCTTACCATCTCTCTTAGATGAATATCTGAGTAGTTATTTCTTACCATCTCTCTTAGATGAATATCCAACAGTTCAGGTTCTATTATTCATCTCTACATACGCAATCTCTAACGTCTTCTATATCACTATCCTCAGTTTCTATATGTGCTATTCTATTCCGGTTCTATTCGCTCTCTTCTTCACTCTCTCTTTTTTTATTATGATCTTCTACCTCATATATATACATTTTGTTCCGAGATTCAAAACTCGTATTTCTGGAAGTTTCTATGAACTATATTACAGTCGTGAATTTGTCCCTTCACTAAGGCTTGATTTTCTGAATGCTTTGTTTTTGCTTCTGTTTGTCTTTCTTAGTCTTTATGTATGTCTGTATGTCACATTTGTGAGTGATTCTTCAACAGCTCCCCCCCAATCACTAATTTGCATTCTCTGATCTTTCATATATTCTTCTTTTCTTCTATACCTGCCATTTATTTGAATCTGCTTGTCTTTACTCCATCTAAGCTCTTTGTCAGAATATCTGCTATCTGATCTTTTGTAGATGTGTACACTATTTCAATCTCTTTTTCCATTACCTTTTCCCTCAGGAAATGATATTCAATCTCTATGTGTTTTGTTCTTGCATGAAATACTGGATTTGTTGCAAGATACAAGGAGCTCATATTATCTCCATGTATGATAGGTATACCTTGATCAATACCCATACTTTTGAACAATGTCTGCATCCATATCACTTCTTTAGCTGCTTCCACAAGTCCTTTATATTCTGCTTCTGTTGACGATAAAGCCAATGTGTGTTGCTTCTTTGAACACCAGCTTACAAGCTTATCTCCTAGGTATATCATATACCCATGTGTTGACCTTCTGTCATCTTGACTTCCTGCCCAGTCTGAGTCACTATATGCTCTCAGCTTTATATCTGACGTAAAAGGATAATATATCCTTCTTTTATAGTTCTTTTGATATATCTAAGAACTCTTTGTCCTACAACCCAATGTTGATCCTTCGGACAATGCATGAACTGTGAGAGAACTCCCACTGCATAACTGAGATCAGGTCTTGTTAGTGTAGCATAAATTAAGCTTCCCACTAATGACTGATACTTCCTCATATCTTTAAACTCTGCACCACCATATTTGTTGAGTTTATGATTTACTTCAAGCGGTGTTGAAGCTTCTCTGCAATTCTCCATGTTAAAATTTTTTAGTAAGTTTAGGAGATATCTTTCCTACGAAACATATATACCATGATTTGTATATGTGACTTCCATTCCAAGAAAGTATGATAATTTTCCTAGGTCACTAATCTTGAACTCTTTTTCAAGTAATCTTTTTACCTCCTTGATTCCTTCATCTGAGGTACCTGTAATTATAATCTCATCGACATAAATACAAATGTAGATCATACCTTCATCTGTTCTCTTGATAAGTAGACTTGCATCTGCTTTTGAACTTTGGTATCCAAGGTCATTGAGATACTTCACAAGTCTGTAATTCCAAGCTCTTGGAGCTTGCTTCAATCCATAGAGAGCTCTTCTTAATCTACACACATGATTTGGGTAAGTGGAACTTACAAACCCTTCACGTTGTTCCATGTAGACTTCATCTGATATATATCCATTTAAAAATGCATTCTTTATATCCAGCTGACTTAGCTTCCATCCTTTTGATGTTGCTATAGCAATCAATGTCCTTATGGTTGACATCTTTGCCACTGGACTAAACGTCTCATCATAATCTATGCCATGCGTCTGAGCATAGCCTTTGACCACCAGTCTAGATTTGTATCTGGCTATCCTTCCATCTGCAAGTTCCTTAACTTTGTAAACCCATTTATTTCCAATCACTTTTGTACCATTTGGTTTTGGAACAAGATCCCAAGTCTTGTTCTCCTCAAGCGGTTTAAACTCCTCCTTCATTGCTTCTCCCCATTGTTTCTTACCTTTTGCTTCACTGTAATTCTGAGGTTCTTCATCTTCCTTTACTAAGTAAGCATAGTTTTTTTGAGTCAAATAAAAAGTGTCATAGGAATACCTTGTTGGTTGTTTCCTTACTCTGTTTGACCTTCTTAGCTCATATTCTTCATGTGTATCTGAATACACATCTTCATCAAATCTTGGTCCATCTTTGTTTCTCATACCTGATCCGATCTTGGATGTACTTGCCTGCATATGATCTTCATCTCCATTCACCTGCATATGTGATTTTCCTTTTTCTTTCCTTCTTATCTCTTCTTTAATTGTTTCTTCATTATACTCTATGTCTGTATACCAACTTTTTCCTTCATCAAATGTTACATCTCCGAAAACAATAAACTATTTGGTTAGAGGACTCCATAACCTATAACCCATCTATTTTTCATTATATCCGATGAACACGTATTTTTCAGCTTTTGGTTCAAGCTTATGTCTCAGTTGTGATGGTACAGAAGCATAAGCAACTGATCCAAACAATTTACAATGATCAAGTGTTGGTTTCTTGCTCCACCAAGCTTCATAAGGGGTCATCCCATTTAAAGCTGTACACGGTAATCTATTTACCAGATATGTAGCTGTATTTATAGCCTCAGCCCAAAGATAATTTGGACAATTCTTCTCCTTTAGCATTGCTCTTGCAAACTCAACTAGAGTTCGATTTCTTCTTTCTGCTACTCCATTTTGTTGTGGTGTATACCTGCAAGTTATTTCTCTTTTGATACCTGCATTCCACAGATAATCATTGAACTCTCGAGAAAAATATTCTCCTCCTCCATCAGACCTTAGTCTTTTGAGTTTCTGTCCTGTAAGTCTTTCAGCATATGCATGAAAATGCCTGAAAGCTTCAAATACTTCTGACTTCTCTTTCAAAACATAAAGAGTTATCCACCTTGTTGCATCATCAATAAAAAGAACGTAATACCTTTAGCCACTGATAGGTCCTTCGTTTGTTGGTCCCCATACATCTATATGTATAAGTTCTAACACATCATCGTGTTTGTACCCTTTCTTCTGAAATGGTAACCTGTGGGCTTTTCCCATCTGACAAGCTTTGCACTTGTGAATCATATGTTGATTCTTCATATTTGGTAATCCTCTCACGGGTTGTTTCTCCACCATAGTTTTGATTCCTGTTTCATTAAAATGTCCTCTTATGCCAGAGGTCTAACTCTGTAAATACCTCATCACCATGTGTGATCAAGGCTTGACCAACATTCCCTTGTACTTTAAGAGTAAAAAGTCTACCCCCCTTTTTACCATGGACAATTTGATTGTATCCATTCTTTGGATCTTCAACAAATACTCCTTCATTTGTAAACCTGACTTGAAAACCTTTTTCTACTATCTGTCTTACACTAATCAAATTCTTTGGGATTGTTGGAACATACAAAACATTTGTTAGTAGGTAAGCTCCATTCTTACACTTTACTTTTCTAATTGACCGCACATTATGTTTTGTGTTATCACCTATTTGTACTGTATGATTCGAAATACCTCCTTCAAGTTCTGATAACAATTCTATATTTCCTGACAAATGATTTGAACAACCAGAGTCAATATAGAATACCTTGAGGTCTTCATTCTCTGACATACTTATCGAGTTCATCATCAACGTTGTATGCCGGTCATTCTGCGTATCATTCGCATAGTTGTAGTAGGTAGTGTTGTGAGACTGATTCTGTCCCCAACTTCTTGCTCCACCTCTACCATATCCGCCTCTTTGGCTTTGTCTTCCTCTTTGATATCTTCTGCTTCTGCCTCTACTGTTATTGTTCTGATTCTGACTTGATCCTTGAGAATTATGCCAGCAATCATGAGCCAAATGATTGCTTAATCCAGAGATCCAACAAGACTTCTTGTTGTTATCCTGATTACCTCTTCCTTTTGTATTACCTCTTCTTTTACTTCTGGCATTAACTCTTCGTCTTGCATAATTTTCTTGAGTAGACATCTCTTCTTCATCTTTTTCTTTACCTTTATCACCTTTCTTCTTATTCTTTGCATACATAGCCGAACTATGTCCTTTATCTCCATCTGTCTTCAAATCTTGCTCAAACGTTAACATTAGTCCAAGCAAATGATTTAAATCTGGTACAAAATGATTTAAAGAAAGTTCAATTGAGAGTACGAAAGGTTTCCACCTTTCATCTCCTCTCAATCCTGCAAGCAACTGTGCTATTAACTTGTGATCTTTGATATCCTCATCAATAGATCCAAGACTGTCTGCCAAGTCCTTCATCTTAGTGACATAATCACTAATGCTTTGACTTTGCTTTTCCTTGAATGTTGTAAAATTTGACCATAAGCTAGCCTTCCTAGCTTTCGTCATATTTTGGAAATGATGTTCCAATGCACTCCATATGTCTTCCGCTTTCTCCATACCTCTAATGTGTGGTAGTAGATGATCTCTAAAAGTATTGTAGATATAAGCTCTTGCCGTTGCATCTTTCTTCTGCCACAGCTTCAAGGCTTCTAACTCTTCTTTCCTTGGTTGACTGTCATCTTCAAAAGTCGGCTTTTTTTCTTCTCCTGTCACATAAATCATTAAGTCTTTACTCATAAGTAAGGCTTCCATGCGCATTACCCATGCGGGATAATTATCTCTGTCCAATTTGTCAATAGAGATATGATCTGCCATAATCTTCTTGTTTCTGTTTCTTTCGGTGAGTGTAATGTTAAAAGGTTTTACCTTTTACAAACCTTTACCCTTGAGAATTATTTCGGAACGTTCTTGATGCCCTTTGTTGTTGATCATCTCAGCTTTCACCTTTCTTGTGAAAGTTCTTCGAATTCTCTTGTATCTTCACTTTCGTTTACTCTTGAGGATTTTTTTGCTCTTCAAAATCTTTCGGCTCTGATACCACTTGTTGAGCTCTAACGACTTATCAATAAGTATTGAGCTCTTGTACTACTTGTTGACACGATGAGTGAGCTTAACTAGCTAAAGCTCAACTACGGAATTTGCCACGTCACAAGAACTAAGCTAGAGTGATATTAGAACACCTCTATAATCATTAGTAGCTTAGCAAACTTCTTGAAACTAAAAACTTTACAATTGTGTTCTGAACTCACCAGAATTTCACCGGAACTTCACCGGACTATCACCGGAATGTCACCGTAATTGTATCGGAATGTTACCGGAATCAACTACAATTCTAGTTGTAGTTATTTCAAATGATTGTTGATGAAGTAAGGAAGTAATACCTGAGCTTCCTTTAGGGAATAAAAACTATTTGAAGTTTAAGAAAAACTTCACCAGTTCTGGATTTCTTTACTTTTAGACACAGTACTGTGCGTACTTGTCCCGTTTCACAAAAGTCTTTTGATCAACTTATAGTTGAGACTACTCGCTTCAAGATGAGCTATCTCTCATGAAAAACTTTACACTATGTTGTGAGATCTAACTTGTAGATGAACCGGAAAATATTTACTGAGAAAACTATAACTATTAACTAACTTTCACAGTAACATGAAATCACTCAGATTTCTTTACATATGAAGAATGCGCTCAAACTTCACATGAACATGTGTTTTCTATTAGAGAAGATGTGTACAAAAATAGCTTGGCCTCACTTTGCTCATAGCTATGGAAAACTCTCCTACTCTGAGTAGTTATTCCTTACCATCTCTCTTAGATGAATATCCAATAGTTCAGGTTCTATTATTCATCTCTACATACGCAATCTCTGGCATCTTCTATATCACTATCCTCGGTTTCTATATGCGCTATTCTATTCCGGTTCTATGCGCTCTCTTCTTCACTCTCTCTTTTTTTATTATGATCTTTTACCTCATATATATACATTTTGTTCCGAGATTCAAAACTCATATTTTTGGAAGTTTCTATGAACTATATTAAAGTCGTGAATTTGTCCCTTCACTAAGGCTTGATTTTCTGAATGCTTTGTTTTTGCTTCTCTTTGTCTTTCTCTGTCTTTATGTCTGTCTGTATGTCAAATTTGTGAGTGATTTTTCAACACCTAGGGCATGGAATCACAGGTTAACTACATACCTTGAAGACCAAGGTTTTGTCATGAGCAAGGCAGACACTTCTCTATTCATCAAGAGAAGCAATTCAGAGGTAATATACCTATGTGTATATGTTGATGATATCATACTTACATGTAATGATGTCAATGGAATCAGACAAATCAAGAACCAGATGATGAAGGAGTTCAAGATCAATGATCTTGGATTACTAAAGTACTTTCTTGGACTTGAGTTAGTTTATACTAACTTTAGAATCTATATTACTCAGAAAAAATACATATAGGATATGTTGAAGAAGTTTCATTTACAGAATGCCAAAGTTGCAAGTACTCCAATGGAGGTAAACATAAAACTAAGTGCCCATGAAGGTGATGAACTTGATGATATTACAGGTTATTAAAGCATAGTGGAAAGCTTGAACTATGCTACCTTAACAAGGATAGATATTGCATATGGAGTTAGTGTGCTAAGTCAGTTCATGCACAAGCCAAGGGTACCTCACTTAGAAGCTCCCAAAAGAATTCTAAAGTACCTCAAGGGTACTCAACATCATTGTTTGTATTTCCCTTACACTTAAGACTTGGACATTAAGATTTATTCAGATGCAGATTGGGTAGGATGCAAGGATGATAGGAGGAGCACTTTAGGATACATTTCATTTGCAGGAGATAAACCAATATCATGGTCCTCAAAGAAGCAACCTACTGTTGCTTTATCTTCTACTGAGGCAGAGTATAGAGAATTGGCTAATGCCACCCAAGAAGCCATATGGATCAAGTTATTGTATACAGAATTGGGTTTGTAATTCCACAGATGTTGGAATACCTCCTTCAATTCAACAGTACTCTCAAGAGTTCTTGCGGGAAATATAAGAAGAGAAATGGGCCAAGGAGAAGGGTAACTCCCCTCCTATTCATGAGATTGATGATCTTCATTCCACGGATGTTGGAATACCTGAAGTCAAAGCCACAACAAAGAATGATGCTCAGATGATGGCTAAGTTCTTATTCGAGAACGTTTTCACGAGATATGGACTACCAATAGAGTTAGTAAGTGATAGAGGCACACACTTCTTGAATGAAGTTATTGAAAATCTTCTCCAAGAATTCTTAAATATACATAAGAAGTCTACCCCCTATCATCCACAAGCTAACGGACAAGCCGAGAGCATGAATAAGATCCTATGTAATGTATTGACAAAACTAGTGAATAATAAACGCTCTGATTGGGACAAACAACTACATCATGCTATTTGGGCTTATCGAGTTGCCTATAAAACGGTACTGAATGCCACCCCATTTCAGATGGTCTTTGGACAGAATGCGGTACTATCATTGGACTTCCTCATCCCAACCTTAAAAGTAGCACAAGAGCATGAGTGGAATGGACATGAATTGTCCTCTAGGATCTTTGATCTAGAACGCTTAGGTGAGACAAGGCTATGTGCGGCGGCAGGCAACATGGGTACTATCGTTGATATCTATGGAATATCGTTTCGTACATTCAAACACGTAGAAAAAAGTTTATAATTTTTATGATAGAGTTTATTATTTTTTTAAGCATCTAATAATGGTTTTTTGTTTTTGTATATTTTATAGGTCATTTTGAAGATTGACTGGTTTTGAGCCGAGTATAAAGGTAGTAATTCCACATTGCGAAAGGAATTATCTGGGTTTTTGGCAATTGATTCTTCCAAGGTAATGTGATCTACTAGATAACCATATATCCTTCCTATTTTATAAAAACCCTGATGCTCATCCTTGGTGGCAAGTCATTCATGTTCAACCTAGAGGTAGGTCACTGTTTGAATAGTTTATTGTTACAGAGATCGAAGAATGTCCTCTTGATGATTCACCATCAGATACTGATACATCAACATCTGAAAGAGAAATTAGAATCATTGTACATGACAATGATACTAATCTTCTTGATGAAGAGGATAATAATCTACATGTTGATTCTATTGATGATGAAGATGAATTACCAAAAATCGATATCGGTCCATTAATAGATGATGTCATTCATGAGAACAAAGATTTAACAATAGAAGAAATAAATGAAATCAATAAAGATAATGAAGATGAGAGTATATTGATGTCTTACCAAAATGATGGCAATAATGAAAACATATGAGTAGATTAGATAGTAAATCCTACTCTAGTTATCGATTAATAACTTGAATAATTTGAATGGATATCAAATAATAGATTCTTCTTTATTCAACTAGAATATCGGTAAATCCTACTAGAGAAATGAAATCACGTTCTTTTAAGTTACAACCTGAAGCTGGGGGGTATTCCTAAAATTTTATATATAGCTTCATTTTTGAGGAGCAAATTTTTACATGTATGTATACATATGTGTGTGTATTCATGTGTATTATATGTATACATGTGTTAGTATGCACATATGTGTGATAGGAGTGATATGAAGATCGTGAATGTGAGATGAAGTGAGAGTGAAGGTGAGAAGCATAGAAATGCACACACACATGCACACACACTACGAAGAGACAAGCGAGACACAATGGAAGGTGGGAAATTAGCTTTATTACTCAAAAACACTATTACAAGCTCAAACTAGCTCTAAGCTCACACTAGCCAACATGAACCAACCTCAAAAATGAGCTCTCTAGCTCTTTTTATAGTTTCTAGACTAGTTTTGACCGGTTTTACATCTAGTGACCGGCATAGTTAAAAAATAGGTCCTAGAGGCTATTTGGAAGGGTAAACGGTATCTAAAAATAACGAAAATTGGTATGTGCATTCTACCTAAGCTCCTCAAGCTCGAGGACTCCTCGGCTTGCACAAAATGGAGCTATGAATTACAAAATGGGGTTTTGTCTATATTACATATGTTACAAGAGTGATGAAAATCACTGTTGGATGTTTGAAGAGGTAATAAAAACATAATTGTTTGAAAAAATGATCCGCCTGGCTCCCTGCTCCGTCTTTACATGCTTCCATGTCGTCTGTGCCTCTGACTGTGCCTCTGACTGCTTCCAACACCCCCCTCCCTCTCGCTTCTGTCGTCCTCGACAGAACCTTGTTGTGCGGTCTGCCGGATGTAGTTTTGTAGGAGGTCATGAGCGAGGGTGTGCTCAGATACTCAAATGCCTCGGGCCAGATCAGCCTCGAGCTTCTCCCAGTCGATCGGTTGCGGTTCATCGGGTGGCGGGAGTTGATAATGCGTTGAATAAACCATTCGCTCACAGGCAAAAAGTTGCAATAAATGTGTGGGCCTGCTGATGAATACCTCGGAATGGTATTCCCAAAACCCGGTGGTGAACATCTCTTCAAAGGTTTGTTTGTAGCATGCCGGGACGTATTTTATTCTACAGTGCCAGGCATAACACACCCGGAGCGATGGCGTTGTGCTCATGTCATATACTAGATCCAAGTTACCATGCTCAAATCCCGGGGTGTTTACATGTGGTGCCTTGACGCGTCGGAAGACTTTAAATATCATTTGCATCATGTCAAAAATTTTGACAGTCATATGCGCTGCGATATCATCCATATGCTTCAGGCGAGGGAGCCAGTGACGGATTGTAGCCATCATATAACCAACAGTGGGCAACTCGGTGGGCGGCTTGAAGTAGGGGTAATTCAGCCAATCCTGACACTGCCTATTGTTTTGTACTTTGATAGCGAATGCAGTCCAGGAGCGGCGTCGTGGTACTGGTCCCCAACAAGGATTATACTTTAAATGTAAGGGCGCTTTCACCCATGTGCTCATCATTTCTGGGTACTTCTGGAGGAGGTCTTTGCGCCAATCAGGTTGATGGATCTCTCCTCTTAGCGCATTTGGTGGCAAGTCCGCCGGCTCGAATTGTGTAGCATGCGTGGGTTTCATGCCGGTTTCTTTCTCTATAGCTAGCTGATATTCAGCCATTAACATGAAGTACGGTTTATACTGCAGTTCATGCCCAGATATATAGCGTCGGGGGGCCAAATGAGCAAAGAAGGGGGATTGTAAGATTCTCTCTTCAATCATGGCCATGACATGTAACTGTGCCGCTACTCTGGCCGAATGTGTCATTCCAAGTTCTTCGATCGTTTTCATCCACGCGGGGGTAGGAAGTTCATAGGTCATCTGGCCTTCGGCCGTGACTTGTCCGCCTGGGATGGGTATTGGCTCGTATGCTTCTTCAAACGTTTCCTTCACCGGAATGGTTATGTTCTCATCGTCAGCTGGGATCTCCGGTGGGGAATCAGGCCGTGGTGGTGCTTCGTATGCATCTATGCGTGATTGGAGAGTGGTTACCTGGGCTCGTAATGCGTTGAGTTCTTCTAAGATGTCAAGAGCAGGGTCCACAGGTTCTGGTGCTTCTGCTGCCACTGGTACTTGTTGTGATGCCAGTTCTCTGAGCTGTAGTAACTTGTGATCTTCTTTTAGCTTCTGATGCTCTTCGTTCATTCGATCATAGTCCTCTAGCAGTCGAACATGGTCATCTAGCAACATCCGCATCGATTCGGATGGGATTGCCTTGAATCTGCTAGGACTTAATGGTTGTTCTGGATGGTCCAATGCCGCTTCCAAATTTTCTCTATTCTGCTCTTGGAGTCTCTGGTTCTCCTCCTGGGCTGCGGCTAGGTGCCTCCTGAGTAAACCCATATTCCTTGTCAGGGTCGCGTTTCTAATTGTTTGGGCTCGAAGCAGGTTGTCCAGATCAGCAGTGACTTCTTTTGTTTTCTCTTCACTTTCTAGCTCTAGCTTATGATATGCCTCTCTTAGTTCTTGGTATCGCGTATTTAAAGAGGCATTCTCGATTGATAATGAATTAAGCTGCGACTGTAATTCATTTGTCGTCCTCTGCAGCTGTTGATAGTTGTTGCCAAGAGATGCAAACTCATCTCGTACTTGTGACATGCATGTGAACATTTGTTGAAGTGCAGTGTCTATGGTTGGCGATAATAGTAATGGAGTGCTAAGTGAGGATGCGGTGGAAGTAGATGCAGCGGGGATGGGAAATGGGGTTGGGAAGGTGGATGCAGTGGTGATCGTGGAAAATTGTGACGTACCTAAATATGATGGTGCTGTGAGTGGAGTGGGTGCTAGTGCGGTGGGTGGTGATATGTCCATGTCATTGGACGTGTCAAGTGCGGTGACTGTGAAAAGCGGTGTGTATGTGGGTGGTTGTGTAGGTGTGAAGACGGGATTTACAAATGTAGAGTAATTTATAGGGGGGATGGCTGGAGCAGCTTGGTGAAAAGGGGGAATAGGGGTTACGGTGGGTTGGGGAGGTGAAACTGGTGAGAAGGTTAGTGGGGTTAGAAAGGTGAAAGGGTGTCTTAAAGGTGGGGGAAAAGATGGGAAGGATGAAGGGGTGAAGGGGTTAACATGTAGATGAGGTGGGGTGGGTACGGGCATGGTGGCATGGATGGACAAGGCAAAGGGTGTGGCTATGTTGCCGTGGACTGGTGTGGAGGTGGGAGGAGCAGGTGGGTGTGCTGGGGATACAGGATGGATTGGTGAAACATGAGGTGAGAGAGGAGTAGATGGTGTGGATGTTATTTCAAGGATAGTGGTAGTATGTACAACGGTAGTACGTGGTGGGGAGTCAACTAGGATGGCTTCTTCGGTGATGGGTCTTTCCGGACGTAAGCGTGCATCTTGCGCCTGGTGGGATGATTGAGCACCTACCGGAACTCGAATATATTCACCGGGCTTCGATAACAGGTGAATTTTGCGAGGGTCATATTGAGGAAGTGGCTTCCTTTGTAAATATCGCAATGCTTCGACCGGGCCGATGGATTGGACCAGTTCTCTAAACCCTCTGATGTAGACTTCTTCAAACCCTCCGGAGACTAGTTCTTGTTCGATTAGGGTTTGGCTCTCTTCTTCAGTCAATTTCTTCCGTGCCCAGACTTTCTCCATCGTACGATATAATTTCTTGATTGCCAGCGTGTAAGCTGCTGCTTCGAAAGTCTCCTCTTCATGCGTGCTGGTGTCACCTTGTGCATCGGTTTGTTGACCTTGGCCGTCTGTCTGTCCTTGTTCTTGGGAATCATGCGTGCCCTGGCTGGCTTCATCGTCACCTTCATCGTCATCTGTGGCTGTTCGTTCATCATCAGAGCTAGACACAACTTGTCCCTGTGGCAGATCCCGCGGTGTGGTAGGGTAGCTGGGGCGTTCATATTCTTGAGAGAACATTTGTGCCTCTGAAAACTGGAACTCATTTGAGAATGCATCCAGCATTTCAAAGTCGAATGTTGTGTTTATTGGTTCTGCCTCCATGTGTGGTAATGGGAAAGAAAAGGCTTCCGCACCAATAGTGGTGGGAGCTTCTGCTGTCGTGGTGGTGGGTTCTGTGGTTGTAGCTGCCTGAGGTGCAACGGTACTAGTAGTGCCCTCCGTGACCACTGGTCTAGACAACCTTATGCGAATAGGTTGCATTGTGGGAGCGGCTTCTGTCGGTGATTGTGCTGGAGAGGGTTGTGGTGATGGTGACTCTAGCACTTGAAGGCAAGGAATGGTGCCTCTCATGCGCTTACCTGCCCGTGTTCTACTGGGCTTCCTGGCTTTCTTCGTCGTTCCTTTGAATGCTTTCAGCTCTTCTCCTGTTAATGCACGTTCAATTGGCAAATCATAGGCCAAGCACATATAAACAATTCTTGTGAGCGCACAACATCCATTAAGCACTTTCTTGCGTTCCCATCTGTGTTGTGCCAAATACATTTGATCAATGATCCAGCTCGCCAGATCAACCGTCTGAGGTCCCGTACATGCCAAGTACAATCCAAACCATATTCTTTTGTGTGGCATGGTAAATCTGTCTTGAGCGGGGAATGCAAAATGTTGCATGCATATCCGTAGTGGCTTTGATAGCTCAGGTGTAATTGCTGAGATCTCCTCCCACTTAGTGACATCCCCACGTTTCATAGGGTCTGGAATTAATCTTTCTCGATCTGTGGGCGTGTGGGTGCCATGAATTTTGATGGCAGCTCTGATTAAATCCTTTGAGAGGTAAAACCTTTTGTAAGGTGGATCATCCACTAAAGAGGGCAAAATAAAAGTTCCTGGGATGTCCTTATTCTCTGAGGCCCGCAACGTAGTGATTAAATAATAACACCTATAAAAGTCGGGTTTGGGCAGGGGATCACTGAAATACTCCGTGAAGCCTGCTCTGGCCCAAACGTGAGTTAAGTCCTGGGTGTTCTGTAGGGCTTCGAACTCTCTGGAGAAGAATTGGTATTTTCCCCACGTGCAGTCATCAAACGTCAAATTGGATTCAAATATAAAATCCGCGTCCGCTAAGGGTCCTGCAAGTCCCTGAAACCAGTGAGAGTTACGGTGTATCTTTTCTGTGTAGCCCATAGGTGGGTTATCGATCGACATGGGCCCTGGAAATCCTTGGAATTCGGGCGGTGGAGCAGTAGGGTGGGATTCTGCTCGTAACACATTGAGGGGCACTGCAGCTACACTGGGGCCTGCTCCTGATGGTCCTTCGTCGGTTTGCATGATGACTGGTGTGTTAATGAGAAAGATCTGCTACAAAAGATTAACACATTAGCATGGAAATTAATTATGATCCCATTAAAGTGAGACCGCAATCCCTTTCCATAACTGATGCGTAACCCGTGTAGCCAAGTGCTGTGATGTGATGGATGCAATGCTTCTTGCAGCACTAGTGCAGGTCTCTAGACACCTACACGTTTCAGATGATGCATACATTTCTTGATGAGATGAGATTATGAGTGATGTGTTATGATGGTGGGTGAATTTATACAAGGTTTAAAGGTTAGTGATTTATTACAAGGTTGTATGTTAGTCGGGGGGGTAGTTTTGTCAGACTTGGGGTTAGGGGGAGACGGTTGGACACACTTCGGTATCCATTTCCTAAGAGTCTTTGAGTGGGTGGTGGGTTGCTGTTGAGGGGCAAAAGGTAGTATCGGGTGTGGTGGTATTGAGGGATGGAAAGATTTGTGAGGGGTATATATTACATGGCTTAAGGGTTGAGCTATGATACATGGTTTGGGTACCCAAATCTGCGTGGGTGTGGGTCTATGGGTAAGGTATTTCTTGGCGATCCAAATTTGTCGAATGCTCGGACCTGTAGAGGAAGGTCGAGGGGATGGTGGATATTGATTCTGTTTCTGCCCTGCCTTTTGCTTGTCGATCTCTGCTTGGTTGGAGTTCTTCGGTGCTTTTTGTCCTTTTGGCACCCATATTTGTCTGGTGCCGCTTCCTTTGGGTGACCTAGACTGCTTCTCTTGTTGTGTCTTCTGATACTGCCGTCGGTCTGGGTTCCTTCGTCGTGGTTGACTCTGTCGTGGTTGAGGTAGAGAGGTCGGATGGACGCTCTGCTTTGGAAAAGAAGGGAGTTCCAACACTTGCGTGACCTGCCCATTAGGAAGTGATTCGTTCTTTAACTTTAATCTAGGCCAGTCCGCAACAAGTTTGGAAGGATGAGCACCGCAGGGTGTCGTGCTCATTTGGCCGCTGATGCAACCCACCTGACCGCTGATTGTGTCCATCTGCCCTTGCGGTTGGGTAACTGCCTCTTCTAGTTTGCAGGAAGTCCCAGGGAAGATCTCCTGTCGTCCTTCTGATTGACAACTGTCTATTGCCAAGCCCGAGTGGGTTGGTGTAGACGTAGCGTGATTGAGCTGATCAAAGATCTTCCGGTCTTCCGTCGCATGTGTTTCATAGGGTCTAGGGTTACAACCGTCAGGCGGAATGCCGTTAGGGAAGTCAAGCGGTATCACTCGCTTCTGCTCTAAGGTTCCAATCTGTAAGGAGCCTTGTCTAAGATTTAGGTCCACTGAGTGATCGTATAGCCAATCTTGGCCAAGGATTAGGGGTTCTATCAGGTCGTCATCATGGCACACTAGTAGCTTCGCTGTCATGGTCAAATCCTTAATGAGGATAGGAAGGTCCACCTCACCCATGCAAGGGGTTTCCATGCCTCCTAGCCCTATGAGGTATGCCTCAATTGGCCGCATTTCTATTCCTGAATCCTTATAGTGGGACCATCTAATCGCACTAGTCGCGGCAACTGAGTCGATTAAAGCCCTGAGTTCTTGGTAAGGGTGGCCGTGCTCTAGCCTAACGGTAATGAATGGTCTCCTGTCCACTATGCTAGGATGAGTGGTTGACTTTACTTGACACATGGCCATGGGATATCTGGGTGATGTTTCCAGATGGTTATAATGTTCTCTCCCTAGTCCTTGTCTTCTTAGCTTCATGCGCTTAATGCGTTCTATTGCTTCTGCCTGAGCTTCCGCTCGTATTCTATTTTCTTCCTCCTTACGCTTCTTTGTCAATGTGAGTCGTCTAAGCATATCCTCAGTAAGAGGTTCCTGATATAGCTTGACTCTACAGCCACTAATGTAATTAGGCATTATATCTCCTTCTAAGGTGGCTAACTGTACTGCTCCACTTGTCGAAAGTCTGTTAATGATCATAGGTCCATAACCTCGCTTTTCTAACTTCCGTGCGTGCTGTTTCAGCGTATATACTAGAACTAAATCTCCTTCTTTTAGGCCTTTATCTTTCACATGTGCATCAAAATATGCTTTCTGTCGCTTCTTCGCTGCGTATATTCCTGCTGCTGCTTACAGCCTGGTTTCTCCTAATCGTTCCAAGTCCATTATTCTCGCTGATAACTCATGGCCGGTCCACTGATGTTCTTGTGCAACCTTAAGGGTCGGTATCAAGAAGTCCAGCGGAAGCACTGCATTCTGACCGAAAACCATCTGAAAGGGAGTTGCATTGAGTACGGTCTTGTAGGCCACTCTATATGCCCAAACAGCGTGGTGTAACTGTTTGTCCCAATCTGAACGTTTGTTGTTCACGAGTTTCGTCAGTACGTTACAAAGTATCTTGTTAGTGCTTTCAGCCTGACCATTGGCCTGAGGATGATATGGTGCAGATTTCTTGTGAATCACCATAAAATCTTGTAACAAATATTCAATGACTTGGTTTAGAAAGTGAGTGCCTCGATCGCTCACTAACTCTATAGGCAATCCATATCTTGTAAAGACATTTTCAAATAAGAATTTTGCAGTCGTGTGAGCATCATTCTTTTTTGTGGCTTTTGCCTCTACCCATTTGGTTAGATAATCTGTGGCAACAATAATGTATTCCGCATGTGTACCTTTTGCAGGGGGGTTGATGGGTCCTACAAAGTCTATACCCCACTTAGAAAATGCACGTCCGCCCATCATGGGTTTCAATGGCATTTCATCTCTGCGAGTAGGAAACTGAGTTCTTTGGCACACATCACATCTCTTTACATAGGTATGAGCATCCATGTGAAGAGTGGGCCACCATAATCCTGCAAAGAGAATGGCTTTGACTATCCTATCTGGTCCAAAGTGACCTCCTGCAACACCTTGGTGTGCAGTCTCTAGTATGCTCAGATAGTCGCTTTCATGAACACATTGTCTTAAATATCCATCTCGTCCTCTTTTGTATAAATTATCGCCAATAAGTGAATAGTCTTGAGCTTCTTGCTCTAGACTGCGTTGTCGAGCTAAGGTCATGCCTTGAGGGAATGTGTTCGTCCTCAAGTATGTCACTAAAGGTTCACTCCAGTCTGGTGTGAGAGACACGTGATATAATGTAGCATGCTCTAATGGTGGTCTTTCACAACACACCTGACATTCTTTACACAACTTGTAGACATCTGCTTCCATAGAAGACCAATATACTCCCGATCTCTGCAGAGTCTGTAATGTTCGATGTTTTGAATGATGTTTCTTTAGTGCACCTATGTGTGCTAATTGCAACCAATTCGCATGTTCTGATTCATCTACACAACAAGCAAGAATCTTTTGATTATCCTGTTTATATATGCTTCCTACCATTATTTGATATTTCTGAGACTTGGTAATCTCTCCTTCTTTGATCTTTATCCTAGGATTCTTGGGTCCGTATGTCAGAATAGGGACTATAGGCTTAGCCCATTCTGGTGCTATCTCAAGGTTAAACAAGTATGCATCTGGTAATTCATCCGCTACTCCTTGAGGAGCTTCTCCTGAGCTTAATCTTGAAAGGTGGTCAGCTCTAAGGTGCGTCTTTCCTTTCCTGACTACCACTTCAAAATCATACTCCATGAGTAATAGAAACCAACGTATCAGTCGTCCTGTGTTACATGGTTTGTTGACTAAGTATAATAGGGCTTGATGATCTGTAAAGAACTTGAATTTGTTGGCCAACAAGTAGTGCCTAAACTTCTTTACTGCGTAGATCATTCCTAATCCTTCTCGTTCCGTCGTGGTGTAATTTCTTTCTGCTGCGTTCAATTGTCTGCTAGCGTAAGCTATGGGGAGATCTATGTTACCTTCATTCGTGGGTTGTGCTAACACACATCCTATGGCGTAATTGGATGCATCCACATGTACATGAAATGGCTTACTCCAATCTAGGGTAGTCAATATAGGTGCTGAGCACAAGCGTCGTTTAAGTTCATTGAATGACTTTTCACATTCATCTGTCCATTCAAAATTGGTCAAAAGAGAGTACAGAGGCTTGGCTATGATTGCATACATGTGTATGAATCTCCTATAATAACCGCAATGGCCCATAAATGCCTGTACCTCTTTCACATTAGTTGGTCTGGGTAGATCCGCAATTACCTTCACCTTTTCCTCATCGGTGGAGATTCCATTTTTTGACACAATGTGTCCTAGAATTTTGCCTTGTCTGACCATGAAAACGCATTTTTCTGGGTTCAAACAAACCTGATATTCTCGACATTTGTCAAATATCTGTCTTAACTCTGGGATATGCGTCTGTCTTACATTTGAATGAGCACATATGTCATCGACATAAACTTCCAAGCTCTTGCGTAAGAATTCCTTAAAAACATGACACATGAGTCGCTGGAAAGTGGCGGGTGCATTTGTTAAGCCAAATGGCATCACACGAAATGCAAATATGCCCCATTCAGTGGCAAAAGCCGTCTTGTGCTGGTCTTCTAGAGCAATGGCTACTTGATTATAGCCCGAAAAACCATCAAGAAAGCTGTAAACTTCCTTGCCCGCAACTCTTTCCAATAGGTGTTCCGTGATAGGAAGAGGGTAACTGTCTCTAATCGTGGCAGCATTAACTTTTTTAAGGTTAATACACACACACAATTTTCCATTCTTCTTGGGCACCACCACAATGGGGGATACCCATTCGGTGTGCTCAATTTCGTAAATGAATCCTGCTTCTATCAATCGATCTATCTCCTCTTTAATCTTCGCAGCGTAGTTATCATTATACGTGTACGGTTTTTGTTTTGTCGGTTTTGCATCTGGAGTCATAGGGATTCTATGAGAACATATATCTGGATCTACTCCCTTCAAATCTTTGTAACTCCAAGCAAAAACATCTCTATATTCGCGCAATAGGGCCACTAGTTCTTCTTCTTCTTCAGTCGTCAAATCATGCCCTATGTATGTACACTTTTCTTCCTCTCCTTCTATGGCTACGATTATTTTCTTGGTTTTCTCTCGGTTATCATATACTTGTCCATCATTCGCTTTTCTATTAGGCATTCGTACCATGATTCTTCTATCTTCGATTTCATATTTCTTGAAGTTCTCGGGTACTTCAAACAAAGATTCTTATTTTTCTGACATGGTTTCTTTCTTCTTTCTTTTCTTACCTTCACTCTTAGTAGTCACTTCCGTGGCTAATCTCACTTCATTCGTAATTTCCTCGTGTCTCTGAGTGTGAGTCTCTACTTCGTAGAAATATTCCTCCTCTGATGCAAAGGGTGGGTCCATGATAATTGATTCTAAATCAAAATCGCTTGCACCCTCAAATGCATCAGTGCTAGCTTCACACTCTTCTAAAATTGCATCGCCCAGGATTGGCTCTATCGTGAAAACTGAAATGTCATAGCCATCCTCGTCACAGTGGGGTGTCCATTGTTCTTCATTGATGGCTACATCCATGGTTGCTAGAATTTCTGCCCAACCATGGGGTTCAAACTCTTCGTCTGGGAATACTACAGGTGCGTAGGCTGGATCTTGAAGGGTTCGTGGGTGTTGTTCTGCACCTACGGTCCTTGCTTCTAATCATTCTTCCTCTTGTTTGGCTACTTTACACATCCATAAATGGGTATCCTCATGCAACCAAGAAGGATCTGATTCTAATGAGTGCACGGATTCCGTCTCTACTGGTGTTTTATGGATGGTATTCCATTGTATTGGGGGTACATCTCTGTGTGAATAGTCTTTAAGATTGACTTTAGTAGTCACTCCTAAATGTTGCAAGTACAAAGAATTAGTTCCCCAATCTTGTACAATTTGCAACTGACGCATGAATGGTCGTCCCAATATCATCTCATAAGCACGATTTTTCGCAAAGTCACAAATGGCGAAAGTATGCTCAAATTCTACACCACAAGTGGTGAGAGATATGCCTTCTAGTAAGCCTAATGGTTTTTCTATGTGTCCATCAGCCATTTGTAGTTTCATCCTGGTGGGTCTGAGTGTTGGCTTACCCCAACGTTTCCACAAAGCGGTGGTAGCGATGGCTACTCCTGCTCCTGAATCTAAGATGGCTTTCGTGGTGTACCCCTGATGGGTTATTGGAAGATATGTGTTACCTTCCTCTCCTTCGCTTACGTCTCCAATCTTTTCCACGGGTATCTCTGGTACCTTCGTATGTGATCCTTTTTGAGAGGGTGTGGTAGCAAGCTCAGGGAATTGATTTGCTACGTGCTTCCACAAGTCTGGTTTTACCTTTAACAATTCCTCCAGAGTGAGATTACATTGTACTTTGGTATTCTTGATCACTTCCGTGTTCCTAGGGATCACTGATTCTTCATTCCTCACTATTATCGTGGGTGCTCTCATACTAATAGACTTTGCTTCCCAAGGTCCTGTGAACTGAGGTAATTCTTGTAGAGAGTTAGATTCAAATCCTGTGGGTTCACTCAGTTGTTCCACCTCTACATCATCATATATAGAGGGGATGTCTTGGGGAAATTGTTCCTGCAAGTCGTCTATTTCTTGAATAGGAGGATGAGTTCCTTGTTCTCTTCTCCATTTCTCTTCTTGGATCTCCCTCAAAAATTCATGTGAGTACCTATGTATGGAAGACAAATGGTCTTGACTTTCTGTATTGGGTACTTGAGACAGGGATGGTGCATTCCTTTCCTGTGTCTCTGGGACAATAGGGTTCCTAGACTGATCCTTTTTCTCTTTGCTTTCTATCAAGTGTTCTAGCCTCTCCATTAGTCCTTGAAAGTGTAATTCCGGTTTTGCCATGTTATTCCAATTAAGATATCTAGAGGCTTCGAACAAAGCTTGTGCTAACTCTACCATCTTCATGCAAAGTTTAGTTCTCTCAATTTCTAGATCAGCTCGAGGGTAGTTTTTACTCATTTCCGTTACTTGAGGTCCCTCTTTTATTCTAGCCTGATATGCATGAAACATCATGTCTAGATCTTCTGGTATGGGTTCCGCTAAAACTGATCCTGATTTCTGAGCTGGATTTTCGTGGTTTAATTCTTGTGAAGTCAATTCTTGGATTTTGGCTCTAGATTCCTTCAAGCTTCCTTCCAACTCCGTTATCTTTTTACTCCATTTTCGCTTGATTCTTTCTCTAGAATCTTTCCAAGATTTTGTCTTTTTACTGCTAGATTCTGCAACTTCACTAGTTCCGGCTATTTTCTCTTGATTAAGCTGTTGGTTTTGTAAGAGCGCCTAGGCTCTGGTTATAGCTTGGATAGGCACGTATGTAGGGTTGGATCCATCTGCGTTGTTTACAATACCTATCACGTTGATCGGTGTCACATTCGAAGCGTTAACTGGGTTCTTAGGACAATCTTTGATTATGTGCTCTTTGCCACAATCGGCACAAAAGCCTTGTATGTTATAGTACTATGATTGCCTTGCTATTGGGGGATGTGGACAATCCTTTATGAAGTGATCTCCTTGGCACCTAAAGCATGGTCCTCTAGGGCCCTGTGGTCTCTGTTGTCTCAATTGGGGCCGTGGGTTTGGGTTTGCGTACATCACATTAGCATAGTCTGGCTCCCAACTAGATTCCATTGGTGGACTATCATAATGATATGTCTCCACATGTTCTGGTGACTCCGTGTAATAAGCGGGTGGACTAGTTACATGAGTAGAGTCAAAACTGTTTGAGTTCGGGTCGCTTTCTGTGATCAAGGGTGAAGAAGGCACTAAGGCCCTACTTAGGTTCTCTTCTGCAGCAGCGTATTTGACTGAGATGACATTCGCGGGTGGGGGTGGCTGCTGAGCTAAGACGGGTTGAGGTCTCTGTTAAGCCTGGTATGAGTAGTTCTGAGGAGGCCTATAGTAATAAGGCTGAGCATTGTATTGGCCTTGATACCTGCCTGGCTGCTGGTATGTTTGCGGGTAGTTCTGTCTCACGGCTTGTTTGTTGTATGGGCAGTCCTGAGCCGTATGATTCGTGTATCTTCTCTCAATTGTACAATATTGGCCACTAGGGTTGTCTTGAGGTTGTGGTGCATTGGGACACACGTTTGCCAAATGATTTCCACCACAAGTGTAACAACGTACATTCGTTGGTAGCTTGGGCACCTGTTTACTAGACACTCCTAGTTTTTGGGCCACTTTTTCTGCTAGGTCCTCTATCGAATTAGACAATTTTGTGGATGCTAGAGAAGAGCAATCTGAGTCCTTATAGACCTTTGAGAGTTCTAATTCCTCTCCTAGGTTATCCTCGATGTCTATACATATTCTTACACACTCCTCTAGCGTTCTGGGTTCCTTTAGGTACACAGAGGAGCGTAGTTTAGCGCTCAACAAGCCATCTAGGAACAGTGATACTTGTTTGGCTTGTGAGGGTAGCTCTTGCATTGGACATCGTTCGACATATTGTCTGAACCTACGTCCTGCCAGTCTAACTGTTTCCTGAGGGGTCTGTTTAAAGCTATGAATCAACGAAGACGTGTCATGTCTAATCCCACTTTTAGAGAATTCAGTGATGAATGACTCTAAAAAGTGATGGATGTCTCTAAATTGCCTTTGTTGCAATGGTTGGAACCAAGTTAAAGCTGTATTCTTTAACGTTAGTCCAAATGCATTATACTGCGTGAACATGTCCTCGACTTGTTCTGCTCTTAGTACTTGCTTGAATTCTGCGACATGGTCATAGGGATCTCCTGTCCCATCAAAGTAATTCTTCATTGATTTTACTAATTGAGTGGGTCTCAATACTCTTGCGTGTTCACGTGGCCGAGGTAGAGGAAAATCATCTCTACCACCTAGTATTCCATGATCTCTTTGTCTATCCGCTCTATTAGTGTCCGTGGTTGTTCTATCTCTCCCTATGGGGTGAGTGAAGCTCACTTCCGGTCTCTCTTTATTTCCTTCTCTTTGATGTCCATGGGCTGAGGAGGTTCCTGCCCCTTGTTGACTTGTATTCATGTTCGTTCTAGATGGAGGGAATATCAATTCACCTCTCCATGTGTATGTGTTTTTAGCGCGCTCACGCACCACAAAGACTCTTTCTGAAGTCTCATCCAAGTATACAACCTTTCCAGGTGTATCTGGGTCCTTGAATTCATAAATTGTAATGATGCCTATCTCACCAGGGTGTTCCTTTCTGTACCTCCAAAAGGCTTCATCTGTCTCTTTATTTACAAACAACTCGGTGCTCCTGTTATCTTGAGGGAACCATTCTGGGATGAGTACTCTTGTTAATACGGATTTCCCTCTAGGTGTTCTAGGTTCTTCTAACGGTTCTTTTCCTTGAAATTTCGCTTCCGTCTCTAATTGAATTGTGCCAAACTCATTAGTATCGTTTGGCTGCATACTTAGGACGTACATGGTTCCTTCTTTGTCTATGTAAGCGTCTCTCTCAAATTTCACCATTGGTCTTTCCAATCCAATGGGTTGATCAGGGTTGTGCAGTTGCACCACTTGCCTTTGCAAACCATCCTCATAGATGCGAGCACCTAATCGGTTGGTTCGGAGAAACTCTAATTGCGTTCTATAGGGTCCTTCCGGTTTTTCCAAGTATGCTACATTAGACCCTCCTTCTGGTCTGTCTGTGCTGAATGCCATTTCTGATTCGCTAGTGTCTGAGCTCTCGTAGGGGTAATTACTATTCAACTGCTAAGCCCAAGACCGTGCAGTAGTCCTTACACTTGCCTCTGATGATCTAAGGCTTCGTCGGTCCGACTTACCTATATGTTTGCCCGATCTAAGGTTCATTAATTTCCTTCCTTGCTCACTCAATTACACACTTAGATCGTCAATGGTTCTTTGTTATTACTTTCTTAATTCTTTTTAATTTTCTTTGGATTCTTGTCTTAATATATGCGTCAGGAATTCGACTTTCCGTTATAATTTTGAGTTCTCATTTCGTCAGACTTAGGTTCTTTCCTTTAGATTTTCGTCACACACCTTTATCTTTAGTCTTGAACTTGAAAGAATTAAGTATCTTGAACTTGAGGCGTTCCTATCGACTTAAATCCACAATGCTAACATTTAGCCTAAGCTAAGAATTGACTGAGGGGGTTGAGTAATCTTCCAACCTCGAGTCGGCTTTTCTGGTTGCTCTGATGCCCTGTTGCCCAAGAAGCCGCGCTTCCCAAGCCCTGCTGTCTTCACTGCCTTGCTTGCTTGCCTTTGATTGCCCTTGCTAGACCTGGAAAAATCCCATATTAGACCAATTCACAGTTGGATGATCAAGCACTTAAGTATATACACCTTTTAAGTCCCTTCCCTTTTTGCCCAAATTTTCAATGTGTGCCCCCTGGCTTCCTAGTCCCAAACTAAGTGAACCTCCCAATTGCTTATCCCAAATTAGATGTATTCTTTATGAAAAAAAATAGTTGAGGTCACGTAGTACTCGTCACGAGCTTTCTAACGAACTATTAAGCTCAAGAAACGGACTTCGGATGGAAAAATTATGAGCGTTCAGGCCCTGGGGGGTAAAAAACTGACAATCAGGTTTTCCTTCAAATATAAGCTAAGGGGTCTCCTATGAGTCTAATGGTCCAAAAATTTCTCAAAAATACCCCCAAAATTGGTCAAAAAATGGAACCCTAAATTTGCGATGGGGGTGCATAATCGCGATGGTCTGGGACCGTCGCGATGGTCCAAGCGAACCGTCGCGATGGCGTGGAATTTGGACAATCGCGATGGCGCGAAAAATGAACGGTCGCGATGGCCCGAAGTGAATGATCGCGATGGCGTGAGGTCGAACCGTCGCGATGGCCCGAAAAATGAACCGTCGTGATGGCGTGATCAGGCGGACAATCGCGATGGCGCTGGTCAACGGTCAAAGGTGGACAGTCGCGATGGTCCGAAGTGAACCGTCGCGATGGTCACGAGTGCGATGGCGTGAGCCAATCGCGATGGTCCGATTTTGGGCTGTTGCGATGGTCCAAAAAATGAACCGTCGCGATGGTCTATCGTGACACGTGGCACTGTCGTGGCGATGGCATGAGCCAATCGCGATGGTCCGGGGTCAACTGAACAATCGCGATGGTCCAAGTGGACCGTCGCGATGGTCCGGCCGAGCCGTCGCGATGGCGTGAGCCTATCGCGATGGTGCGACACAATCGCGATGGTCCGAGCCAATCGCGATGGTCCATAAAAGTGATGATTTTTGAGATGTGCCTGTGGATTCGTGCAAGCACAAGGGTCGCCTACCTCGTGGTGTGGTCGCCTACCAAGAATTCCGAAGGTTGCAGACCATCGCGATGGTCCGCCACACTCGGCAGATCTTTGACAGAGAGTGAAATTTTACCTTTTCCAAGCTTTCCTGATGCACTGGAGCTCTGTACCTTCAAGAAAACTCAAGAAAACACAAGCGCACACAAGCACAAAAGTTCTCTCTCGCTCTCTCGCATGCACAAATGAGGGGAAATGAGGTGAATGGGTGGATATGGTGGATTTTCTGATTTTTTTGGAGATGAAGATGATGATGCGATGATGAAGATGGAGTGTGGGGGAGGTGAAAAACACTAAAAACTAAGTAAAAACAACAACAAAAACTGAAATTTTTACCTTCCAACGCCACTTCTTGCTATACTCTTACCATCACACATTCGTCCTAGACTCGATCCCCGGCAACGGCGCCAAATTTGGTGTTGCTCTAGCACAATGGTGAGAACCACGTTAAGAAGCTTCACCTCCTTAATGTCAATCCGCGGAAGAGATAGGAGTGATATGAAGATCGTGAATGTGAGATGAAGTGAGAGTGAAGGTGAGAAGCATAGAAATGCACACACACATGCACACACACTACGAAGAGACAAGCGAGACACAATGGAAGGTGGGAAATTAGCTTTATTACTCAAAAACACTATTACAAGCTCAAACTAGCTCTAACCTCACACTAGCCAACATGAACCAACCTCAAAAATGAGCTCTCTAGCTCTTTTTATAGTTTCTAGACTAGTTTTGACCGGTTTTACATCTAGTGACCGGCATAGTTAAAAAATAGGTCCTAGAGGCTATTTTGAAGGGTAAACGGTATCTAAAAATAACGAAAATTGGTACGTGCATTCTACCTAAGCTCCTCAAGCTCGAGGACTCCTCGGCTTGCACAAAATGGAGCTATGAATTACAAAATGGGGTTTTGTCTATATTACATATGTTACAAGAGTGATGAAAATCACTGTTGGATGTTTGAAGAGGTAATAAAAACATAATTGTTTGAAAAAATGATCCGCCTGGCTCCCTGCTCTGTTTTTACATGCTTCCATGTCGTCTGTGCCTCTGACTGTGCCTCTGACTGCTTCCAACAGTGTGTTTCATGTATATGTATGTGTGTTCATGTGTGTGATATATGTATACATGTTTTAGTATGCACACGTGTATATGCATATGTATTTGTGTTTTATATGCAAGTGTGTTTATAATTGTGTATGCATGTATAAGTGTACATGTGTGCATGTAGGCATGTATATGTGATGTGTATATATGTATGTGTATATGTGTAAATGTGTAAATGTGTACATGCAAATATGTATGCATGTATATGTTGATGTGTATGTATCTTTATATATATTATGATCCTCGTTGATTCGAGTAGCTATATATAGAGGCATAAGGTTGGGAGGAGAGACATCTCTCTAGTAGGTGGTCGGAGGAATAGATGCAATGTGTACATATACTTCAACCATATGGCTAAAAGGCTGAATTAGGGTTTCTACATTAGGGTTTGTAAAACCTTAATATCAAAATTAGTGTTTCAAAATTAGGGTTTTTGAATTAGGATATATATATGTATGTGTGTGTATATGTATGTGTGTGTATGCATATGTATCTATATGTGCATATGCATGTGTATATATGTGTGTGTATGCATGTGTATGTGTATATATGTATGTATATATGATTATGTGAGTCTATGTGTGTGTACATATGATTATGTATGTGTATGTGTATGTGAGTATGTATATGTGTCTGTGTGTGTATTCATTATATGTGTGTATTTGCATGAATGTGTATCTGTGTGTAAATGTGCATGTATGTGTGTGAATGTGTAAATGTGCATGTATATGTGTGTGGGTAAATGTGCATGTATGTGTGTGTATGGATGTGTATGTGTGTATGTGTATGTATGTGTGTATGTGTACCTTTGGTTGCACTCCTTTTGCTCTTCTTCATATACATACATACATAGATACATACATAAACGCACATACACATATCCACACACATATATATATATATATATATATATATATATATATATATATATATATATATATATATATATATATATATATATATATATATATATATATATATATATATATATATATATATATATATATATATATATATATATATATATATATATATATATATATATATATATATATATATATACACATACACATGTATGCATGTGACCTGATGTGCGTGCACATTTGTGTGTGTATATATATATATATATATATATATATATATATGTGTGTGTGTGTGTGTGTGTGTATGTATGTGTGTACATATATGTGTATATTATGTGTGTGCATATATATATAGTTACACACATAAATATGATAAATAAAAGCAATGCATACCATGCATTATCACGATAATGAGCCATAAGTGTTTGCATCTCTTTTAGACACCACTTATGCGACCACCCATTTCCAAATTCTACCTCAAGTGAACTAAGTACATATTTTTTATCCCTATCATCATGCTCACTACAAAAATAAAAAAAAAGGCATGTGAATAAAACATAAGATATTTATTTCAATTTGTATGTGAAACTTATTCTTTCACTATAAGTGGACAAGGTGCAGGTAGGAGTCCCATAATGCTCACATTCTTCTCTTGAACTCCAATCCATTCCCTATATACACTATATTGCCTTCTGGCTCTATATCGCACTCTAGCCCTAGGGTGCCTATGCATGTCCTCATAAGTACTTGTGCTCTACTTTCATGATTCCGAGGTGGTATAGGAGTCCTAAAAATAGATAGATAAAAATAAATAAAAATATGTGTTATAATATCATTAAAACAAATTGTGAAAAAAAAAACCTATGAGCAGAAAATAGTTCTCTTCTTGCATGTGGAGCCACAGAAGAGCCCTCCTTTGGTCGCCGGGTAAGCATCTGGATCATAAAATCCAACTCGACGTCAATCATCTCTGAGTCCTCATGCATGACAATCCCTAAGGTATCAGGCGGAACCCTTGCTCTCATAAGCCTTTTTATGAGAGTGAGTTTCACCTTTCTCTCTCTATTGGGATCCATAATATCTGTACATATAAAAAAAATGGGTTAGAAATCAATATATGTACGTGTACATATGTGTGCATGTATATGTACGTGTGTGTTTATGTATGTGCATGTATATGTATATGTGTATGCATGTGTATGTGTGCACTGTGTATGCATGTGCATGTGTGCACTGTGTATGCATGCGTACATATACATGCATGTGTATGTATGTGTGTATGTTTGTGGGCAGGTATGGATGTGACCTGATGTGTGTATATGTACATGTATGTGTATGTATGTGAGTATGTATATGTATGTGTATGCATGCATACCTATATATGCATGTATGTATATGTGTGTATCTATATGTGTGTATGTATATGTAAGTACGTATATGTGTGTGTATGTGTATATAGGTGTATATGTGAGTGTGTGTATGTGTGTATATGTGAGTGTATCTATATGTGTGTATGTATATGTGTGTATGTGTATGTAAGTGTATATGTGAGTCTCTGTATGTGTGTATATGTGTATGTGGGTGTGTGTGTATGCATGTATATATGTATGTATGCATATGCATGTGCATTATGTGTGTGTGTTTTCATACGTGTGTATGTGTGTATGTATATGTGTATGTGTGAGTATGTGTATGTATCTGTATATTGTATATGTGTATGCATGTGCATGTGTATGCATGTGTATGTGTATATGCATGTGTGTATGTATGTGCGTATGTGTGTATATATGCGTGTATGTATATGTGTTTGTGTGTGTATGTGTGTGTATGTGTGTGTGTGTCTATGTGCATATATACATGTGTGTGTATATCTATGTCTGTATGCATGTGTATGTGTGTGTGTAAATATGTGTATGTGTGTGTATGCGTGTGTATGTGTCTATGTGTGTGTGTATGTGTGTGTGTGTCTATGTGTGTGTCTATGTGTATGTGTGTGTGTCTATGTGTGTATATATGTGTGTGTGTATGCATGTGCATGTGTGTGTATGTGTGTCTGTGTGTCTATGTGTGTGTGTGCCAGGGAAAAAATTAAGAGCACCTCTCTAACTCTAAACTATATAAATATGGGCGAAATTGTATGAGAATCTTATATTACAACTGTAAAAATTTTGGCAAATATGGATGATAACTTTCATTTAAAATATAAAAATTTAGGCGAATTTTTATCATAATCTTTCTTGAAACTATAGTAATTTTCATGTATTTCATTCCTTTCGATCTCGTTCTTTCTATCAAGGGTGTCACAAATCCATTGAATTTTACATAAAATAATTCAAGATGCTTAGTTATTCAAAGGGAAATCCATCATCAAGTCCAAGGTCCTTAGCAAGTTTAGCTATCAAGAGGATCTATTTGCAAACTCCCACTATACTAAATTCACTATTTGATCCCATTTTTTTTTGAGTAAAGCTTGAATTTGGAAAGACACACACACCCGACCTCGTAAGAGGAGGCATCCATCTTGGGAAACTCTGAAGCATCCAACCCTGAGCGAGACTTGAACCCTGGCCATCTACCTGGGAATACAAGGCACATCTGCCAAACCACGCCCGCTGGATATATATTGCATGCTATCTCTCTAATAGAATTACAATGCAATCAATGGGTCAACTCCTATATGTGTCCAACATGTCACCTATGTGTGTCCAAATAGGTGGGCTTCTACATATGCCCATCATGTCAACTTCTACATGTGCCCATCATGTCAAACTTCTACATGTCCATGAGGTCAACATCTAGATGTTCCCTAGTCAACCTCTTCCTAGGTCAGGCATCACTGCACCCAAAATTTTGACCTCTACATGTAGGCAAGTTGGCCCTCAAGGACATTATCATCCAATAGAAAGTCACTCCACAACAAATAAATTGAACATGATCATGAAAAGACATAGCGAAGGTCAAAAAATTGTTTATGTGATGGTCTTGGGGAATGGTACAACCACCAATCATTATCAAGTTCTCTATTCTTGTTGCCCTCAACCTTGTTGATGCATCCTCATTATCATCTCCCAAAGGTGAAGAAAAATCATCAAAGACAAGAAAGTTCACAAAAATATGTTTTTTTCTATTAAATTTATCCATGTGAAAATCAAAGGTAGAGGAAAACTAAACATTTGCACTTTTTAAAGGAAAAAAAAGACTAATGATTTTTAAGTTAAAAAGGACACAAGAGAGAGGGACTTTGAAAATGAAGATATCAAAATTAGCTGCAACCTTTCGTAGATCTATAAATGCTTTTCATCCTTTCTTATATTTGAAAAATAATTTTTAAAATTTCAAGTGGTTCTTATATCTATGATTCAAGTTACCTTTACACATTTCTTATGTAAGGTTTTGAGACGACCAAAATCAGAATGCACTTGTTTCACCACAACATTTGCAAAGTTGAGGTTCTAGTTTCAGGACTCAACGAAAACCCTGAAATGCTCTTATCAAGATTATTCTTTGAAAGCTGTGCAATTTGAAAACAAAAACATTGGCACGTACAAAAATTATCATCTCTGAGTTGTACTGACTCAAGGAAAGGGACAAAGACTACCAATATGGATTGCATCTTATGGACTCCAACATGAGTAGCTATCTTTGCCCAAGCTTGTGTAGCATACCTTAGAGAAGAATTTCACGAGGAAATCAATGGAAAATACAATAGCTTCTATGTTGATATGTATGACAAGAGTGAAGCGTTGTAAGCCATAATTCTGAGAAGTGAAGGTAAATAAGGAAAAAAGCTGACTTTTTTTTTGGGGGAAGAAAAATTAACAATATAAGAACTAAGTTGGAAAGTCTAATTGTGAGCTACCACGAACTGGCGACTTATGTCTACTCTTTTGAGTCTGAAACGTTGACTTGAACATAGAAGGTGAATCTGTAAGTTCCCAAGTCGTTCATACTTCAAGAAGTGAAGGGCCTTCCTCATTTCTTTCCCGAAAGCCCTCCGCATGCCACATCTTTGGCTCAAAGGCCTACATGTAATGATAGAAGGCCTACAAGTAGTGATTGACCTTTGCTGGAGCATTCAAATGACTTGGGCATTGTTCCATGCCCGACACCATTCTCTATATTTAAATTGCTGTAAAATGCAACCTAAAATAAAACAGAAGTTTCTAACAAAAGGTAGGAATTCCATTACCACATGATTTTGAGTGGTCCACTGCGCTTAACAAGAATGTTACAAGAGTGCTACATAGAACTCATCAAAACTGCTGCATCAAAAACTTGGTAATTAGCTTCTGAAAATCCTTGCTCTACATTCCCAATTGAAACTTTTGAAGAAAAGGGGGGTACCGAGAAAAGATTTCCCTTGGCAACAGCATTTTCTATGCATACTATAGGTGAGGCCTCCACATCATACTCAATTTTGACTAAGAGTGCAGTTTCATGAGCATGCTCTGTTGTATCTACGACCTATAAGAATGAAATCAATTACAAAAAATGCATACAAGGAAGCTTAGATACAATGCATATTAGTATGTATGCAGTGTTTCTGAGTAGAAATATCCAAGAAAAACCCACAATAAGTTCAGTTATGCCCCACTATAACTTACACAATACATATTGCACTATTACAACTTGATTTGTTTGGAGGATGAAACATAGCTATGTACCGCCAACCATTTCTCCAAGTAAAAATCTTACATCCACTAGATTACATACAAAATCTCTGTTGCAGGATCGTATGAACCACAAGTCGAGAGTGATGGCACCCATGCCCCTCTTACATGAAAGATAGGACAAAATTTCCATTTTCCAACAATCTTAAATACAAAATAAGGGCCAAGAACAGCAACTTCAATGTTTAGACAACATTCAACTGCAAACATTTTGAACACAATGAGTGACGGCAACCATGAAATTAAGAAACCTTGTTAAAAATATTTTAAATAGATTCCCTGACCACTAAGAGGTCTTCTCCACTTCACTCTCTACTGAGCTAGATGGAAACATTTCCTCGAGTACCTCGTCAACCAAAGTAAATAGCATTTGAACCAGGCACAAACATTAAGTAACACGTCTAACAAACTAAATAGCAATCAAAGTGTGTACTATGATGCAAGATTTACCACCAATCCAACAAGATGTCCAACATATTCAAAGAAGTAATCAACAGAAAAGTTATCAAAAGCACCAAAGGCATTAGCTCCCATGATGGCCCCTCCTTCTGGAATGTCTTTTGCAGATATGAATGCTATCACCCCTACTGATGAAAGTGCTCGATTAGGATCAATTTTTTTAATTTTTGCAACTACTTTTGTACACATAGCAAAGGCTACAAAAAGACACTGGTCTGGAGAAGGAATATCATTCACATAGAGTGCCTCACATGCACATATGCATGCATGCATGCCCAAATAGTTCATGAAAAAATTTGTACTCTCGATTAATGGATGCATCTATATATTTAATTGAGACACTTTTCAATTGTGCATGTTAGAAAAGGTTAGTAAACTGCATCAATCAAGGATTTCAAGGACCAAGATGTCTTTCAAGCATACGATACTCCATAGATGGAAAAAAAGAACTGAGATGTAAATACATCTACATGATATCATTAAATCTGATCAACTAGTAGCACTTTTGAAATCAGAAGTAGAGATAGTAAATGCTCTTAAAACCTATGAGAAAATGAGAAACTATATCAACAAGGAGCAATATAGTTGGCCATCACTCTAAAAGCTTGAAAAACAAGCCAGCTCAAATGTCCTTACTACTCTAAAGGAACTTGCAAAATGCTTCCATTCGTTGGCTAATCCTCGTTCCCAAACCATTACCTTCCAAAGCAAGAAGTCAAAAGCTCCCTTGCTTGGGCTTTCGAAGATGTCTGAACATGAGTTACATGGCATGATCAACATAGGCAACTCAAAGGGCAGAGGCGAGCTAGATCTCCACGACTTTTGCATAGCTATGTTCCGCTCAAGTCCTGATCTCATGAATATGGCCCTCACAGATCTGGTTGGACATCATTCTTCGAAAAACCAGCAAGGCCTACGAAGGTGGTTTTGCAGTATCCATGCTAGACAACTCCTTTCATAGAAATAGGTTTTCCATACTTGTTAGAGTGGAGCATATTTTTGAACGAAAGGGCCTCGATTTCATGTATTCTCTTTTAGGAAGTATCACCCTCTGTGTGTCGAAGTTCCAATAATATTGGTCCATATATATGAATGACATTGTGTGATTTCTTCCTCTGTAGTAGTGCAGCATGCATTGGCTACAGGTGGTGTAAATTCAGATAAGGGTTTGGAATTGTGTAATACATAATATAATGATAGGATTTTAATATATGTATGACTCTTAATCCGGAGAGTGTATTGCTTGCATAATGCATTCTGTCTGCCAATGTAAATATGTACAACATTTAACTCTCTCAATCTTGGGGGCCACACATCAAACTGAGCGGGCAACTCCAAGGATAGTTCGTTGTAGTAAGATGAAAATTTCATGCAAAGTAGTTTTCTTAGCACTCATATGAAGCTAGAGACTTTAATGTTTCACATTGAAGAAAAGCGCTTTAATAATAGCAAACTTCCATCTTTCTGATATAGACATGTAGGCTCATTTGAAATTCTTCGGAGAAAGCCTAGTCCACTACTTGCATTGTTCAAACTTAGCAATTAGAAGGATGATAGAAGTCACTCATTAAAAAGTGAATGATGATCAACTGAATCTACATGCAGACATCACTAGTTGAATTAATGGTTTTACACTTGCAGAGTGTGTACATATTATGCTTCTGAGTATCATACGAGATAGAGAGATAGGATAAAGACACACATTTCATCACTCCTAAAAGGGCGTCTACCTCTTCTTGAATTTTGAAGATACCCATATTGTTGAAGAATACACATAAATCTACTTCTCAAGAAACACATAGATAATACCTACGGTAAATAAAGACAAAATGGCTAACTTTTAATTCTATGACACAGATATATAAAGCTGGATGTATCCCACAAAATTATAAAATAATGGTAGATATTCGACAAATAAGACCACCAGTGAATCAGTTATATCAACTCTTGGAATATGTGAGCATACAGTTATGGTAGTTATCCTTAAGACAGAACACCACTGGATTAGTTTGCTCGATTCTTGGGTCATCCTCCCAGATTTAGAAAGTACTCAATGGCATCCTTAACAAGATTTGCTAAGTTGAGTATAGAGAATAATCAAGCAAAGTTCAATAAATGCTCTTGAAGAAAGAGAGAAATGAGAGACAGAGGCAAGCAGCCTGGTACTTAGTATCAACCCTACCTGTATGCAGAAAGGCGACATGATAATTTGTAAAGATCATCTCCACTATGTTAGTGAGAAGGAATAAACACACATGCAAGTATGATATAAAACTGACTTCAATGTCTCATTTCTCAGCATTCCAAATTCAAAATTTATATAAAAAAAAATCTCTCGTAGAGATCCTCTATCAATAATAACAAGGGAAATATAACTAAAGTACGAAGAATAATGATCTCATCTACAGTCATATCCTTAAAGGTTATGCACATTGGTATCAACCCTTTAAGGAAACTATGACTATCAGTAGTAACAAGGATACTATGACTAAAGTATGAAGTATATAATGTCATCTGTAGTCATATCCTTAAAGGGTATGTACATCTGATACCAACCCTCATAGAATCGTGAAGTGGATCAAGTACCACAATAATGTGTCACAATTATAGTTTGATAAAGCACTCAATAACATATACTTACCAAAATGCATCTGCTCACCGACAATTCAAATAAAGCCTCATAAAGGGTCGCATTCATCAATGAATGCACTTGCATCATAGTATTGCTTAGATGCATTTTCCAAAATACAATGCCGATCCGCATCTACGCGTCTAAAGAAATGGATGAATGAAAGTACTTTCAACATGGCATCCAATTATGTGCGAGATATCCTTCGCATACATCATCTGATGTGATATATAATGTGTAGGCTTTTATTCCTTGATGGACTAATAAAGTACATATGCAAACGCCTCGGTAGAAATCACAAAACCACTTACATCACTTGCTATTATGTTTATGTGTCATCTCTCTCTCTACGCACCATCGTGTATTCAGCTTGAAGTTGGCAATATGTTTACGTGCCATCTCTCTCTCTGCGCACCATCGTGTATTCAGCCTGAAGTTGGAAATCTCATCTATCTATAAAAGATGAGGCAACAATAGCTATTAAGAAACACTTTCAAGCAAGAAACCATGGAACAAAGATAATACACTAGAAATGCGAGAAAATATTCAATGGTTTTATCTCTACAAAATACTGCAAACAATCTTGATGATGGAAATGTACCTGTGCGCGATGTTGCAAAACAATAGCTATCACGTTTCAACTATCAAGAAACACTTTCAAAGAAGAAACCATGGAACAAAAACAATACAGTAAACATGTTAGAAAATATTCGATGGGCTTATCTCTGCAAAATACAGCAAAACAATCCTGATGATGAAAACGTACCTGTGTGCGATGTTGCAAATGCGAAGTGACAAAAGAGTTCAATGCAAAGCTTGGTTGAAATCGATATCTTGTAGCAAGAACGGTATACACGTGAGGGCGAACATCAGATCACGATATGTGCTAGATTACAGAGAATGGGCCAAAACGTCATTCCGCATTCAGAACGATATATGAGGTGAGGGCGAACATAAATGAAAGATATGCCCTAGAGTTTAAATAAAATGGCTATTTTTAACTTTTGATTCTTAAACAAAAATAGCCAAAACTTTTATAATCTTCTGAAAATTCGCCATTGGGCTAATATTCGCCCTTGTTTTTTTCTTTGGTGTGTGCCTATGTGTGTATGTGTGTGTGTCTATGCGTGTATGTGTGTGTCTATGTCTGTATATACGTGAATATGTGTATATATGTGTGTGTATGCATGTGTATGTGTGTGTGTGTAAATTTGTGTGTATGTGTGTGTGTATGTGTCCATGTGTGTATGTGTGTGTATGTGTCTGTGTATGTATCTGTGTGTCTATGTGTGTGTTTCTACATCTATATGTGTGTGTCTATGTCTATATATACATGTGTATGTGTATATATGTGTGTGTGTGTGTGTGTGTAAATCTATGTGTATGTGTGTGTGTGTATGTGTCTATGTGTGTCTGTGTGTCTATGTGTGTGTATCTATGTGTGTATGTGTGTGTCTATGTGTGTATAAACGTGTGTATGTGTATATATGTGTGTGTATGCATGTGTATGTGTGTGAAAATGTGTGTGGATGTGTGTATGTGTATGTATGTGTGTGTGTGTGTATGTGTGTATGTGTGTATGTGTGTGTGTACGTGTGTGTCTATGTGTGTGTGTGTCTATGTGTGTATGTGTGTATATATGTGTGTGTGTGTATGCATGTGTTATGTGTGTGTAAATCTATGTATATGTGTGTGTATGTAACTATGTGTGTATATACATGTGTATGTGTATATATGTGTGTGTGTATGCATGTGTATGTGTGTGTAAATCTATGTGGGTGTGTGTGTATGTGTGTATATGTGTGTGTGTGTGTGTCTATGTGTGTATATATGTGTGTATGCATATATATGTGTGTGTATGCATGTGTGTATGTGTGTGTAAATGTGTGTATGTATGTATATGTGTATGTGTGTATGTGTGTGTGTATGTGTGTATGTGTGTGTGTGTCTATGTGTGTATGTGTATGTGTGTGTGTGTCTATGTGTGTATATATGTTTGTGTATGCATGTGTATGTGTGTGTAAATATGTGTGTATGTGTATGTGTGTGTATGTGTCTATGTGTGTGTGTGTGTCTATGTGTGTATGTGTGTGTGTGTGCCTATGTGTGTATGCATGTATCTATGTGTGCATATACATATGTATGTGTATATATGTATGTGTATGCATGTGTATGTGTGTGTGTAAATCTATGTGTATGTGTGTATGTGTCTATTTGTGTATGTGTGTGTATTTGTGTGTATGTGTGTGTATGTATCTATGTGTGTGTATGTGTGTGTGTGTATGTGTGTGTGTCTATGTGTGTATATATGTGTGTACGTGTATATATGTGTGTGTATGCATGTGTATGTGTGTGTGTAAATGTGTGTGTATATGTGTGTGTATGTGTGTACTTGTTGATGTGTGTATCTGTGTGTGTATGTATGTGTGTGTATGCATATGTGTTTATCTGTGTGTGTGTGTGTCTATGTGTGTATGTGTGTGTCTTTGTGTATATATATGTGTGTATGCATGTATATGTGTGTGTAAATCTGTGTGTATGTGTGTGTGCATGTGTGTGTATGTGTCTATGTGTGTATGTGTCTATGTGTGTATGTGTCTATGTGTGTATGTGTGTAAATCTGTGTATATGTGTGAGTGTATGTGTCTATGTGTGTGTGTAAATGTGTGTGTATGTGTGTGTGTATGTGTGTGTGTATGTGTGTGTGTATGTGTGTGTGTATGTGTCTATGTATGTGTATGTGTGTGTGTCTATGTGTGTATGTGTGTGCGTGTGTCTATGTGTGTGTGTCTATGTGTGTATGTGTGTGTGTGTCTATGTGTGTATATGTGTACCTATGTGTGTGTCTGTATGCATGTGTATGCATGTGTGTAAATTTGTGTGTGTGTGTGTGCAGGTACCTTTGCCTCTCTCTTTGACCCTATTGCTTGATGTGTGTGCTTGTGCATGCTCTCTCTCTCTCTCTCTCTCTCTCTCTTTCTCCCCCTCTCTCTCTCTCTTTCTCCCTCTCTCTCTCTCATCTCAATCCTGGCACAAATATGCTGGGAGAAATCAAAATTTTTTTAACATTCTAGAGCGTCCCTTATGCGATGCTCAAGCAACACAGGTAGTGTGCCAACCTCGATTATAGCATCGCTGATTTGCGAGGCTATTTGCAACGATGCCAAATAGGATTTCATAAGCGATTGCATAAGCGATGCTTATGCATCGCTTATGCAACGATCGTTCTTTTTTTTTAAGTGAAAATAGTCCTATTGCTTATGCAACCCTTTGTGGACTAAGCATCGCATGAGCGATGGGTTTTGCATTTTATTTTCAATGGGGGGTGTCGCTACACCCCCCCCCCCCCCCTTAGTTTCTAGTAGTGAATCAGATAGAGGAAAAATGGATATGGAGAAAGGGAATAAATCACAAACAAAGAGAGAGAGAGAGAATTTAAATGATGAATGTATTTAGTGAGAGGGAGGACTTGGCCATCAGCCATTTGTGACTTAATATCATACTTTAGTGTGTCCTTGAAAAGGGGGGGCTTTGTGAAATCATGTTTATTCCACAAATGTTACAAGTTAACAACCTAGCCGAATAATGATCATGGAATCAATGTCCTAAGTGGTCAAGCAAAGATTCACGCAACATAATACTGAAAGTTTATCACCATTCCTCATTTTTCAACTTTTATTTTTTGCAACACAAAAAAATCACAAACATAAAAAATTAAAACTTTCTATATATATGAGTCTATGCCATATGGAGGCATTTGAAGCTAGAGATGGTGTTGCTTGCAAAAATATCATAGAGTGTTGATATATTTTGGTAGTGATGTGTGTGAACACAATAGGACCATTGGGGCACTTTTTCCCCTCTTGAGGAGGTTTTTTTCCCCGGCTTTTATATATGCCTATAGCCCTAACAGGTAACTTATCTTTTTTCTTTTAATGGTAATACATTCATTATTGTGGGTTGTACTCCGAACTTCTTCTTCTTCCTTGTGCTGTTTGCGTGATTCTACAGATGTCTAACTCCAACAATTGGTATCAGAGAAGGTCACCCTTCATCTAGGGCATCCTCGACACCCCTCCAATCATAGTCGCAAAATCACACAAAATTTGGTGAGCATACTCAAGGTGATAAGCAGATCAAAAGCGCTTCGCTCTGTGGTGTCGAAATCAGGATTTGGGATCGTTTCACCCTCCAAACACACTATCATAGTGCTTGTGTACGCTATTTCATCTTTTTGTACCGAACATATATACAAGTTTTGGTTCGCCAGTATAAGCATCTCAAAGTTTGCTATTGGTTTAGCAAAACTTGTTAGGTAGTTCTATTCAACTTTTTAACATATAGTCATTTTTCAGCATCACGGTATTTTAGTTAGTGGCCATGGCTAAAAGCAGTGATGTATTCTGTATGTTGTCTATTGAGGATAACTTGGACAGTACCAATTACCCATTGTGGGCTCATATGATGCGACATGTATTGGTTGCAAAAGGACTATGGAACATTGTGCACGATGTTGGAAAATGTCCTATTACACCTACAAATACAGGTATTGAAGCTGATGTAGATAGTGTTGAAGATGCTGATATTCTTCAGATTCCTATTCATGTTGCGGTTTCTACTGCACCTACTTTAGAGCAAATTCGTTGCATTGATAGCCTTATCTGTCAAACATGCCATTATTCCTCACATTTTCTCTTGCAAAATAGCTAAGGATGCTTGTGATACACTTAACACATTGTACCAGGCTAGGAATGAGCCTATTGTTGCTTACCTTCGAAAATAGTTGGACAGTGAGCAAATGAATGAAGGTGATTCTATGAATAGTTTTCTAACAAAGATCAAAGACTTGAAGGAACTGTTCTTCCTAATTCATATCGGAGTTTTTCTTCTACTTTGATGATGAAAGGCAATCCAAATGCCTTGTCATTTAAGGAGTTAGTCTGTGTTGTTGGGAAAGATGGATGGACACTCCAAGAGATTGAGTAGGTACTGCCAAAACCTGCTTTGTACCAGCCCCCTAATGATTCAGACTTGATAAGCGGACCTCCTTAGCTTTCCAATGACACCATAAAATGGCCTATGTACTTTGGAAATGATGTGTGTAATGATTGAACCAAAATAGATAACTTTGAAACTCAAAATCTCAACAAAACCTTCTATTTATGTCTTGACACCTGCTGGATCTTTTGCTCAGTATGACCAGCACAATAGGAATTAGAACATTCCCTTTAGGTGTATTTAATTAGCTTAGCAAACTAACTATTCCTAGTGGAACGATGTAAAAAGATAAACTATGCTCAGAGAAATCACTTTAGCAAATTAAACTTTACCCCCGATTTTTTAGGACTGTAGCAGACAATGACCAGTGATCACCTGGACACACTTTTCTTTGAAATGGCTGAATAGAATCTCTTCAACTTTTGATAGTATGTAGATAACTTCGAGCAGAATCCAACAAGCTTTATATCTTTGCATTTGGTGAAGAAATGACTGAGATATGCTCTTCACAAGTTGACAGACTTTCAAGTAGTATGACAGAGAACTCAGAAATGACTAATGAAGATATATGTATTAATGAACACTTGTATACAAATCCATTGGCATGAAGATCATTGCCTTATGGTTTAGATAGGTGTGGGCTAGAGTGTAGGCCTCACATACACTTAGAATTGACAGTAATGAGCTCAGGAATGATGAGTCTTAGCCGTGACTTTTTTATGATCACTCTTATAGTGAGTGAGTAGACATTTGAATTCAAATTCAAACTTTTGGCTCCCTATGATCAAGCTTCTATATCCTAGGAGATATTCCATCAATCAAGACTAACCTTTTTCCACGAATTCCTTTTGGTAGGTGATTACAAAGATTCCAAGTCAAAACTAACTTTTACAAAGAAGTAAAGTGGTAATTAACCACTAGCAATAGTTCCTATGCTTTTCATAAGTGTATGGACTTCAATGTATCCATCAAGCCAAATGTGTAGGCTTGTGAATTACACCAATAGCTCCCCCTCAAGCCAAACATTTTGGCTTGGTCTTCATCTTCAATCTTCATGTATATCTTGCAATCCAATCGTTGCTTTGAACCTGCAAAGTTTGGTTCCATCCAAAGCTTTAGTCAACAAATCTGCACACTTCATGTTGGTTGATACATAGGTTAGTTGAATGTCCTTGCTTAACAACTTCTCTCTCACATAATGGTAATGGACCTCTATATGCTTGGTCCTAGCATGATAGATGGGATTAGCTGCAAGGTGAAGTGAACTTGTATTATCTCCAAAGGTTATTGGTGACCTAGTATATAAACCCAAGTCTGTATACAATAGCTTAATCCATATGGATTCTTGTGTGGCATTAGCCAATCCTCTATACTCTGCTTCTATGGAAGACAAAGCAACAGTAGGTTGCTTCTTTGAAGACCATGATATTGGCTTATCACCTACAAATGAAATGTATCCAGAATTGCTCCTCCTATCATCCTTGCATCCTACCCAATTTGCATCTAAATAGATCTTGATATCAATGTCTGAAGTGTAAGGAAAATACAAACCATGATTTTGTGTACCCTTGAGATACTTCAAGATTCTCTTGGCAGCCTCTAAGTGAGGTACTCTTGGCTTGTGCATAAACTGACTTAGCACACTAACTCCATATGCAATGTCTATCCTTGTTAAGGTAGCATAGTTCAAGCTACCCACCATACTTTGATAACCTGTAATGTCATTAACTTGATCACCTTCATGTGCACTTAGTGTTAGGTTTACCTCCATTGGAGTACTTGCAACTTTGGCATCCTGCAAGTGAAACTTCTTCAACATATCATGTATGTATTTTTTCTGAGTAATGTATATCCCTGAGTTAGTATAGACTAACTCAAGTCCAAGAAAATACTTTAGTAGACCAAAATCATTGATCTTGAACTCCTTCATCATCTGGCTTTTGATTTGTCTGATTCCATTAACATCATTACCTGTAAGTATGATGTCATCAACATAAACACAAAGATATATTACCTCTGAATTACTTCTATTGAGGAATAGAGAAGTATCTGCCTTGCTCATGACAAAAACTTGATCTTGGAGGTATGTAGTTAACCTGTAAATCCATGCTCTAGGTGCCTGCTTTAATCAATATAAAGCCTTTTTTAATTTGCAAACATATGTTACCTTCTTAGGGTCCTCATAGCAAGGAGGTTGTGACATATATACTTCCTCTGAAATCCATCCATTCAAGAAAGCATTCTTGACATCCAATTGGTACATGTTCCAATTTTTTGATGCAGCCACACTTACCAACACTCTGATTGTTGGCATCTTGGCCACAGGAGAGAATGTCTCTTCATAGTCAATGCCTTGGGTTTGTGCAAAACCCTTGGCTACCAATGTGGCTTTATACTTGTTGATTGACCCATCAAAATTTCTTTTGAGTTTATAGATCCATCTGGATCCTATTACCTTCATGGAGTCCTTCTTTGGTACTAGTTCCCATGTGTCACTTTCCTTGAGTGCTTCCATCTCTTCATCCATAGCTTCTTTCCATTTTGTCTTGGTTATGGCTTCTTCATATGATCCTGGTTCTTCAATTGACAAATATTTGGCAAGATAAACAGAGTGTCTAGTAACAAGAGATGTATCATACCCATATCTGATAGGTTTTTTACTTTCTCTTTGTGATCTTCTGATTGACTGATTTGAAGATTCAAGTATTTCTTCAAGCTTCTTCATTTTGACTTTGCCCTTGGAATTCCATGCCTTGAACTCTTCAAGGTTGATAACATCTTCATCATCTGATGTTGAGTCTTCATTCTGAGTAGGTTCCTCCTTAGCAAGACTTGGAAATTCCTCTTCCAAGTCATAGGGTAGTTTGAACTTCTTGCATTCATTCTCATACCAAGAATCATTTTCATCAAAGACAACATCTTTACTAACCATGAATCCCTTATTGGAAGGGTTGTAAAACCTGTAACCTTTTTGATTTAGGTCATATCCAATAAAGATGCACTTCTCAGCCTTTGGTTCTAGCTTACCTCTTATCTGAGAAGGAATGTGTACATATGCTACACATCCAAATATCCTGCAACGGTCTAGTGAGGGTCTCTTACCATGCCATGCTTCATAGGGTGTCATACCATCAAGGGACTTAGATGGTAACCTGTTTATAAGGTAAGTGGTAGTAGAAACACTTTCTGCCCATAGATAATTTGGTAGCTTTTTCTCATTCAACATAGACCTAGCTGTCTCAACAATCAACCTATTTCTTCTCTCAGCTACCCCATTCTGTTCAGGAGTATACCTTGTGGTCGTTTCTCTTTTGATGCCTCTGTCCTACAAGAAGTCTTCAAACTCATTGGAGAAGTATTCACCTCCTCCATCTGACCTTAGTCTCTTCAAATTCTTCCCTGTCTGATTCTCAACAAGTGCAAGATATTTTTTAAAGCAATTAAACACCTCATCCTTGTGCTTCATAAATTACAATACAGTCCACCTGCTATAATCATCAATAAAAGATACATAGTACCTGGATCCTGAGATTGAGGGGTCTTTGCTTGGTCCCCATACATCTATATGTACAAGTTCTAGGTAGTCTTCATGCATGTAACCTTTCCTTGAGAAGGGTAACCTATGAGACTTCCCAAATTGACAAGCACTACATTTATATATCATGTGTTGTTTGGAAACATTGGGTATTCCAATTACACATTGATCCCTGCATATCTACTTCAAGGTTCTTTCTCCTATATGCCCTAATCTTTTGTGCCAAATCTCAAGCTCTAAAAGTGTTTGATCTTTATAACTGTATAGTGCAATGTTCTTTGTGTCTTCTAGCTCAAAAGTGAAAAGTCTACCTGATTTTTCTCCTTTAGCAATCCTTTTGAACCCCTACTTAGGATCCTCCACGAATTCTCCAAATTGGTTGAATCTAACCTGCAAACCTTTCTCCACAATAAGAAAAAATATGCAAATGCTGCATTTCAAAGAAGGAAGAAAAATATGAAAAGAAATTAGAAAAGCACACATTCTTTTGTAAGTATTGTGAAGGAAAAGATCATGTTATAAAGAACTTTCCAAATCTGGCTGCAAAAGAGGCAAAGAAAAAAGAGGTTAGAATGGTTGTTGCAGAGGCATCTACATGAAAAACACGATCTGCTAATCTTGTACAAAATGAAGAATGGGCATTTACTATTGTTTGTAGTTTTGACCCATCTTCTCCCGAACAATGTATGCCTGCAGTAGACTCAGATGTTTGGTACTTTGATAGTGGGGCAACCAAACATATTACCTCATAGCGCACCTTCTTCACTTGACTCGAGTTTGCCCCTATATGCAATATTGTTACATGCACCAACAACTCCTCTTATCCTATCATGCATGTTTGTAAGATCATTTTGATTAGTGCTAATGGTAGTTCTTTCACTTTCTCACATGCTTTATTTGTGCCACAGATCAAGAGAAATCTGTTATCAGTTTTGGCATTAGCCAAAATTGGCTTGGTTGTGAATTTGATGATAGATGTAGAGTTCATGAGATATCAAATGGTGACATGATTATTTCTTATGGAATTTTATGTTGTGGATTGTATAAGCTCATAAACTATGAAAAATTTATGAATGATTCAGCATGTGTAGTACATGATTCTCACGCTATGTCAGATGCAAAGCTTTGGCATGCATGCTTTGGCCATCTGAATTTAGCTAGTTTGCTATGCCTGCAGAAATCTGAAATGGTGTCCTCTATGCCCAAATTTGAGGCACCCGAAAAACATGTCTGTGAAGGCTATATTTTGGAAAAAATGCAGCATTCCTCCTTTCCAAAAGATGGTTGAGTTTGGGCTACTAAAAAATTGCAGCTTGTACATGATGTCTATGATCCTATGCAGGCACCTTCTTTTGGAAACTATCTTTACTTTGTGACCCATGCATCTTTGATATTCATGCCCTCACATCCATAATACATTGTATTCATGAAAACTTTTACTTCAATTTCACATCCATGAACATCGATCACATGCTTGTCCATTTGATTCAATAAGCGTGAAATCCACAAGATACACTTTTTTTCTCTATCACTTTCATAACTTGGATAATACATGGGACTAAATAACTTACATGCATTGAAAAAATATATATCTAGAAATCCTTGATTGATAGCATCAATCACTTTTTGCACAAAAACTTTTTCCATTTCTATGCATGAATCCAAATCTCCATTGAATGTATCCAATGAAGGAAGGAGATAAGGAAGAGAGCTCACACACACACTCTCACAATCAAAGAGAATCACACACTTAGATTGAGGCAAGGAAGAATGATCTTCTTCTTCTTCTTCTATTACATAAAAAGGAATGTACAAGAATGATCTAAAAAACAAGAATACAACAAGTGCAATATATAAAGATAACTCAGGTGTCTTCACTATAGTACATGTTGGAATAAACCTAGCCATTTTGGTTAACCTTTCCACAATTACCCAGACAGAGTCATGCACTCTCTGTGTCTTGGGTAATCCAACTATAAAGTCCATGGAGATACTCTCCCACTTCCCATTGGGAATATCCAAAGGGTGGAGTAGACCTCCAATCCTCAACCTTTCAACTTTATTGATCTAGCATTTAGTGCACTTAAGCACATACTCTAGGATGTCCTTATGAAGTCCAGGCCAGTAAAACGGCCTCTTAACAAGATCATAAGCCTTGTGAACTTCTGGGCGTCTCGCACTAGGTGTGTCATGACACTCATACAAAATGTGATGTCTCATCCCAGAATATGTAGGGATGCATACCTTACCTTTATATAATAGATATCCATCATGGACACTATAATTCTTCCACTTGAATTCTTCTTGAGTACCCATCGATACTCCATCCTCACAGAAAACCCGTATTTCACGATCCCCATTCTCTATGGATTTCCAAATCTTGGAACTTTCTTCTTGAACTTAGTCATGCTAAGAGGTTTGAGGGGCTGATCTGTCTCCATGGGAGTATACTAAGGATGATTATGGTCCTCATAAATCTCGACATATTTGATTGCCTCTTCAAATGTGTTTGGTACATTTCTTCTTACCTATATCTTGATGGCTTTATTTAAGCCCCTAACAAACCCTCTTGTTTTTTGGAAGTCATCCAATCCCTTAAGTTTCAAAATGATCACTCTGTAGTGGGATATGTAGACCATCAAAGGCCTACCTCTCTGGGTGATCCTATTCCACTTATCCCAATTCCTCTCTTCGTCATTCTTAGGAAGAAACTCTTTTAGAAAAAGAGTTTCAAAATGAGCCCAATCCATAGGGATAGATTTAGCCTCCTTGAGACTCATCCACCACTTATAAGCACGTGGGACAAGTGAGAGACTTGCCTCTAGTACACGATACTCAGGTGGGATGCCCTTTAGTTGATGCAAATCATTCCACTTTTGTAAAAAGTATAGATAGCAACCTTGTGTCTATCACGGTCATCACCCTCAAATGTAGGTGGCTTCAAGTTTTTGAGAAGGGGAGCTTCTATTGGGAAAGATGGATGGACACTCCAAGAATTGAGTAGGTACTGCCAGATCCTGCTTAGTACCAGCCCCTTGTAGCTTCAGAGTTGAGTTGTGGGCCCTCTTAGCTTTCCAATGACACTACATAAGTGCCTATGTACTTTGGAAATGATGTGAGAAAAGATTGAACCAAAACAGACTACTTCCAAGTTGAAGGATTAATGAAAACCTTCTATTTTTGTTCACACACCTGCTGCTTGTTATGCTTAGTGCTTCCAGTATAGTAGGAATTAGAAAAATTCCTTTTAGAGGTATCTAATTAGCTTAGTAAGCTAATGATTCCAAGTGGAATCACTTAAAATGATGCACTATACACATAGCTATCAACTTAGCAATTGAATCATTACCCCGATTTTTTAGGACCTCTGTAGAGTTTGACCAGTGAGTGCTTTGACATGCGTTTCTCCAAATTGGCTGAATAGATTGTCTTCAAAATTTGTGGCATGTAGATTACGTGGAGCTGAATCCAACAAGATATAGAATATTGAAATTGGTGAAGAAATGTCTGAGATATGAGCAATACAAGTTGATTGTTATGAATGAGTATGATAGAGAGACCATAGATGAGTTATATAGATCTATTGTATTAAAGAACAATGTTGTACAAGATCATAGGCTTGATCATCAATGCCTAATGATGGTGAGTAGTGTAGGTTACAATGTAGACCTCACTCACTTACAATGTGACAATGAAGAACTCGAGAATGGAGTTGTACTCCCGCGCATTTTTTGACATCTTTTATAGTTGAGTGAATTCAAATTTGAATTTGAATTGTTAATTGGCTCTCACTAAAAGTATTCCTCCATTCTAGGAGATATTCCATCAATTGAAGTCGTGACTTTTCAACTAATAAACTCCATGAGTTTAGTGGTCGTTACAATGATTTTTCCAAGTCAAAGTGACTTTTACAAATGGTAAAGCTAAAAGATCTTTCTAGCAATGGCTTCCATGAAGCTTCAAATGTTTATGAGATTCTAGCCAAATGTGTAGGCATGAGTTTTGCACCAACAGATCCCCCTCAAACCAAACATTTTGGCTTGGTCTTGCTCTTCAATCTTCTAGAATGTCCTGCAATCCAATCATAGACTTAACCCTGCAAAGTTTTGTACCATCTAATGCTTTTTTTAATAAGTTTGCACATTGCATATTAGTTGATACATAAGCCAACTAAATTTCATTGCTCAATACTTCTCTCACATAATGATAGTGGACCTCTATATGCTTAGTCCTAGCATGATAAATAGGATTTGCTGCAAGATGTAATGAGCGTGTATTATCTCCAAAAATCATTGGAGATATAGTATGCAAACCCAAATCTATGTATAACAATCTGATTCATATAATGGCCTCTTGAGTAGCATTGGCCAATCCTCTATACTCTGCCTCTGTAGAAGATAAAGCAATAGTAGGTTGCTTCTTTGAAGACCATGATATAGGTTTATCGCCTGCAAAGGATAGGTATCCAGAGGTACTCCCTCTATCATCTTTGCAACCCGCCCAATCTGCATCTGAATATATCTTGATATCCCAGTTTGATGTATAAGGAAAATATAACCCCTGATGTTGAGTGCCCTTAAGGTACTTCAAAATCCTTTTGGCAGCTTCCAAATGAGGTGCCCTAGGTTTGTGCATAAAGTGACTTAGAACACTTACTCCATAAGCAATATCAATCCTTTTCAATGTAGCATAGTTCAAGCTTCCCACTTTGCGTTGGTAACTTGCAATGTTCTCAAGTACATCACCTTCATGAGCACTTAACTTTAGGTTGACCTCCATTGGAGTACTTGCAACTTTGGCATCCTGCAAATGAAATCTCTTCAACATGTCTTGTATATACTTTCTCTGAGTAATATAAATTTGAGAGTTAGTGTAGACTAACTCAACTCCAATAAAATATTTTAGTGATCCAAGGTCACTAATTTTGAACTCATGCATCATATGATTCTTGATCTGCTTGATGCCATTAGCATCATTACCTGTGAGTATGATATCATCAACATATACACATAGGTATATTACCTCTGAATTACTTCTCTTAATGAACAGAGAAGTATCTTCTTTACTCATGATAAAACCTTGATCCTGAAGATATGTAGTCAATCTATGCTTCCATGCCTTACGTGCCTACTTCAATCCATAAAGAGCTTTGTTCAATTTACATACATATGTTACCTTGCTTGGATCCTCATAGCTAGGAGGTTGAGACATATACACCTCCTTTGAAATCCAGCCATTTAGAAATGCATTTTTTACATCCAATTGATACATGTTCCAGTTCTTTGATGCAGCCACACTTACCAATACCCTGATGGTTGGCATTTTGGCCACAAGTGAGAATGTTTCTTCATAATCCATTCCTTGGGTTTGTGCAAAACCCTTAGCCACAAGTCTAGCTTTGTACCTGTTTATTGATCCATCAAAATTCCTTTTGATCTTATAGATCCATCTAGAACCAATTACCTTCATAGACTCCTTCCTTGGTACTAGTTCCCAAGTATCACTCTCCTTGAGTGCTTCAATTTCCTCATCCATAGCTTCCTTCCATTCTGCCTTGATCTTTGCCTCTTCATATGATGATGGCTCTTCAAATGAAAAGTTTTTTGCAAGATAAACAGAGTGCTTAGTAACTAGGGAAGTGTCATACCCATATCTGATTGGCTTCTTGCTCTCCCTTTGTGATCTTCTGATTGCTTGGTTGGATGATTCATGTATATCCTCCAACTTCTTCATCTTGATTTTGCCTTTGGACTTCCATGCCTTGAATTTCTCCAAGTTGATGATGTCCTCATCATCTGAGTTGATGTCTCCATTTTGAGTAGGTTCCTCCTTAGTGAGGCTTGGAAATTCCTCTTCCAAGTCATAAGGTAGCTTTACTTTCTTGCATTCACTAGCAAACCAAGAGTCATTCTCATCAAACACAACATCTCTTCTGACCATGAATGCTTTGTTTGAAGGATTGTAGAACATGTATCCTTTCTGATTCAAGTGATACCCTATGAAGATGCACTTCTCTGCCTTAGGGTCTAGCTTACCTCTTATCTGAGAAGGGATATGCACATAAGCTACACATCCAAAGATCCTGCAACGATCAAGTGAAGGTCTTCTACCATGACATGCTTCATATGGGGTCATCCCATCAAGAGATTTGGATGGAAACCTGTTTACAAGATAAGTGGCAGTAGATACACTCTCTGTCCACAAGTAATTAGGTATTTTTTTCTCATTTAACATTGACCTACCTATTTCAACAATAATCTATTTCTCCTCTCTACCACCCCATTTTGCTTAGGGGTATACCTTGTTGTAATTTCTCTCTTGATTCCTCTGTCCTGCAAGAATGCATCAAACTCATTTGAGAAGTACTCATCTCCACCATCTGACCTTAGTCTTTTTAGGTTTCTCCCTGTTTGGTTCTCAACAAGTGCAAGATACCTTTTAAAGCAACTGAATACTTCATCTTTGTGTTTCATAAAGTAAAATACAATCCACCTACTGTAATCAATGAAAGAAAGATACATAATACCTTGATCAAGAAATTGAGGGATCGTTACTTGGTTCCCATACATGGTTCCCATACATGGTTCCCATACATCTGTATGGAAAAGCTCTAGGTAGTCCTCATGCATGTAGCCTTTCCTTGAGAAGGGTAACCTGTGAGATTTTCCAAACTAACAAGCACCACATTTGCTTCGATACATTAGGTATCCCACACACACATTGATCTCTTTAAAGTTCTTTCGCCAACATGCCCTAATCTCTTATGCCAAATTTCAAGCTCTGATAGTGTTTGATCTTTGTAGCTATAAAGTGCAATGTTCCTTGTATCCTCAAGTTCAAAAGTAAATAATGTACCTATCATTTCTCCTTTGGCAATTCTTTTGAATCCATGTTGGGGATCCTCAACAAATGCTCCATATTGGTTGAATCTAACCTGCAAACCCTTTTCCACAATCTGTCCAACACTCATCAAATTCTTGATAATTGTAGGTACATATAGAACCCTGCTCAACAGGTTTCTATTTCCATCAGAGGTCTTAACATTTCCTACTTTAATCACTCAGTGCTTGGTGTCATCACGTGTTTGTACGTGATGCTTACCCTTTGGTTCCTCAAGGTCAGAGAGAAGAGCCACATTGCCTGCCACATGGTTTGAGCATCTTGAATCAATGTAGAAGAGATGGTCATCATTTATACTTGGTTTTGAAGTCATATTCATAATTAGAAGAGAACCTTCTTGCTCCTCTGTGTAGTTGTTGTAATCCTTCCTTGATTTGTAGCCTCCTTGGTAGTTGCTATTGTAGTTTTTGTTGTAGTTATTGTTGTATCCTTGAGGGTGATTGAATCTTCCTCTTGATTGTGTATATGCACCTCTTTGATAACCTCTTCCTCTCTGATTCTTGAAGTTCCTGTAACACTCATCTGTAGTATGATTTGAAAATCCACAAATATTACTTGGTGAGGAGTTATAACATCTCCCCCTACCTTGCTTACCTCCTCTGCCCCTTCCTCTTGAGGTTCTACCTCTCCGTGCATTGTTGGCTTGGGAGGTATTTCCTTCATCTTCAACCTTCTTATTCTTCCCTTTCTCTTTGGACTTACTTTTATCAGTGTATAGGACAGAAGAGCTATTACATCTTGATGAATCTCCATTCTTGTTGAGCTTGGCTTCATGGGTAAATAGTTTCCCCATGAGTGTGGTAAGGTCTGGAATATGCATGTTCATGTACAAGTCCATGGCAGTTGTAAAGCTCTCCCATTTGTCATCAGCTTTAATACCATTGATTACTTGCCTTACAATCTGCTCCTCTTCAATTTCTTCTTCTATGCTTGCTAATTGATCTGCTACATCTTTGAATTTGGTCACATACTCTCAAATTCCTTACTTGGGTTGCTTTCTTGAGTGGTAAACTCAATCCACAGTTGGTTCTTCCTAGCCCTTGTGTTGGAAGAGAAATATGAAGACAATGTTTCCCAAGTCTCTTGGGATGTCTTACAGTTCCTAATATGTGGAAAAAGAAAATCAGAGATTGAATTAAGTAAGTAAGACCTTGCTAATGCATCCTTGGCACACCATGTGTTGAGTCTTTCATACTCCTCTCTTGTAGGTTGTCCTTTGCTTCTGAATATGGGCATCTCCTCATCTCCTAAGATGTATCCATAGAGGCGCCTTCCTTTCAAGTATGTCTTCATCCTCAAGGACCACGCTTGATAGTTGTTTCTATCCAATTTATCAATGAAAGAAGGAAAAACATCTCCTATTTTACCTTAGCTTTGCTCAGATACCACTGTTGGGAAAGATGCATGGACACTCCAAGAAATGAGTAGGTACTACCAGATCTTGCTTAGTACCAGCCCCTTGTAGCTTTAGAGTTGCATTGTGGGCCCTCTTAACTTTCCAATGACACTAAATAAGTGCCTATGTACTTTGGAAATGATGTGAGAAAAGATTGAACGAAAACAGACTAGTTTCAAGTTGAAGAATTTTTGAAAACCTTCTATTTTTGTTCACACACTTGCTGCTTGTTATGCTCAGTGCTTCTAGTACAGTTGGAATAAGAAAAATTCCTTTTAGAGGTATCTAATTAGCTTAATATGCTAATGATTCCAAGCAGAATCACTTAAAATGATGGACTATACATAGAGCAATCCACTTAGCAATCCAATCATTACCCTCGATTTTTGAGGACCTCTATAGAGTTTGACTAGTGAGTGCTTTGACACGCTTTTCTCCATATTGGATGAATAGATTGTCCTCAAAATTTGTGAGCATGTAGATAACTTGGAGCTGAATCCAATAAGCTATAGAACATTGAAATTGGTGAAGAAATATCTGATATATGAGCAGTACAAGTTGACTATTATGAATGACTATGATAGAGAGACCATAGATGAGTAATGTAGATCTATTGTATTAAAGAACAATGTTGTACAAGATCATAGGCTTGATAATCAATGCCTAATTATGGAGAGTAGTGTAGGTTACAATGTAGACCTCACTCTCTTACAATGTGACAATGAAGAACTTGGGAATGGAGTTGTACACCCGCGAGTTTTTTGACATCTTTTGTAGTTGAGTGAATTCAAATTTGAATTTGAATTGTTCATTGGCTCTCACTAAAAGTAGTCCTCCAATCTAGGAGATATTCCCTCAATTGAAGTCCTGACTTTTCAACTAATAACTCCACGATTTTAGTGGTGGTTACAATGATTCTTCCAAGTCAAAGTGACTTTTACAAATGGTAAAGATTAAAGATCTTTCTAGCAATGGTTTCCATGAAGCTTCAAATGTTTATGAACTTCTAGCCAAATGTGTAGGCTTGAACTTTGCACCAGCAACTTCCCTACAGCTCTCTCATTTGTGCTTACTAGGAAAAGAAAGACCTTTGCTAGTCATCTCTATAGGAAGAGTAAGAGTTTCTCTTTCCTTCCTAGCTAGTAAAGAGGTGACATGTGTCTTGAGACCATTTGAGACTTAAGCTGCTCAATGAGAAATGTCATGCCACCTATTTCTATCTCTAACCTAACAGTTTGTTCTTTTAAGCCTGCAAATTGTTCATGAGTAAGCGTAACACATCGAGAAGTTCCTCATAAGTATAATCTTCTTGTTGAGGCTATTTTCCCTCTAGCTTTCTCTCAACTTCCTGCTGAAGTTCTTCCTCTTCCATCCTATGGTCAGGGTCCTCTAGTTGTTCTTTAGGCAATGAAGTGTGTTCCAAATTTTTTCCCCTTGGAATCCATGTTTCACTCCGCCCATTTACTAATCATAGGTTTTGAAAAGAATGGAAGTAAACTTAAATATGCAAGAAGAAGAGAATTATAATATTTCTAGAGCACTTCTCCCATACAAAATGAAGCTATAGAATCAAAATCAAAGTGCTCTTTGAAGTGCAAAAGCATAGAACTTCAATCCTTGCTAGGCCCAAATGAAAATTCAAAAGGTCTCGTTGGCTTGAGGAGGTTCTAGCCACCAAAAACCAGCAAGAATGATGCCAAAAAGATATACCAATAGCCTCAAATGAACAAATTGAGTCAAACTAAAGCACTTTTGAAATTTGATAGTCCTCACCAGTCCAAAATAAGTAGTCCAGCACTTGTACATCAAAGATGTGAAGCTACTCCAAGTGAAAAAAGTTGGTTCGAATACCAAATGATGAAAAACTAGCCTAGAAGTGGCCACCTAGCTTTTGCTGAAGTGCTATAGAGGGATATTGGTTGAACAAATCTTCTTCAAATCAATCCTTATTTGTTGCTAAGAGAAGCTTAGGAGCGTAGCTTCATAATGACAAAGATTTTTCAAATTGAATGCCGAGTCGCCAAACTATGGTCCGAAGAAGGCACGTATGTCAAAGGTAGGGAGTGGAAGAGCAATTATTCAAGAAGGGATGACTTTGGAAGATCCAAACTCAAAGCCTGGAGCTTTGCAAGCTAGTCTAATGACCCACAACCCACATCCGCAACCTAAAATACATGTGTGCTTCAATATTTTCCGAATCTTTGGATCCATAGCTTTACTTTTATCCCCCAAAACTTGAAAGAAAACTCAAATTTTGATAGTTCCATTACCTCGTTATATCTTTTATTCAGCTTTCTTTCACGAGCCATCATTGATGAGGGGTCTTTTATCCCACATATGGAAACATAGTAGAGAATTCTAAGTATAAGAGGAGGGCTCAACTGTCTTATTCTTCAACCAAGAGGGAGGGTGGAGGGAAAGGCCTCGTGGGCTGCCCGTTACTATGCACACACCTCTGTAAGCTCATATGTGAAGCACTGATCGCGGGCATCCATCCTTAGGCACATTCATGTTGGAAATTTAGTAGGCCCATAACTAATATAAGAGGTCCATAGTTCCATAGGTCGAGGATCTACAACACAGATTCCTGCAATCTTCCAGTATTGACAAAACATGAACATACCACACTTAATCATACAAATGATGAGACAAAGATAGAGAGAGATTAGAAAACATGTGTAAAGTGTTACGTAAGCCACTGCTTACTCACACTACCATATATATAAATGTCAATTTACAATGTGGAAGCCAAAATTCTCAACCACTCTATGTGAACAGAAATAGATGGATGCATGTATAATTTACAAGAATATTCAGATGTAGGGATAGAAATCTAAATATGTATGAGATGTGTGACCTGATAGGTTGTAGAAGAGTGAATATGAGTGATAGAAAGAGGAAGGATCAGTCTGAAACTGATATTCAACAAACCCTAGTCTGATTTTTAGGCTATGGAAGACCCTAAATCAGATGTGTGTGTGAAAGATCACATACTTACAGAATTAGCATAGAATGCTAACATGTTGCTGTCATACATCCTCATACTCATATGGAAACACCTTCTGTAACACCTCATCTGAATGCATGTAGCATGCATGTTGTTAAATGTTATAACCTTTTATTGTTAAGATTAATTCACTCTGGGCTCTTGGGATGGTTAGGGGTTTGTAAACAGAGACCCTATGTATATTTTCCCAAACTACAGTTAAGATTATATGACTTCACCGCATTAAGCACTAACATATTGCATTCCAATCCTACTCTAAATATGTTCATTAACGCACTTCACGTCATAAAGTTTACCACAGACTCCTTCACTTAGCACATTAATCAAATTACTTAATACTTCATTAACTTCACTTAATGATTAACTTAGTGAATGAGACAGACTCAGTTACACGGATTTCTCCAATAGTGCTCGCTTTCGGCTCCTCACCCAGATGAACAATCCCGCGGATGTACCTTCTACTTCACGCGACTCTTTCATTAATCATATCAAAAGATACAACGTTGCGCTACGCCTTTTCATGCGTGCGACTTTTCAGGATATATTTTACAAGAATTATGAGTTCCTTTCCAGCGGCTTACACTAGCACGCATGGTGGACTCAAACCCAAAAATAAAAATTACGGTTAAGGCTCATCAATAATGCCCTGGATATACAGAGTTCTAGCTAATTTAAAGCTTCGGGTAATCTTCTGCATTAAAGAATCTAACATATCTTTCAAAATGGTAGGCTCTATAAGTTGTGCATCAGTTCGAATAGAACTGGCAGCAACGACTTGACTCATCAATAAATCTGTCTGCATCTGCAAAAATGATTCTTGAAGGTAGAACTCATTGGCGATGGCAGCGTCTCTTCGTAGCTTCATTTCAACTATCTCTGCATCAATTCTGGAGAGCTTGTCCGCTTGAGCTCCTAACTGTTTTTCTGGTCTTTCCAGCTCTTGAGCTTGAAAGGGAATAGTTTTGTAATAAGCATCTCGCTCTTTCTTAATAGCTTCCATCTCTTTCTTTATCTGAATAGTCCGTCCAGTCTCCGCTTCAAAGTCATGGCTTTTTTGGAAAAGATCTTCGGACATCGTCTTTAACTTTGCAGTGGTTTGCATGGCAAGGTCGGCCATTTCCTGTCCTTTCTGCTCTACCACAACAAGATCTGCACGTGTCTCCTCCAGCAGATTTCCCAACGCAACACGAGCATCTTCTTTGTCAGTCACCATTTGTTTTAATTGAACAATTTCTTCATCGCTAGCAGCAAGGAGGACATTTGTCGCACTCAATTCAGCAAGTGTGGTGTCTCGTTGAGCAATAATATTTTCTTGTTCTACTAACCATTCTTGGAGTTGCTGGAGCTGAATCTGCAATGCATGATTCTCGGCTTTAACCACAAGCGCTTCTTCTTGGAGCGGGGCAATATCTACTTCGAGCAAGTCAACCTTACTCTTCAACTCCTGCTAAATGTTTTGAGTTGCTCACTTCATCTGGAGGGGCAATTGCTTGGAAAAATTGGATAAGAAGTTGGCCCATGGACGCCAATTCTATGAACATTACTGCTGGGGGGGGGGGGGGAGAGAAGGAGGGGGCTGTGATGATGAGGTAGAGATCAGATGAGGTGAGGAAGGTGGAGAGTGATCGAGAGAGGATAAGGGATGAGGTGATGTCGCACGAACAGTAGTTGAAGGTGCAACGGGAAGAACGACAACAGTATCATGAATGGGAGGTAGAGGAGGAAGAGGGATAAGGGTCGTCGACACCAAAACTATTTCGTTCTCAATCGAGGGTACTAACGAGGCAATTTTGGACACTACCGCTGTATTTCCAGTCATTTGCTTGACTGCATCTGCTTGGACAATGATTGCATCTGCTTGGATAGTGACTGCATCTGCTTGGACAGTGACTGCATTTGCTTGGACAATGGCAGTTGGTAAAGAAGGAGGTTAGCACTCCAGAACTGTGGTATCTGCCACTATCGCCTTCACAACCTCAACATCCGATCGAGGAGATTCCTCCCCCGATGAGACTTCCGCTACGTCTTCCATAATAATGTCCTTGTCTGGCTACCAATTAGGAGAAGGCAAGACAGAGTCGGCCTGCAACGAAGTGGCGGTGTCATGGAATACGTTAGCATCTTGTACTGCATTGGAGCCTTGCACCTCACTTTGCGAGAGGCTAATGCGACGGCATTTTCGGTGGAAGAAATGAATCAGGTCTTCATTATCGTCGTCTTCCAGCATCCACGTAGATTCTTCGTGTAACAGAACAGTATTGGGTGGGGGGGATTGCGCGGCTTGGAGCATCGGAAGGAGGAGGGTAAGGAGATGTGGTAATCAAGTGCGAGGAATGGCATGCTTGGCTAACTGTTTTGTAACTGCTAAGCATTCATGGTGAATGCACCGGAAGAAAAAGGATGTGAAATTGACGGGTTCGTGAGAGGCAGTATCAATCATTGAGTAGAAAGGCCTAGAAATACCATATGTACATTTTTGCAGTTTTAACGCTGCGACAAGGAATTGCAGAGCGGTATGCTTTGGTTCAGGTCGGCAAAGAATGGAAAACTCAATAGATGAGTGCCGGGGAAACAATTCCTTCATGGTGGTGAGAGGAAGGAGCCGTCCATTTTCCAACCCTTCTTGAGAGAGACGGAATCCCTCAACAACCGTGTTTAGAGTCACTATGACATGGGAGTTTACACATGTTATTGGCTAACACTGCTCTATAGTAGATGTGGCAGTGATGGCAGAAATGATCTACGCATGGAAGGGGTGACACTCCACTGAATGCCAAGGCAATTGAGCGAAGGCCAACAATCCCGGAGCACGCAAATACTCACTCACATCTTGAGTGAGACCGGCACGGAAGGTTACTATGTTAGCAAGAGCTTCCATGGCGCACGCAGAGATAAACAAAGACACAGAGCACACACGGGTCGCAATCACACACAAAAAACACAATAGCGACTAACAGCGAAAGGAACAAGCTTAATTAGAAAACACTACAACGAAATAGGCAGCAAGGACCCTAATAATAATGCAGTATTGGAAATATACCGACATAATGATGACATGCATGTATTAACAGACGCAGCGACACAGAGGCGGCTATTAATCATGGTGTGATAAGAAAATGGAAAGATTACGGTTAGTATTGCCAGCCTCCACATGATGAGCCACAAGTCCCCTCAGTGGCGATGGCAAAAAGATCTTCTAAGATGGATTGCCTTCGAAAGTTGACGTTGATTTGGGTCGTTGCGTTTCCGAGAAGGGTCGCGATCATCTTGGTGAATTTCTGACTGAGCCCGAGATCTTGGAGCGACTGCAGAATATAGTCCCATTCGTAGCCTGTCGTAGCCTGTTTGCTGATGATATGAACGCGTTCGTCCACAATGATAATACTAGCCTGGAGACTTTCTGGAGGTGTCTTGCTACCTTTTGTGATGCCTCTGGATCTAAAATCAACCACTCCAAGACCGCCTTTAGGGCTATCGTGGGACAGCATCCTGACCTTCTCATTGATCATGGCTGTCAAATCATTCCGCAGGGCCAAATCTTTCGGCTTCTTGGAATCCCCCTGGGGTTTGGCGTCTCCATGGAGCAGCGATGGAACTGGGTATTGGCTAAACTCGAAAACAAGCTCAACTATTGGAGAGGTATGCAAATCAATCTCGCTGGGCGAGCGATGGTTATCAACACGTTCCTCCTCTCTTCTACAATCTATTTCCTTTCTTGTTGGAGACCGAACGAGCAAGGCCTGTCCAAACTAAACAGCATTTGTAGAAATTTCCTTTGGACGGGCGACCATAACAGAAGGGGGGTGCCCAAAATCAAATGGGCCATCTGCACCAGCGACAGAGACTGCGGGGGGCTTGGTATCTTGGACATTGGGTGTATGGCTAACAAACTGGCGGCCAAATGGATGATTAGGGCTTGGTGCAATAGGGAGGCCTCGTGGGCCAAGCTGATCTTCAGAAACAAGAATGAGTTGGCCCTCACGGGGCTCCCGAACTGGAAGAATCTTGACATCATGACCCTGCTTTTCTCCCCGATCCCCGTCTTCCCGAAAGGCTCCAATCTCGTGTGTTCCCTTTGGAAGGGCTGGAATAAAGTCAAAAGCTTCACAAGAGTTAGTGAGGACTGGAAGTGGGCGGCCGGAATCAGACAAAACGACTCTATCTGGTTTCCGATTCACGGCATCCGGAGTGTGGAGTCGTGGAACATCCAAAATGCCAAGAAGCTATGGAACAAAGGATTCAAAAAATGGAAACACCTCTGGAAACATGACACCAACAACTGGATCAACTTCGAGGATATTGACCCTCGCATAAACATCTCCTACGCAGAATGGAACACCTTGCAAAGTAGATGCCTCGCTTGGGATCGCCACAAGACGCGCCTTCTCATGGGACACGATTCACCGAACTCGATTGGTCTCAAATGGCACAACGGAAATAGCCTTCTCAAAATCCCGAACATCAAAGAAACGGCCGACCTCCAGTTCAGCCTCAACAAGAAGTGGTGCCTGTCTTGGACGCGGCTTCGGTGGGACATGAAATTCATGAGTATCTGGCACCCCCTTATTGAGATTAAGAAGTCTGTCCTCTTATGGCAAATTCTTCATCGAGGAATTTGGACCAACCACAAGGCTAACAAACTTTGTGGGATCCCTCCTTGGTGCAAACGCTGTCACCGTGCTATCGAAGACGTCCCACACATCTTCCTTACTTGCCCCAACTCCTACAGAATCTGGCAGACGGTTGGAATGAAAATCAGACTTCAAAAACAGCTTAATTGGAAACAAGTCCTTTTGGGAGAAGCGATCGGCTGCTCTGCGACACTCTGGAACGCCATCAGAGGGGAAGTCCTGTGGAAAATTTGGCGGGAGAGGTGTGCTCTCAACTTCGGCGACTCCCCCAGGGAGTGGTCGATTGAGAAATCACTCTTCCTCTTGGGCAAAAGGATTGTCAACAGCAAGAAGTCCCCCCCCTTCAGACACCATCAAGTTCTCCAGCTGAACAACAACAAGCTTAAACCCAAGTGGGCCCCGCACGAGGGCGACGAGAGGGTGATTAACCTTCTCTGTAATGCAACCTAGGATTCAATCAAGCTTCCCCTGCTTTGTGGGATTTGGGGGGTCCCGTGGGCACTAGTCCCCTTCTATTGTACCTTTGTTTCTTAATTTAATTCAAGTCCGGGAGAGTAGGCTATTGCCGAACTTCCTTTACATTAAAAAAAAAAAATTACGGTTAGTAGGTCAACCGAAACACGGAGAGCGGAAAAGAAAATCAAGTGACAAGCGAAAAAAGAGTAAAAATACCAAAAACACTTCATGAGTTGGTAGTCGACAAATGATAGGGGCGAAGCTTGGAGCGATTAATCACTTTTGGAAGAAGGGCACCTATTAAGGTTGCCAACCAAAAAGTTACAGGTCCCAGGTATTCAGCAATCCGGTTTGGGCCGAACTATCATAACTTAAAATTTCCGGCAGATCGATTAGACTTAGCATTATAGAAGAGGACCGATTGGTTGACCATAAACACAAGGGTTTTGAGAAAGCGATCGTGGGTTTTGGCCTATCTCAGTTGCACTTCTTGCATCACTAAGAAACTCTCCAGACGCTGTTCATCCACGGATCATAAGGCCTCCAAGCGAAATGGAAAAGATTCGTCCGATAATAGCTTACGGTCAAGCGCCACACATAGACTGGGAACCACCAGTTCCATTGGAGTAATTGCTTCCAATCCATATGCTAGCTTAAAAGGAGTTGTTCGAGTCGCCACTTTGTATGTGGTATGATAAGCCCATAGTATAGCAGGTAGAAATTGGTCCCATCTCTCTGGGCACTCTAATACCAGTTTCTTCAAGATGTTTAAGAGAGATTTGTTGGTACTCTCAGCAAGTCCATTGGCTCATGGGTAATAAGGGGAACTAAATTTGTGCACTATCTGGAATGTTTTCGTAAGCACTTGCATCAAGGTATTGGCAAAGTGTGTATCTTGGTCAGTTACGAGCTCCAAGGGCAACGCGTAACGCGGAAAGATATCCTTCATTAAGCATTTAACAACCGCAACCGCTGTGGTTGATCGGAGACCCCATGCTTCGGCCCATCTAGTAGCATAATCTGTGCATGTCAGAATATATCTGTTATGGGTAACGGTTGCTGGAGGTGTAATTGGTCCTATGAAATCTAGACCTCACTTCTGGAAGGGTTCTAGAGGCACAATAGGTTGGAGAGGGAAGTAGTGGCATTATAAAGGCTCATCGGAATGCTGACACTCATTGCACTGTTGTACATACTTGGTTACGTCACAATACATAGTGGGCCACCACAATCCACTCTTCCAAATCTTTCGGTGAGTCAGATCAGCCGCAAAATGCCCTCCGGTTGGGGCAATATGGGCCATGGTAAAAAGTAAAGCGATTTCATGTGGAGGGACACATCTGAGTAATACTCGAGAGTGATCCATGTAATATAATTGTCCGACAATCAATCAAAAATGTCAACTGTACGTGGTGAGTCATCGTCTAGCAGCTGAAGGAATCATACAAGGCGGACATCCACTAGTCAAGAATAGAAGCAAGGTGTCATAATAAGAAGAGGGTACCTGTAATTCCTGTGGATTATCCTGTAGTTTCTCCGTTGTATATATGGCTGGTGTTGTATCATCAATTCCCTCTGGAGGCTCACCGAAATCCAAACGAGAAAGAAAGTCAGCAAGAGCATGTGCGGACCCTAGTCGATGGACGATGGAGTAATCAAATTCTTGAAGCAACAAGACCCACCGTGCTAACCGTCCACCCAAATGCTATTGTCGCACCAGATACACCATGGTCTATGTGAAAGGTGAAGCATCTGCCCAACAGATAATGTCGAAATTTTTTCACAGAGTATACCAACCCAAGACATTCTCGTTCAGTAACGGAATAGTTACGGTCTGTTGGGGCCAATCTGTAGCTCGCATAGTATACCAGACGAAACCATTTATCTGTTTGCTGCATCAGCACACTTCCAATGGCACTCTCGGATGCATCCACAAAGACATGGAATGACAATTCCCAATTAGGTGCTTGTAAAATGGGAGCCTGAGTTAACAGCGTTTTCAGTCGGTCAAAAGAAAGTTGACACTCTTTGGTCCATTCGAACAAACGCGGGCTACTAGTGATCAAACGATTAAGTGGTATTGCCATATGAGCAAGCCAACATAGATGTCACCCATGCCATCAAATTTTGCCTAAAAACCGCATCAGGTCTTTAGGTGTCTTAGGAGCAAGAGCCTCCAAGACGGCCTTCACTTTGTCTGGATCCAACTGAATACCTTGTTTGGAAATAACATGTCTGAGCAACTTACCACAAGATATGGAGAATACCGATTTGTTCGGGTTCAAGCACAATGGATATTCCCGACACTTTGAAAAGCAACACCATAAATGATACAGGTGTGCCGATGTGTCATCAGATAACAAGAAATCATCCAGATACACTCGCATAAATGTAGTGAGATAAGGGAAAAATTTTCCTGCATGCAGCGTTGGAACGTGCTGGGAGCATTGCGGAGTCCAAACCACATTACAGTACACGCATAGACACGCTAGTTGGTAATAAATGCTCTCTTGGGTATATCCTGCTCTGCCATCCTGACTTGATTGTAACCACTCTATCCATCTAGAAAGGAATACATCTCCCGACTGGCCACATCGTCTAACATGGTATCCAATAATGGCAACAGAAAGGGATCAGGTACAGTTGAAGCATTGAGTTTTCGGTAGCCCGCATATATCCGCAACTGCTTGTTTTTCTTTGGAACTATAACAATGGGAGAGATCCACTTTGCATGCTCAATGGTCACAATAAATCCCACCTTCAACAACCGATCAAGTTCGGCTTTAACTTGTGCCACATAATTAGGATTCATCCTGTAAGTGGGTTGTTTGATGGGTCTCGCATCCGATGTCAGCACCACTCTATGTTGATAAATCCGCGGATCCAACCCCTTCATGTCCCTATAATCCTAGGCAAACACATCAGCGAACTCTCGTAGCAATTGCAATAGTTGCTCTTGGAAGATTTCGGATAGTCCGGCTTTTATTTTGACGGGTCGTGGATTGGTTTGGTCACCTAAATCGCAGGTGGTCAGCTGATCTTCTGGTACATAGAACTGCCACGGCCTTTCCAAATCGTTGTGGGACTGGAGTAGTTGTTGTAACATCGATTCGTCCAACATCTGTTCTATACTCGACTCATGCTCACCTGTTAGAGGTACCATCGAACACGCTGCCGGACTCCAGTTATCAGCCACCGTTTGTAAATCTACAGTGCCAAGTGCAATCAGATCTTCATTAGCCTTCAAGAAAGTCTCCTCTTCGTCATCGGAGAGACCATCCAACATGTGTACAGGCTCCGCTAAACATGGTCGCACATGGCAATCACAGGGTTTCATATCGTCCAACGGGGCAACGTATTTCCGGTGATTATTTTTAAAGACTAGTTCATGTGCAGACTAGTCTTGCACTATCCTAGCTTGTTTTAGCCAGGGACGTCCAAAGAGAAGATTGTAATCCAAGCTCGATTCTGGTAAATCTAGCACAACAAAGGTCATTTTGAAAACAGATCCTTGTAGAGTGATCAGATTATCACGCACCAAGCCCACCGAATGGACTTGAGATTGATCAGCCATTCGTACGAAGAATTGTGCAGGTTCAATTTGCGACCACCCCAACTATTTGCAAAGTGTTGTTGTTGCAATGTTGACCCTGATCCACCATCAATTAAGACCTGTGTAATTTTGTGGTCTTTGTACCACACCATAATCAGCGGTACTATATGATCCACCATTGGGTCCAATTCCGGTTGAATTATGGCTATTGCAAGAGCGCTCGAGGAGCCTGGACTAACCTACTGCTGGAACTGTTGTCGAACTCCAGGGACCAAAGCTAATAATTGACCCAAGGGCAATGTAATTGATGCCTTGGATAGAACATCCCACACCGAATCAGTTTTGGTTGTTTCCGGTACGGTCTCCGTTGTGGACTCCGATACTGTGTGAGTTAGATTTCGCCCTTTTAGTACTTCCGATGGTATGCTTTGCTGCGTCACTGGAATTGGATCAAGGAATATGGTTTGCTCTTGTGTTGCCTGTTGGTGCATTTTGCCCAAGCCTACATGCTTGATATGCTTGATATTATCCTCATTTGTAAGTCACATGAGTAGTCATGTGAACACCTCTTGTAAAAGAGTACATTTTATCTCTTGTAAATGGAAAAAGAAAAAAGGAAAAGGATGGCTTACCTCATCCATGATGTAAAAGCAAATTCGTGGCTCCAACTACCAAAATCACAAATTTTTGAGCTGAGGGAATCTCTCCTAACTTTGGGGATCACTTTTAGGTGGAGCCATTCGAATTCGAATTCAAAACTCCCTCCAAGAATTGCTATAAAAGGAGCAAGAAGGAAGAGGCGATTAGCAAGCCTTGTACGTGACCACTTGATGTCATTTTGTAGAGATTGAAGAGCTTACTCCATAGCTCTATCATTCTACTCCGATTGTGCAAAGATTCATTGCCAATGTGGTTGTAATCATATGTGAATCTATACATTTATTATCATCTACCTCTCTGTTTTGTTCTCTGCTATACTCACTCAGAGCAGTAACTTCAAAAGGTCATATCTCGAGTTTTACTGAACCTTTTTCAGTGTTTTAAAGTGCTTTGGATAGCTCTCACTGTCTAGTTTCTACCTATAAATTTTCAAGGTCATTGGATTTATACTTTTGGAGATATCTGCATTTTACTGCTTACTGGTCTATCTCTGCAGAGCCCCGAGAATTGTGGGAATGTTCCAGAACTTGATGAAACTTGTTCTCAGTGCTCAGTCCATCATTTGAAGTGTTTTAACTTGGAATAGGAAGCTTGCTAAGTCTATTTGCTATGCCCAAAAGGAAGTTTTCTAATTCCTTCCAGGTTGAGAGCACTGTTCATTTTTTCCAGCAGGTGTATGTCCAAAAATAGCAAGTTTTGGGAGCTAGTCATTTCGCAACTTGTCGGTCTTGACTTAAACTTTTGGGATACATGTTCCAAAGTACTTGGCTGATATTTTGGTGGATTTAGGAAGCTCAAAGGGTCTACTAATCAACTCTGAAGTCTCAGTTGGCTGGTGTGAAGCTGGTTGTAGCGGCACCTACTCATCTTTGGATTGCATCCACCATCTCTCTTCACAGTGGTATCAGAGCATAGTCAAGCAACATGGGAGATGGATTTCCATCAACAATTGACAAATTGGATCGAAACAACTACCCGGCATGGTCTCTAAGGATGGAGGCTTACCTTCAAGGAAGGAATCTATATGGATTCATATCCGGAGATGAAGCAATGCCAACCATGAGGAACAAAGGGCAACCATCACATGAAGAAGTGGAAGGACTTTCGAATTGGTGTTCGAAGGATGCACTTGCAAGGTCTTATATTCTAAACTCAATCTCTGATTTTCTTTTACCTCATGTCAAGGGATGCAAGACATCAAGAGAAACCTGGAATGCACTTGCTTCTTTCTTCTCTTCCAACACTCGAGCAAGGAAGAACCAATTGTGGATGGAGTTCACAACAATGAAGAAAAGCCCGAAGCAAAATGTGACTGATTATGTCACAAAGATGAAGGAGATTTCCGACCAACTTGGAAGCATTGGAGAGGTAATTGAAGAGGAGCAAATCATAAGACAAATCATGAATGGAATCAAAGCAGACGACAAGTGGGAGTCATTCACAACAGCCATGGATTTATACATGGATATGCATGTACCCGACCTCAACACACTCATGGGCCAACTCTTCACTCATGAAGCAAAGATTAGCAAAGGTGGTGAGTCCTCAAGAGGTAATCAAACTTCTGCCTTATATTCTGATAAAGCTAAGGTCAAGGACAAGTCAAAGAATAGGAAGAATGAAGATGAAGGAAGCTCTTTCCAAGCAAACTTTGCAGGTAGAGGAAGAGCTAGAGGAAGAGGCAGAGGTGGAAAGCAAGGCAGGGGGAGATTCCAATCATCTCAACCTTGCAACATATGTGGCTTATCTAACCATACTACTGAAGAATGTTTCAGGAATCCAAGGAACTCAAGAGGAAGAGGATTCAATAGAGGTGGCTATGGATCAAATAGAGGTAGGTACAATGGAGGCTACAACAACAACAACTACTACAACAACAATTACAACAACAACTATCAAAGTGGCCATAGAGGAAGAAGAGATTACAATAACTATGCAGAGGACCAAAGTCAAGAAGATTCATTATTGATTATGAATCTATCAACAAAGAAGGGTAAGGATGATGATCACATATTTTACATTGATTCGGGATGCTCGAACCATGTAGCAGGAAATGTGGCTTTACTTTCTGATTTGGAAGATCCTCATAACAAGCATGAAGTGCAGACAGGAGATGACACAAAGCACTCAGTGGAGAAGATAGGTAATGTGAAGACATCAGATGGGAATATGAACCTCTTAAGCAAAGTCTTGTATGTCCCTACAATTACCAAAAATTTAATAAGTGTTGGACAGATTGTTGAAAAAGGATTGCAGGTTAGATTCAATCGATTTGGAGCATATGTTGAAGACCCAAGGCAAGGCTTTCGAAGGATTGCCAAAGGAGAAAAGACAGGAAGGCTTTTCACTTTTGAAGTGGAAGATACAAAGAACATAGCTTTGTTTAGCTATGGATCTCAATCTCTAACAGAGTTGGAGATATGGCACAAAAGGCTTGCTCACATTGGTGAGAGGACACTCAAACAGATTTGCAGGGACCAAAGTGTACTTGGTTTGCCTAATATCACAAGGCAACACATGATTTATAAGTGTGAAGCTTGTCAACTCGGCAAGGCTCATAGACAACCTTTCAATAAGAAAGGATATATGTATCAAAATCCTTTGGATCTAGTGCACACGGATGTGTGGGGTCCAAGTAAGGAGCCATCTATATCAGGCTCAAGATATTATGTGTCTTTCATAGATGATTGTAGCAGGTGGACCATTCTGTTTTTCATGAAGCACAAGGATGAAGTGTTTAATTGCTTTAAGAAGTATATTGCTCTTGTTGAAAATCAAACAGGTAGGACTTTGAAAAGACTCAGATCAGATGGTGGAGGAGAATACTTCTCTTCTGAATTTGATGCCTTCTTGCATGAAAGAGGCATTAAAAGGGAAGTCACTACAAGGTATACACCCGAACTCAATGGTGTAGCAGAGAGGAGGAATAGAGCTATCGTCGAAGCTGCAAGGTCCATGCTCAACGAAAAGGGATTGCCGAACTACCTATGGGCAGAGGCTGTGTCGACAGCCACATATCTCATAAATAGACTTCCATCTAAGTCACTAGATGGAACCACTCCATATGAAGTGTGGAATGGAAGAAGACCTAGTCTAGAGCATTGTAAAATCTTTGGATGCTTAGCCTATGCTCACATTCCTTCTCAAGTAAGAGGGAAATTGGATCCCAAGGCAGAGAAGTGTGTATTCATTGGTTATGATCAAAACCAAAAAGGATATAGATTGTACAATCCAACCAATAAAGGATTTTCTGTGAGTAGAGATGTAATTTTTGATGAAAACAAATCATGGTTTGATGATGACAGGAAAGTGAAGCTGCCATATGACTTGGATGAAGATTTTCCATCACTTCAACCAAAGGAGCCAAAGCAGATTGAAGAAAGTGATTCGGAGATTGACCTAGAAGACTTGGAAAGACTAAAGCTATGGAAGAACAAAGGTAAAGCAAAGATGCAGGATGCTACATATGGACCCGAGAGCTCACATCAACCACTTAGAAGGTCTTCGAGGGAGAAGAAGAAACCAGAGAGGTTTGGTTATGATACTTCTTTGGTCACCAAGCACTCAATCTACATTGCAAAGGATTCAACCAATGAAGAACCTACCACATTCGAAGAAGCACAAAGCAAAAAAGCTTGGAGAGATGCAATGGATGAAGAAATGGAAGCCTTGAAGGAGAATGACACTTGGGAGCTTGTACCTAACAAGCCATCTATGAAGATAATCGGATCTCGATGGATATACAAAATCAAGAGGAATCCAGATGGAAGTATAAATAGACACAAAGCAAGGTTAGTTGCTAAAGGGTTTGCTCAAACCCATGGTATTGATTATGAGGAGACTTTCTCTCCTGTTGCAAAAATGCCTACAATTAGGGTTCTCATAAGTCTTGCTGCATCTAGAAATTGGAATCTTTATCAACTTGATGTAAAGAATGCTTTCTTGAATGGATGGATTTCTGAGGAAGTGTATATGGCACAACCTCCTGGATATGAGGATGCACATCATCCTAACTATGTATGCAAACTAAAGAAAGCTTTGTATGGATTGAAGCAAGCTCCAAGAGCTTGGAATTTCAGATTGGTTACTTATTTGCAGGACCAAGGATTCAAAGCTAGCAAGGCGGATACCTCTTTGTTCATAAAGAGGAATGGATCTGAAGTGATCTATTTATGTGTGTATGTTGATGATATTATTATCACAGGCAATGATCTTGAAGGAATCAAACAGGTAAAGAGTCAAATGAATGAGGAGTTCAAAATAAGTGACCTCGGACCACTCACTTATTTTCTTGGATTGGAGTTGATCTACACAGATTCAGGTATATACATCACACAAAGGAAGTATGTCCATGACATGCTCGTCAAGTTCAAGATGGAAAATACAAAGTGTGCAGGTACACCTATGGAGCAAAATCATAAGCTTAGTGCTTATGAAGGAGAGCCAATTGAAGACATCACAAGCTATCAAAGCTTGGTTGGAAGTTTGAACTATGCAACACTCACAAGGGTGGATATATGCTATAGTGTTAGCATATTGAGTCAGTTTATGCATAAGCCGAGAAGACCACATATGGAAGCGGCCAAGCGAGTCCTCAAGTACCTAAAGGGGACCATGAATGAAGGTTTGTTCTATTCATATACTTCAGATATTGAGCTAAAGGTCTACTCAGATGCAGATTGGGCCGGATCTAAAGATGATAGAAGAAGCACATCAGGGTATATATCATTTGCAGGTTCAAAAATCATTTCTTGGTCATCGAAGAAGCAACCAACCGTGGCATTATCTTCTACTGAAGCTGAATATAGAGGTTTGGCTAATGCAACTCAAGAAATCATGTGGTTAAAATCTTTGTACACAGATCTTGGACTTCATTCTTCAACACCTCACATTTTTGGTGACAACACAAGCTCACTACATCTAGCAGCTAATCCGGTATACCATGCTAGAACCAAGCATATTGAAGTCCACTACCATTATGTAAGGGAGAAGCTAATGAGCAAGGATATTCAACTATCCTACGTCTCTACAGATATGCAATGTGCAGACATGTTGACGAAAGCTCTTGATGGTACGAAATTAAGTAGATTCAAGTTGATGATTGGTTTGCAGGAAATCAAGGACAATTGAAGACTTATTTGGAGGCCAAGCATGTTAGGCTTGAGGGGGAGCTGTTGGTGCATTTTGCCCAAGCCTACATGCTTGATATGCTTGATATTATCCTCATTTGTAAGTCACATGAGTAGTCATGTGAACACCTCTTGTAAAAGAGTACATTTTATCTCTTGTAAATGGAAAAAGAAAAAAGGAAAAGGATGGCTTACCTCATCCATGATGTAAAAGCAAATTCGTGGCTCCAACTACCAAAATCACGAATTTTTGAGCTGAGGGAATCTCTCCTAACTTTGGGGATCACTTTTAGGTGGAGCCATTCGAATTCGAATTCAAAACTCCCTCCAAGAATTGCTATAAAAGGAGCAAGAAGGAAGAGGCGATTAGCAAGCCTTGTACGTGACCACTTGATGTCATTTTGTAGAGATTGAAGAGCTTACTCCATAGCTCTATCATTATACTCCCATTGTGCAAAGATTCATTGCCAATGTGGTTGTAATCATATGTGAATCTATACATTTATTATCATCTACCTCTCTGTTTTGTTCTCTGCTATACTCACTCAGAGCAGTAACTTCAGAAGGTCATATCTCGAGTTTTACTGAACCTTTTTCAGTGTTTTAAAGTGCTTTGGATAGCTCTCACTGTCTAGTTTCTAGCTAAAAATTTTCAAGGTCATTGGATTTATACTTTTGGAGATATCTGCATTTTACTGCTTACTGGTCTATCTCTGCAGAGCCCCGAGAATTGTGGGAATGTTCCAGAACTTGATGAAACTTGTTCTCAGTGCTCAGTCCATCATTTGAAGTGTTTTAACTTGGAATAGGAAGCTTGCTAAGTCTATTTGCTATGCCCAAAAGGAATTTTTCTAATTCCTTCCAGGTTGAGAGCACTGTTCATTTTTTCCAGCAGGTGTATGTCCAAAAATAGCAAGTTTTGGGAGCTAGTCATTTCGCAACTTGTCGGTCTTGACTTAAACTTTTGGGATACATGTTCCAAAGTACTTGGCTGATATTTTGGTGGATTTAGGAAGCTCAAAGGGTCTACTAATCAACTCTGAAGTCTCAGTTGGCTGGTGTGAAGCTGGTTGTAGCGGCACCTACTCATCTTTGGATTGCATCCACCATCTCTCTTCACATTGCCCACTTGCTTGCTCTTGTAAACACCTTCTGTTGTTCACGAATGCTGGGTTCAAAAATCTCTGCAGCTGGTTGTAATTGCTTTTCGAAACGTGTTTGAACCACTGCTGCTTGTGTGTCTACTAGTAAGATATACACCATATTTGTCATCAGATGTCGTCGTTCTTTTTTCTTTTTATCATACTCTGCTGCATCTTTGCAGAACCTCCGGATATGCCCTATTTCCCCACAGAAATGACACTTAGGAGTTGGATTAGATGTACCTTCTCCTGATGGGCCTGCATTCCATCGAGCTTGACTGAAGTTATTTGTCCGGCCTCCTCGATAATTCTTGTATCCCTAGTATGGGGTGTTCCTCATCTGTGGTGGTACATAATGGCTAGCCGGTTGTCCCTGCTCCAAAATGATGGCATTAACCGTTGCTCTATTTTGTACGTTGGCATTGTACGGGCAAGTCTCCGTAGTGTGGTTTGATGTGTGGCAAATGACACAATACAGTTGATTCAGCACACATGTTGAGCTGTTGTGCCCTGGATTTTTGCATTTGGTACAGTATATCTGTTTCAAAGGATCATCGTTAGATTGCTTGGATGCTTTCAGCCACTCTAGGTCTTCGGTAAATCCACCCACTTTGTTTTCTAATTGTAATGCCATAGCAATTATGGCATTCAAAGTCATTCCACCCACACAGCGTATGATCATAATCTGCTTCAATTGGGGCTTTAATCCATTAATGAACCATTGAGTGATAACATCATCTGGTAGATTAGCATGCGTGGGTGGCAACTGCCTTAGATGTGTCCGAAATAGCGTGACATAATCCTGTACAGTTTGGTGTGGTTTTTGCCTATTGTTATGCAAGTAGTCAAAAATTTTGGAAGGGTTTTTCTTTAATCGAAATTGTTCTAGAAAGGCATCCTTTACATCATCATACTGCCGAAAGTGGTTCAAATCATATTCGGTTAGCCATTGTGCAGCTTCATTAACCAGAGCGGATTGGAACACAATTGCTTTGTAGGCACGGTCTACTGGGTAGTTCAGAACTGCATAATTAATCTCAAAAGGCCGCACATGCGCATCTTGGTCATCCCCCAAAAATCCTCCGAATTTCGTATACGTGACCCCTACTGGTGCCAGACGCAGTGGGATAAACTGTTGCTGCTGAAATTGCGGTTGCGACTGTGGCGGTGTTTGTTGCTGTTGCTGTGAGCCACTCATGGTGCTGTTTTTGGTGGTGTTATAACCTGAATTTTGGGGACAAATCTCTTGATCTTCCTGAACTGTATGGTCAACTTGCTCACTTTCCGGTCTTAAAATGTCGTTGAACCGTTTGCTTAACTCCAAGTCTCTTAGCCCTTCCTCAAATTTGATTTCAAAATTAGATAGACTTGCATCAAAAAATGGTGAACGCAGTAAGTGTCCACTAGACAACACCGCAGTTTTGCCGAAACACTTCGAATTGCCACCAAGTGATACCAAACTTCCACCGAAACCTGCTAAAGTCTCACCGGACCAGGCTACACTATCACTGGAAATGTTATCACCTGATAACGCGTACCTCTCATCGAAAATTACCGAATTCTGACCAGATAGCGCAGAACTGACTCTGCACTACGTCTCTATACAACCAGAAATCACCGTACTTTCTCCAAATGGTACAAGACTCGCACCGGAATTCATCGGAATCTCATCATGTGCTACCACACTAGCACCGGAATCACTGCTGGTTGGCTGTACCGAATCTTCTGCAACTGGACTTAATTGTCCTGTACTTCTACAACCAAAGGGTGTTCCTAATAAGTTTGGAACTTCCCAGGGATGTTGATCTCTATGGTATTTGGGGTATGATTCATCGGAGTGTGTTACCGGCATATATCAAAGAATTCTTCGTCAATCTTTATGCTTCTATGCAAACAACTACTCAATTTCCCACAGACAGCACCAATGTTAAATGTTATAACCTTTTATTGTTAAGATTAATTCACTCTGGGTTCTTGGGATGGTCAGGGGTCTGTAAACAGAGGCCCTATGTATATTTTCCCAAACTATAAATAAGATTATATGACTTCACCGCATTGAGCGCTAACATATTGCCTTCCAATACTACTCTAAATATGTTTGTTAACGCACTTCACATTAGAAAGTTTACCACAGACTCCTTCACTTAGTGCATTAATCAAATTACTTAATACTTCATTAACTTTACTTAATGATTAACTTAGTCAATGAGACAGACTCAGTTACACAGATTTCTGCAACGGTGCTCCCTTCCGGCTCCTCGCCTAGATGAGCAGTCCGATGGATCTACCTTCTGCTTCATGCGACTCTTTCATTAATCATATCAAAAGATACAACATTGCGCTATGCCTTTTCATGCGTGCGACTTTTCAGGATATATTTAACAAGAATTATGAGTTCCTTTCCGACGGCTTACAATGTACTAATTCTCCTTTAGATATGCTGAATAGGACTCCTCCTGATATGGATGCCACTGCCTCCATAAACTCGAAGTAGTACCTATGTGCATAAAGAGAATATGTATCTGAATTCTTAACATAAGATGCAAATCTTATGTTAAGCTCCATCCAATGTCTTTGAAGTACACCGAAATCTTCATGTAGAAGACAATCTTCAAATACATCATGTAGATGGCTAATCCACACCACCAAGTTACTAATAGGTAAATCCTCTCCATAAGCAAGAGTGTGAGCACACTCTTCTCCAAGAAGAACTCCATAGCTGCTCCTCAACATGCTCCTAGAGTGCACCATGGCTGCCCCATGTGTGCTAGAGCACCACCTCTAATGAGAGACCAAAAATTGGCGTTGCCAATTGGTGTGTGATGTCTAACAAAGTGACCCAAGTCACTCTTATATAGGTTTTAAAGCTCCATTCAAAAAACTCACTAAAAAGCACTTTATTTTAATCTCATCGCTTTTTAAATTAATTTTGCTTTATTTTAAGTGAGTTTGCTTTATTTTTAAAGTTGCTTTTAGCTAACTTTAAAAATAACTTCTTGACCCGCTTTTTCACACTTTTGACTATGTGATGAATGATCTGACAACATTTTTATGATCCTCATGCAGAGAACTATCATATGAGGTCAAAACCCTAAATCAACAAAAAATTAGGATTAGGGTTTTCTTCAAAATCTGATCTCTGATGACTGCATGTCATATACCATTCGAAAGCTCTCTTCAAGCTCTACAAGATAGGCTCATAAAAATTTTACCCATTTTTTGTGCCAAAAATGACTAAGTACCAAAATTAGGGTTTCTGCCCTAAATGGATTTTCGACTGATGTGACATTGTTTTCCAACAATCCCCCCTCCCCCCCTTGCAATGTCATATTGGTATAAACTAAACTGTATATGTAACTTCATTCATCTGCAAACTGTCATAAACTTCAAACTTGTACTCTCGAATTGACCTTCAAACATTTTCTTCAAACAATCTTCTTCAAAACTAAATTTGACTTTCTTCAAACTTCAAGAAACTAAACTTGATGAATATGAACCATAATACCCGAGAAAATATGCGCACTAGATATCCAATCGTGTATACATCAAGCAATCATTGCTTGACAACATATGTAGCATAAACTGACTTTGAACCTACTATCTCCTATCTTCTCAAACCTGTAAACATACACTAGGATCCACATATTTGCATTTACCTTACAAAAGGTTTCTCAATGTACTTCTCCTTTGTCATGTAAATAC